>SJYX01003346.1:0-51767 GCA_006410675.1 Oreotragus oreotragus | reverse complement strand
TAGATGTGTATAAGAGACAAGATGGTGACTGCAGCCATGAAATTAAAAGACGCTTACTCCTTGGAAGAAAAGTTATGACCAACCTGGATAGTATATTCAAAAGCAGAGACATTACTTTGCCGACTAAGGTCCGCCTAGTCAAGGCTATGGTTTTTCCTGTGGTCATGTATGGATGTGAAAGTTGGACTGTGAAGAAAGCTGAGCGCCGAAGAATCGATGCTTTTGAACTGTGGTGTTGGAGAAGACTCTTCAGAGTCCCTTGGACTGCAGGGAGATCCAACCAGTCCATTCTGAAGGAGATCAACCCTGGGATTTCTTTGGAAGGACTGATGCTAAAGCTGAAACTCCAGTACTTTGGCCACCTCATGCGACGAGTTGGCTCATTGGAAAAGACTCTGATGCTGGGAGGGATTGGGGGCAGGAGGAGAAGGGGACGACCGAGGATGAGATGGCTGGATGGCATCACGGACTCGATGGACTTGAGTCTGAGTGAACTCCGGGAGATGGTGATGAACAGGGAGGCCTGGCGTGCTGCGATTCATGGGGTCGCAAAGAGTCGGACACGACTGAGCAACTGAACTGAACTGAACTGAAAATCATCCACAGAAGTATACACAATAAATTATTACATGTTGTACTTGTAGGAAATTTTCAGCCTATTTTTAGCTGTACTGCAATATTTCACAAAGTTTGCTAATTTAAACTCCTCCCAATAGACTACTTAACCATTACTAAGGATCTCTTGCTTTAATGAAAAGAGCATGCACCTGCTTAGAGACAAAACTGAAAATACATCCAGTAGAATATTTCCTGTTAGATCCAAGGATTCCTCCATTAGCAAAACAGAGAAGAAAGTCAGTATTGTGTAGTTTCTCTTGTGATCTCCATCTCCATCTTGTCAGAACTTTGGGGGAAAGTATTTTTATACATATATAAAATATTATATTATTTTATAAAATATTATATTTAATTTTATATGTGAAATACAGTTTAACTTAGAATTATTAAAATATTTATAAATATATAAGGTATACATATATGTAAATCTATACAGCAAAATTTTGCATCCATTTGTAATTTCCAACCACCTAATTACATTCCCCACAAATAGCCATTTTATCTCTTCCAGAATCATATTAAGCATATATGAATATATATCACATGAAATAAATATAGCTTTTTATCTCAGATAACACAAATGATAACATACTATGCACACTGCTGCTGCTAAGTCGCTTCAGTCGTGTCTGATTCTGTGCGACCCCATAGACAGAAGCCCACCAGGCTCCCCCGTCCCTGGGATTCTCCAGACAAAAACACTAGTCTGTGCCTTTCCTCTTTCCCTTAATCAATATATCTTGGAGAGGTTTCCATATCATCAGAAAAAGTGACAGTTTATTCTTTTCCAAGGATATATGGTATTTCAACATATGGATTATTATATATTACTTAACCAGACCTCTATTGGACATTTAGGTTCCCCATCCCCATCTTTTGTTCTTACAAGCTGTGCTAAAATGAATAACTTTGTACATTTATATATAATATTATAGATATTTACAGTATTCTTATATATATGTAAAACTGAATGTGTGTATTTGTAACACTGTAAGATTAAATTTTTAAAAAGGCATTTGCTATGCCCTAGCATATATGCTTTTGAAATATTTACACATACTTCCAAATTGCCCTTTAAAGGAATTTTACTAATCTGCACTCCAGGCAGTAGTGTCTGAGGCCCTTGCCCCCTCACCCTCCCCAATATGCTATGTTGCCAACTTTGGTTTCTCTGTCATTTTAGTAGGTGGAAGTGATACTGCAGTGTAATTTAATTTTATTTCTCTCACTACAACAAAGTATTTGTTACACTTTAAAAAATAGAATATTCTTTGCTTTAATTAATTTGAATTTTGATTTTTTTTAAGGTGAGAACAATTTGAAGTATGATTTCTAGGCTGCTTCAAGTGTGTGTAGCGAATGAAGAATTCTGGGCTTCACTCTTGACCTATTAAATTATGATGTCAGGGAATGTGCTCTGGAATCTGTAATTTAATAAAGCACCCAGATGTTTCTCATGTTGATCTTAAAGCCTCGTATCTGGTTGAGGTATATGTGTATTACATTCAATCAGCCAGAATTCTCTTTATTTCTGTAAATATTCAGCCAAGGAAAGCTACTCTTGCCATTAGTGTTCCTAGTCACATTCTCATATCTTGGAAAAATTAAAAATTTTGTTTCATATCCTCAGGAAATTGGCTGTCTTTAATCCATTCAGTCCTCTATATTGGACACATTCTCCATGTTGAGTGTATCCTCAAATCCTGAATTAAATCTTTTTTCTGAAAGAGCAATTTTCCTAGGATATGTCTATAAGTTCTTTGAGGCAACTGTCAAAGAAAAGTTGCACTAGATGAAGTTAAGGAAGGAAGGAAGATGGGCAAGGAAGACTTTATTTAAGACTGTTGCAGTAGGGAAGATTGAACTCACTCTAGAATACAAGAGAGGCAGCTGAGGATTTATAGCCTAAGGGGCAGAGTAAGGAGTCATTAGGTGGAAAATTACTAAAAAGAATTTGATTAAATATCAAGAGTGGAGAAGAGGAGCTTGATTGGATATCAAGGATGCTGAGGGGAATTCTAGATAAACTGGCTAAGCAAGATTCTTGCCCAAATGCTGGGAAGGCCAAGGATGGTTTGTAAGAGGACTCAGAGAAGCTTGACACAATTTTGCTCAAGTAGATAGTTCTTGTTAATATCCACAGGGATTCCTTCAGCTTCCTGAAGGGATGGGAGACCAACAGCAGGTAAAATTCCCGCAGAAGTATCCATGTGTTCTCCCAGTCTCTCATGTATCTGTTACTGATTCTGCCTCCCTATAGCAGCTGTTAATTGGCTTTCTCTGGAGTCCTGGGTCCTCCAGCCAGGTATTTTTCATTACTTGTAATTTACAGACTTTGAATAACATGTGAGTTACTGAATTTGAGCTACAACAAATGGGTCCTTGATGCTAGATATGACCATAATGATTACATCATTAAATTCTGTCAGTGTTTGAGATGAAGTGGTTCTCCCTTTTGTTATGTCATTTCCAGGAAGGTGTCTATTTGGGTTACTATATCACTGCTGTAGATGTCTGAGAACCACAGGCTAGAAATGGGAGAGGCTGGAGAGGCTGCAGTTAGAAACTTCCTACATGGGGAAGGCTATCAGGCCAATTCAGAAGAGAGAGAATATTTTAGGGGGGTACTTTTGATCATATTAGCGTCAACAAGGTGGAAAGAAAACAGAAGCATGCCTGCTAAGACACCACCCCAAGCAGAAATGTTCTTTCTCCCTGTAATTAGCATCATCACAGAGCATATAAGTGGAGGTACAGTCAAGTGTCCATAGTGGGAAACAAAAGAATCTGTTTTCATAAACTTAGTAACCTTAATTTGTTACAGAGTCTTGCATACCCAACAGTAATTCATAAAGAGTCGATGAAATATTTATAGTTCAGTGAGTTACTGTAATTGGTGAGGGTAGGACTTGATTTAAATTTTTTGTTACATATTGTTGTTCAGGTACTCAGTCATGTCTGACTTTTTGCAACCCTGTAGACTGCAGCATGCCAGGATTCTCTGTTCTTCACCATCTCCTGGAGCTTGCTTAAACTCATGTGTATTGAGTTGATGATACCGTCCAACCATCTTGTCCTCTGTCGTCCCCTTCTCCTCTTGCCTTCAATCTTTCCCAGCATTAGGGTCTTTTCTAATGAGTCAGATCTTTGCATCAGGTGGCCAAGGTATTGGAGTTTCAGCTTCAGCATCAGTCCTTCCAATGAATGTTCAGGATTGATTTCCTTGAGGATTGACTGATTTGATCTCCTTGCAGTCCAAGGGACTCTCAAGAGTCTTCTCCAATACCATAGTTCAAAAGCCTCACTTCTTCAGCACTCAGCCTTCTTTATGGTCCAACTTTCACATCCATACATGACTACTGGAAAAACCACAGCTTTGACTAGATGGGCCTTAGTTGGCAAAGTAATGCCTCTACCTTTTTTTTTTTTTTTTGCTTTTTAATAGGCTGTCTATGTTGGTCATAGCTTTTCTTCCAAGGGGCGTTTTTTAATTTCATGGCTGCAGTCACTATCTGCAGTGATTTTGGAGCCCAAGAAAATAAAGTCTGTCATTGTTTCCACTGCCTCTGCATCTATTTGCCATGAGGTGATGGGACCAGATGCCATGATCTTAGTTTTTTGAATGTTGAGTTTTAAGCCATTTCCACTCTCCTCTTTCACCTTTATCAACAGACTCTTTAGTTCCTCTTTACTTTCTGCCATAAGGGTGGTGTCCATGGGGTCGCTAACAGTCGGAGAGACTGAGCGACTTCACTTTCACTTTTCTCTTTCATGCATTGGAGAAGGAAATGGCAACCCACTCCAGTATTCTTGCCTGGAGAATCCCAGGGATAGGGGAGCCTGGTGGGCTGCTGTCTATGGGGTCACACAGAGTCGGACACAACTGAAGTGACTTAGCAGCAGCAGCAGCAGCATCTGCATATCTGAGGTTATGGATACTTCTCCTGGCAAACCTGATTCCAGCTTGGGCTTCATCCAGCCCAGCATTTCTCATGATGTACTCTGCGTAGAAGTTAAATAAGCAGGGTGACAATATACAGCCTCGACCTATTCCTTTCCCTATTGGGAACCAGTCTATTGTTCCATGTCCAGTTCTAACTGTTGCTTCTTGATCTGCCTACAGATTTCTCAGGAGGCAGGTAAGGTGGCCTGATATTCCCATCTCTTGAAGAATTTGCCACAGTTTGTTGTGATCCACACAGTCAAAGGCTTTAGTGTAGTCAATGAAGCAGAATTAGATGCTTTTCTGGAATTTTCTTGCTTTTCGATGATCCAATGGACGTTGGCAATTTGATCTCTGGTTCCTCTGCCTTTTCTAAATCTAGCTTGAACATCTGGAAGTTCTCGGTTCACCTACCTTTGAAGCCTCGTTTGGAGAATTTTGAGCATTATTTTGCTGGTGTGTGAAATGAGTGCAATTGTGTAGTAGTTTGCAACATAAAATTATTAAACATTAAAATGTCGAAGCAAGAAGGAACCTGAAAACAGATCACTAGATTTAAGGGTTGCCTCTTATGACATAGAAGAGGTTAATTTCTATAGAATATAGACACCTGTCTTCTAATTTAGTTCCGGTCCAGCTGAAGGAAAACTCTTCCCACATGCCCACCTTTCTGTCTCTAACGGCACAGTGTCTTCCCAGAGCTAACCGGACTTTCCAAGTTTGATTAGCTTTATCTCCAACTTGATTCCGGTCTACACCCAGAGTACTTTTTCAGGGGGACATTTCTTGTCCCTGAGCCTCTGCTCCGGGGAACTGTTTCCTGGGTGCAGGTGTTTGGCACTTTCCGAAGAGGTCTTCATCAGAGCTTCGCTCCATTTCCTGCGGGTCCAAGTGGCGGAAGAGGGAAGACACGAGGAGAACCGCGAAGGCAAAGGGCGTTCCACTCACCGGCAGCCTCTCTCACCCGAATTTACGCTCCTCTCCGGGCCCCTCCACCGCGTGCAACACTTTCTGTGCACTTTTCTGTCTTCAAATGCGCACGTTTTGTAATGAATCGGGAACGCCTGCTCCCGGCGCAGTGAGGCCAGCGACCGGTCAGGAGGTGAGTTTTTCTGCTTGGACTGAAGGGACCGCGCTCTCCGCGGCTGCAAGTTTTCGAGGAGTTTCCCATCCGGCTTTGCATTTGGGGTGGATGATGAGAAGGAGAAGGAATGAGAGAAGACGGACGAGAGTGAACTACTGGGTGAAATGGGAAAGGGAAGAGGGAACAAGAAGTGACCCCGGGCGTGTGTCACAGCGAAGAAAGCGCGCTCCGGCCGAGGCTCAGCTCCTCGGTACGCGGGGTTTTCGGCTTAGGCGCCCGCGCGGCGGCGAGGAGGCCTTCGTACCTCGGAGATTTTGAGATGCTGTCTGCATCAAAGAACTGGCGCTGCTGGAGCCGTTCCGCCCGGCCCCTGAGAAGTTCGTGAGGTTACTGGGAATCGCCACCATTTCTACTCAGCCTCCCTGCTGTTGAACTTTGTGCGCTTGGAAAGCTTGATTTTAAAGAATCTGTTACTTCCCAGGCGAAGTATTCGGTACTTTGGTTCTAACAGAGTAGGAGAATCCAGTACGACCACATTTGTGTAAATCAGGCGAATACTTTTTCTCCAGTTCCGACGCAAACTATAAAATGTTCCCCTGAGAGGTCCCACCGAGATTCGAACTCGGATTGCTGGATTCAAAGTCCAGAGTGCTGACCATTACACCATGGGACCAACCGAGAGGTTAAGACCCCGTCCGCAATTATAGTTAAATATTCCCTCCATAGTAGGTTTTCAGTAGCTTCAATCCAGACGAGTTAGATCAAATGTCATTGAGTCCACGCTGATAATGAAATCTGATGTTTTATTGCTGCTGAGGAAGAAGCAATGGGCATAATATAATTCGAGACAATTCACGCACTCTCTTCCGCTTCGGTTGGGAGCATAAATTAACTTTCAGAAGACCAGCAGAGGCGGATCCAGGTTTTGTGAAGTTTGAAACTTACACGAATTTCTTAAGAAGAACACAAGGGTCTTTTTTTAAGAGAAAGAATAGACATTCTCAACACAAAATTATATACAGTTACTCCAAGACATATATGATGTATCTGAGGGAAAACTGGAGAAAAAAGAGGCTGCAGTCTTAACTAATTTCCATTACAATATACTTTTACAAGTTTTACAAAAATATATTTTCATAAAGGGCGACACCTTCCAGGGCCTTAGAGAGGGGTCTTGACGCCCTTAGTGAAACATGATAAATACCCCTCCAAGGAACAATTTGGCAATATCTACAAGAATAATCTACTCAGCAATTTTTCTTTAAAAAAGCCATTCTACAGAAATAAAAATATAAAAAGTTTAAAAATATATCTAAAGATGCTCACTGTAATATTTTTTAGTATCAGAAACTTGAAAATATGCCTATCCATTCAATAAAAATAATATACTAAAAAGAATGGGACTGATATAGGTACGCATGTTGGCTTGGCAGTTTCAGGAGAGATTTAGTCTAAGACTACCAAGCAAAACTCAGCAATTTGCTGAAATGTAATATATTGCATGACTCAATTTTTGTCGTAGTTTGTGAATTTATACACTGAGTTTTAAATAGGTTAAGATTTTGTCCTGTTCCCTTTTGTGAGATATAATTGCTTCAGTAATTAAAAGTGGAAAATGTGCCAAAAAAATTTAATGCCCTCCAGTAGAGGACTTAGAAGTTGTGTTTACTCCGTGCTTACTGCCTACTGTGCTCAGTATGGTGGTGAACAGAGCGTGCAGAAAATGAAACAGTAGAAGACAGAACCCCTGACTGCAAGGGATTAACAGGGAGAAACCACAAAAGATAAATGCAACATGTTAATAGTGACTAGGAAAATGAGACATTGCCTTTTGAGGTTCTGATGACTTGGGCACATGGACAAAATTTCATATACAATTTCATCGACTTTAGCGACTCACTCGGGACATTTACAGATCTCAAGGGTTAGAAGTTTTGATTTCAAGATCTCCAAAAGAAATGTTCTGATTCTTAAAAGTCGCTTGAATCAGAAATGCCAAAATGTGAGTAACGAATAGAAATCAAAGTAGAACGAAAAAGAATGGGAGAGGAAGACATTCAGCAATTCAACAAATATTCCTCAGGCATCTGTTATTTATTGAGTGCTCTTCACAAGGCCGTGGGGGGCAGACTGGGTGGGGAGGTGGAAGAGGAATTAGGCTGGCACTTGCGATGATTCCTGGGCTTTTAGACCTCCAGCAGAATCCACCGGTGCCTCAGCCTCTTCCTCTTGAAACAGAGTTTTCTCTTTGTTCACCTACATCCATTCTTTGAATACCTTGCCTGGCAGAGCACACTGTCTGAAGGAGCTTGAGCCAGGTATGAATGTTCTGGTCGCCCAACTCTAGCGACTTCTTAGACTCTGAAAACAGGTCCAGATTTTCCTTGTTAGTTTTCTGGGGCCAGTTTTCCAGGATTGTTAACAGCATGGCTCACAGAGCCAGAAGTAGCAGGAATAGCTACTGCTGTCATTAGGGGGTAAGCTCCCTATATGGATCTTTATTTTTTCTCCCCATCTATAAAAGGGAAAGAAGGAGCTAGATTTTTACATTTCCTTTTCGAATCTAAATTACGGCTACTGGGAAAGAAGACAGTGGCCCACATCTAACGTGAAAAGGCCAGGTGGAGCCTACGAATTCGCTAACTGGGCAATCGCGCAGAGATGCTCTTCTGCTTTTGTTTTAGGACGCGGCGATGAGTGCCGCAGGTCTTAGTGCAGCGACAGATTATCACCGTGACAAGAAAACCTAGTGCAGCCCCCTCATTAGCTCTACTCACACAGTGAAACTCTTCACCGGTGACTGGGTAACTCGGGAGTTAAGTCTCTGTATAATTTACAGAGCACTTGTGACCTCGTGTTCACCGCTCGGATTCACCACGACCACCGAGCTGGTTGCACCACCTGGAATCCTAGAGCGGACCGGAAGTGAGCGCAGCTCCCCGGGCCTGGCTGGAAAGAGTTGTGGCCTCAGGCGGGTGTGTGAGACGAGCCACCGCCTCGCCCGGGAGTGTCGCCTGTTGCCCACTTCTCTGGCTTGGCTCGAGACAGTCCGAGCTCCTTTGAGGGGGAAGTGGCTGAGGGGAGAGGGCGTCTGCGTGGCGACAATCGGGCTTTCCCCGCCGACTGCTAGCGGTGTGGAAAGAGCCCCTCTACCTCTCCCCCCATCCCGGGCCTGGGCCTCGGAGCGCCGGTTTCCTGTTGGAGATAGTAGACCCAGGCTTTAGGGCCAGAGTTTCCTCAGTGTTCTGTCTCGCAAGCAAGGTGCCGCTCAATTTGTGCTCCTGGAGCTTTAGTGAATAGTTCTGAACTCACAATTTCCGGTCTTGTCAGAGAATGGCTTCACTTTCAATGGAATTGATCGAGTAACTGCCCTGTTTTCACCTAAACAACAACAACAAAAATTTAGCTGCGTCTGTAATTTGTCTGTGTCAACAAGATTTTCTTTTTAAAAGAAGCTTTCCTGATCAAAGACTGGGTGGGGACCTCAAATAAAATCACACATCTCCTTAGATCCTTGTTGGAGCAAGGCCAAGCTAAGGATGGCAGCAGCCCCCGGGGCCATCCCAGCCTTGGCTGGGCAGGGTTCAGAGGAAGAAGGGGAGATTATCAAAATAAAGGTTAAAGAAGAAGACCCTATTTGGGATCAGGCATCCTTCCTACAGAAGAATTTGTCTTATAGCAGGGAACTCTCTCGTCAACGTTTCCGGCAGTTCTGCTATCAGGAGACTCCCGGACCCAGGGAGGCTCTGAGCCAACTCAGAGAACTTTGCCGTCTGTGGTTGAGCCCAGAGACACACACAAAGGAGCAGATCCTGGAATTGTTGGTCCTGGAACAGCTCCTGACCATCCTGCCTGAGGAGCTCCAGGCTTGGGTACGGGAGCATCATCCTGAGAGTGGCGAGGAGGTGGTGACTGTGCTGGAGGATTTGGAGAGGGAGCTTGATGAACCTAGACAGCAGGTGAGAAATTGGAGGTGTCATCTTTTGTGGAGAATTTGAGTGCTGTGGGTCCAAGGTGGAGTGAGTGGAATTCACTTCACACTGACTGCTGCAAATTTGAATTCTGGGCATTATCATTTGATCACTGGTGTATATGAATAGATTCATGCTTCTGGGATAACTATTTTTATGTTGGTGGTTCTAATAAGGAAATGGGAAACCAAATGGGAAACCTTGGTCTAGTGCTTGTGAATAGAAAGTATATTTTATTTAGTGACTGTGAGATAAAAGTAGCTATCTCTTCTTACGATGCCCACTACTTTGACCATATATGGAAGCAAATCAGTGTAAGAATATAAGGAATACCTTCTAGGAGAAACAAATAGAGAAGTAGCCTCATTTAATGGAAATAACAGGAAATGCTGAATGGTAACATCTAGGTTCTATGATAGGCTCTGTCACTAATTAGCTGTGTAACCTCAGGTACACACCTCTGTACTTTGATGACTTCTTCTGTACAATGAAGAGATTAATTGCATCATTTTCTAGATACTTTTCAGTACTTGGAGTTGTTGGTATGTGAGGTCTAACACACTAGAGGTTATTTTTAACAGCATATATTTGCTTTTTATGACAGTAATTTTAGAATATTATGGGTATTTCCAAACATTCCCATTTCTGTAAGATACTATCCACACATTTATCTGAACTCTTTTTTTAATATGAACGTTTTATATATGTATAGAATGTTTTAATGTTTTATGATCTGTTAACATGTTTTTCTGGAGTGCAAAATCTTTCATATGAGTCTGATAAATAGGGAAATAAGTCAATGTAATGCTGAAATTGTGTTGGCTCATGTATGAGTTTTCCCTGAAAGTTGATGATTTGGGCCACCTAAGTAAGAGCAGCTGAATGCAAAGTATATGACTATAGCCTAGTACAGCAAGTTGTGAAGACATACAGTACTGTACATACTCCCCATTCACCTCCACATCCTTCCTCTTGGCCCCAGTCTCTGTTTTAGAAGTGCTTATGTGCATAGTTCCTCCCATTTTGGTGCAATCTTTGCTAAACTTTTTTGTGTTCCAGAAAATGAGCAAGCAAGGGGGGTTGCAAGTGCCACAGAAACGTGCTGGTGATAAAATTTCTGCTAGTGAGCATGAAAGAAAAGATTTAACAAATAAAGAAAAGCTCAAAATTATAAAATGTTTTGAAAGAAATGAAAAAACATGCAACTGAAATAGAAGAGTCAACTTTACAAACAATTAGAGACAATGCTGGGAAAATAAAAGTTATCTAGCTGAAACAGCTGCAATTGCTACAAAATTTGTTAGAACAAGGAAATGGAAGAAATGGAACATCTGTTTGAATTTTATACCAAAGAAAGAAGCAATGAGAAATAGCCTTTCTTAAAATTAAAGAGAAGACATTATCAATATATATGACCTTAAGAAGAAAGTGCAGAAGTGCCTTCATTTAGTGCAAATAGTGGCTGGTTTAGTGGCTTCAAGAACTGCTATGATTTCCACAGTATTTAGCTCTGTGGTGAAGCTGTGAGTGCAGAGAAGCTGAAAAGACATTTCCCCCAGTGTTAAGAAATTTGATTGACAAAGAAGTATATAACCTAGATCAGGTTTTTAATTTTTATGAAACTGCTCTCTGTTGGAGCAAGTGATCTCAAGGGCCTGTATCTTGAAGGGGGAAACAGAAGGTCCAGTATTTAAGATGGTGATGCTGGGTGCAAATGCCAGTAGGAATTTAAAGCCTGTGTAATTTATTATTCTGCTAACCTACAAGCTTTAAAAATAATTGTAAAGATTAGCCTGAGTATCTACTATAAGTCTACAAGAAATGGCAGGGCAAATATTTACTTATCTTCTAGGTGATATTTTGTAGATGATTTTTAAAAATATTGCAAGAGGAACAAACAACTTTTCTTTCAAAATTCTTGTAATTCTCAGTAATACACTAAGCCATCCTCCAACAGTTGATGAACTTTCTTCAACTATTAAAGTTCTCTTTTACCTCCTAATACAACTACTTTTCTTCAGCCCTCTAATCAGGGTGTGATCACAGTCATTAAAGCTTATTATTTAAGGAGAACATTCAAGGTGTTTATTGCATCTACACCAGGTGATGATGCACACACAGTTTTTGAATTCTGGAATTGATAAAGCATTAAACTTGCAATTGCTATTATTATAGAGGCTGGAGATGATGTCACAAAAGCCTCCTTGCATGGGGTGTGGTATGATTCTCCCTGATTGGGACTTCCCTGGTGGTCCGTTGGTTGAGAAACCACCTTCCAATGAAGGGGACATTGGTTTGATCCCTGGTCAAGGAACTGGGATCTCACATGCATGGGAAAGCAAAGTCTGTGGGCCTCAACTAGAGAACGGTCTTTCAGCAGACGGCAGAGCCCACCTGCCCTGGAGCCGGCATGCCACAACTAGAGAGAAGCCCTCATGCTGCAACAGAGAGCCTGAGTGCCACAATTAAGACTTGACACGGCCAAAAAAAAGATTTTTCTCCCTGATTTAATTTATGATTCTAAAGACTTCAAACCTTCAGAAGAGCTCTGCTAAATCAAAGCAACTTATGTTACTCTTGCAGAGGAGGTTGGATTTGAAAAAGCTGAGTGGAGATATTGAGGAACTGCTGCAGTCTCATTCAGAAGCTCTCTATACAAGAGCTCCAGCAGTTAGGTGCTGAGGCTCAAACGGAAGTCTGTAAGATGATGATACAGTTCGACAATCTACCCCACAAGAGCTTTCTACCTCTCAGTTATCTTCTGCTCTAAGTATGATAGAGAAGTAGTTGCAGTAGATAGATGATAACTTGACTACAATGTAGAATGCAGCAGGATTTCACTTCATGGCATAAAGTCCTATTTGGAACCATAAAACAGCTTCTTTATGAAAGTAGGAAAATATTTAAGCAAGAAAAACTAAGTATCTTTTTATAAGCCAGTGTCAGAAAATAAAAACAAGATGATGACCAGAACTGTCATTGTATATTTTGTAGTTTCACTACATTTCTCGGAAAGTGTGCAAATGCTTGTCCATCTGAACTTCTGATGATGATATCCCTTGACCCTTGCCTCACCCTTTCCTTATACCTCTAACAAGATACCATCACTTTTCTAAGGTAAAAATCCTTAGAATACTTAATATTTTTAAAATACTTAATATTTTAAATCTAATATGTCTTTTTGTCTATACTTGTAATTTTACTGGAATTTCTGTAGTTTTATTAATGTCTCCTGACAAAGCTGCGTAGAATTCAAATAACCTACCCTACAACTTTATTTTCTCCTATAAATCCTGTTAGTTTTTGTGTACTTTTACAGAAAGCATGTTGTTTCATGAGTTCATATGTTATTGCATAGATTTCTATACAGGAAGTCTCTTTCTTCTAGCCATCACACCTTTTCTGTTTCAAATAAACAGCATTGTCTTTTTTTTGTTGTTGTTCCCTTAACATGTACCTGTTACTTCAAAATTTTCCTCTTCTGGTAGGACTTTGTTTTTGGTCAATACTGGGTAATGTTTAGGGTTATGCTCTGATTATATTGGAAAGTTTTTCACATGACTCAGGGTTAAATGTCAGATTTGCATAATTGTATAAATGTTTTTCTGTTTCTGTTTTGTTTCTGTGTGATTTCTGAAGGAAGGGGAAAATCCCATTGTTGCAAATGCTTTTAACTGCCAGCCCAGTATCTATTGTACACCCCTTCTTTCTTCCATAAAAAATACTTCATGTTGGCTACACTAAATTGCTCCAGTCGTGTCCAACTCTTTGTGATTCTAGGGACTGTAGCCCATCAGGCTCTTCTGTCCTTGGGATTCTCCAGGCAAGAATACTGAAGTGGATTGCCATTCACTTCTCCAAGGCATCTTCCGGACCCAGGGATCAAACCTGCAGGAAATTCTTTACCATTGAGCCACTGAGGAGCCTAAAAGTCTATGCCCAAAGGGAAGGATTACCCACTCCAGTATTCTAACCTGGAGAATTCAGGACTCTATACAGTCCATGGAGTTGTAAAGAGTTGGACAGGATTGAAGGACTTTCACTTAAGCCTGAACAGGGGTTTGAACACTGGACTCTCAGATTAGAAGTCTGATGCTCTACCAACTGAGCTATCCAAAATATTCTAGAGCATTGCCTGAACAGGGACTTGAACCCTGGACCCTCAGATTAAAAGTCTGATGCTCTACCAACTGAGCTATCCAGGCTACCTTAAGAAGTATGGAGGCTCAGACATAGTCTTCATGTTCAGTTGTGTCTAACTCTTTGTAACCCCATGGACTGTAGCCAGGGAAGGCAATGGCACCCCACCCCAGTACTCTTGCCTGGAAAATCCAATGGATGGAGTAGCCTGGTGGGCTGCAGTCCATGGGGTCGCTAACAGTCAGACAGACTGAGCGACTTCACTTTCACTTTTCTCTTTCATGCATTAGAGAAGGAAATGGCAGCCCACTCCAGTATTCTTGCCTGGAGAATCCCAGGGATGGGGGAGCCTGGTGGGCTGCCGTCTATGGGGTCACACAGAGTCGGACACGAATGAAGTGACTTAGCAGCAGCAGCAGGACTGTAGCCAGTTAGGCTCCTCTGTCCATGGGATTCTCCAGGCTTCAAGCAAGAATACTGGAGTGAGTTGCCATTTCCCATTTCAGGGGATCTTCCCCGTGTCTCCTGCCTGCATTGGTTTCTTCACCACTGGGCCACTGGGGAAACTATCTACCTAACTGTTGGCTATGTACCTAATTAAATGCTTTTGGCCAAAGAGAAATAAGCATATTTTCTAGGAGTTTCTGGGGAAGCTTATATTTTCCTTATAAAATGACACAGATGTGTTTAGTTCTGCCTTTTTCCACTTCCTGTCTTGAACACGAATGTGATGTCTGGAGCTATGGTAGCTATCTTGTGACCATGACGTGAAAACAAATGTTAGGATGACCACCAATATGTTATGAATGAAGACAGCTCTGGTCCCTGACAACTGTTAGGTATGTGAATCAGTGCCAGCAATTGCCCTTCTCTGGATTTCTTCAGTTCAGTTCAGTCGCTCAGTCGTGTCCGACTCTTTGCGACCCCATGAATCGCAGCACGCATTTTCCTTATAAAATGACACAGATGTGTTTAGTTCTGCCTTTTTCCACTTCCTGTCTTGAACACGAATGTGATGTCTGGAGCTATGGTAGCTATCTTGTGACCATGACGTGAAAACAAATGTTAGGATGACCACCAATATGTTATGAATGAAGACAGCTCTGGTCCCTGACAACTGTTAGGTATGTGAATCAGTGCCAGCAATTGCCCTTCTCTGGATTTCTTCAGTTCAGTTCAGTCGCTCAGTCGTGTCCGACTCTTTGCGACCCCATGAATCGCAGCACGCCAGGCCTCCCTGTCCATCACCAACTCCTGGAGTTCACTCAGACTCACATCCATCGAGTCCATGATGCCATCCAGCCATCTCATCCTCTGTCGTCCCCTTCTCCTATGACAAAAATAAACCCCAGTTTGTTTAAGCCACTGTAAGTTGGGTGTTATAATTAATTGAGAAATGCATGCATTTCTAAAGAATACAGCCATATTTACTCCACTATTTTATGATCAAATTTCTTATTAGAAATTAAAAAAACAAAATCTAGGAATTTTATAGTGAAGGACAAATGACTGTCATAACCTGTTTGAGGTAATTTCACTTTTGTAATTTGTTTTTGCCATACAAAGGCACCCTTTACACTTCTGTGGTAAAGGCTAAATGGAATTCCTCCCATTCCTTCTAAGACCAGGCCCACCTGCCTTGGACTGGTCTCTCAAATGGAAATGCAGAGGAATCAAGAGGCTAGATGTGTGTGGGTACATGGTTGTGGAGGAGGAGGAGTCAGTGATAAATGCATCACAATAAACCATATCTATATTTTGTTTTATGTCTTGAGTTGTTCTGGTTGTACTTATACCAACTTTATAGAATTGATAAAATTGTTTAATTATAAATACGTTTCCCTGTCTCCCAGATGACATATCTTTCCCTCCAGGACCTCCTTTACCTCAGTTATGGAAAGATTTAAGCAAACTGAGATGCATGCTGTTATACTATATAAAGAAATCTACATAAGATCTTATAGTCTTAAGACCAGAGAAGGGAAAAACTTACCAAAGGGAAATGGCTCAACCATTTATGAATTTTTGTTTTAAAAGAAAATTGGTTTCTTATATACTTTGTTCTGTCTAAGAAGAGGAGGTAAGTTTATAACATGGTGTCCAGCTTGGGGGAAAGGAACATGACACATAAATTCCTTAAATCCCACCATAATGTTATAATACATCTTGGCTTTCATTCAGATATCAGTGATGGTTTCCTTTTGGAATTTTCCGGTTTATGTGCAGTTTGGGCTCAGTATTCATGGACCCAAATTTTCAAGCCGTCCCACAGAATACTGACATCTGCTGACACATTTTACTATATTTTACTTGAGCATCTTGTTCTGCTTGGTGAATATGAATTATTAGAGTTCATAGTTCTGATAGTATTTTGCCCTCTGGACTCTGAATCCAGGAATCCAAGTTCAAATCCAAGCCCAGGCAAGTCTGTTTTGGGCTTCCCAGATGGCACAGTGATAAAGAACCCATCTGCCAATGCGGGAGACACAAGAGATGTGGATTCAATCCCTGGATTGGGAAGATCCCCTGGAGGAAGAAATGGCAACCCACTCCAGTATTCTTGCCTGGAGAATCCCACAGACAGAGGAGCCTGGCTGGCTATAGTTCATTGGGTCGCAAAGAGTCAGACATGACTAAAGTGACTTAGCACACATGCACACAGTGACCAGAAGAATGCAAATTAAAACAAACTTGGTAACCACTGTTGATGTGACCAAATTTTAGTAAGGATGTTGAGCTAGTAGAATGCCTGTGTACTGCTGATAAGAATAAGTTGTTATGACCGTTTTGGAAATGTCAGCCGGGTGTAACCACACTCCATGGTCCAGCAAACCTACTACAAGGTATATATCTTACAGAAACACATTTAAAGACATGCAAAATAATATTTACGGCAGCTTTATTATAATTGCCAAGAACTCTAAACAACACAGATGTCCATTAAAAGTTGTCATGGATGAATATATCATGGTGTATTTATATAACTGAATACTATACAATAATGAAAATGAATGAGCAAGTGCTACATTCAACAATGTGGATGAATTTCACAAATATAATGTTGAACAAAAGAACCCAAACAAAAGTAAGTATATATTATATGATTCTGTTTCTGTAAAGTCCAAAAAGCAAAATGAATCTTTGATGATAGATGTCAGAGTAGTAGATACATTGAGTGAAGAGGGTCGGACACAAGTAGCTTTCTGAGACGCTGGTAAAGTTCTATTTTTGTAAATGAGTAGTTCACTTTATGACGTCATTGAGCTCTACATTTATGAGTTATGCACCTTTTTCTCAGTTTATAATACTTACCATAAAAATCATATTCAGAAAAATATTTCTCATTTGATGTCTCCTGCACGATAAGCTAGGGTGCTTAATTATATGCACATGTTTAGATTCAAATGTCATGTGAATCAGAAATTACTTTTGTAAAACCAAGGCCCAGTGAGGGAAATTTTAAAAATTAACCAAGTTAAGAATATTTGGCAAGGCAAACTATTGAAATGTTCTATTTGAGTGCAATATGGCTTCTACAGGGCTATTTGCAAGAGAGTGGTTCTGGCAGGGATGTGAAATGGTCAAGCTACTTCCATTGTAAGTGGCACACTTAAAGAATTGGAGTCAAGTGCCATACTCAAAAGTCAGCAGCCATACTCAAAGCCTCCAATTGTAGAGTTATTTGTATTCTTTTCACTTTAAGGTATATTGCTGCTGCTGCTAAGTTGCTTCAGTTGTGTCTAACTCTGTGCGACCTCATAGATGGTAGCCTACCAGGCTCCCTCACCTCTGGGATTCTTCAGGCAAGAACACTGGAGTGGGTTGCCATTTCCTTTTCCAATGCATGAAAGTGAAAAGTGAAAGTGAAGTTGCTCAGTCGTGTCCAGCCCTTAGCGACCCCACGGACTGCAGCCTACCAGGCTCCTCCATCCATGGGATTTTCCAGGCAAGAGTACTGGAGTGGATTGCCATTTCCTTCTCCATTAAGGTATAGTAAATAACTATATTAAATAAATAACTATAAATCAAAATTCTGGTTCTTAGGAGGTAACAGCTCCTCCCCTCCTTTTAACTTTCATTCTTACTCAGTTTTAGAATTAACCATGGAGATGTGATTAGTCCCAGAGGCTGCTATTCTCTTAAGACGGCCTTGGGAAGTTATTGGCTGTTGAATACTTATTTTCATTAATGGACCTATTTTCGTTAGAATAGAATAGAATAGAGTAGAGTAGAATAGAATAGAATCTACCTAACAAATCTCTCTCCCAGTTTACTTGTTGCTTACATGACTAACAAAGATCCATGTGTAGAAGTGAGTAAAAGATCTACAAGTCAATGAAAACTCTCCTAAACTAAAATAGTACCACACATTGTAACACAAGTTTTATTACTTTTTTTTTTTTCTTTTGGTGAATGGCACTGAAGCTTTAGACTTCATCTGTTAAATTATACGCAAAGACATTATTTAAAGAAAAAGCTATAGTAAGCTGATAACAGAAATAACAATGTTAAAATGATTGAAAGGCCAGACAGAAACAATCTAGATTACTGATAACAAACTGTGCCAAACAGTTGACTGTTAACCACCTTCCTGGACTATTATAAGATTTTCTTATTGTCCGCTATCATTTCTAGACTTAGCAGAATCAGATATTAGACTGTAACACAGTCCAGATAGATATACCTATTGAATGTTACCACAACTGATTCACAAAATTATATTTTACAAAGATTTAATATATCAACTTATATAGAGGCTGAAGGAGGGATAACACTCAGTTCAGTTCAGTTGCTCAGTCGTGTCCGACTCTTTGCGACCCCATGAATCACAGCACGCCAGGCCTCCCTGTCCATCACCAACTCCTGGAGTTCACTCAAACTCATGTCCATCGAATCAGTGATGCCATCCAGCCATCTCATCTTCTGTTGTCCCCTTCTCCTCCTGCCCCCCAATCCCTCCTAGCATCAGGGTCTTTTCCAATGAGTCAACTCTTCTCATGAGGTGGCCAAAGTATTGGAGTTTCAGCTTCAGCATCAGTCCTTCCAATGAACACCTAGGATTGATCTTTAGGATGGACTGGTTGGATCTCCTTGCAGTCCAAGGGACTCTCAAGAGTCTTCTCCAACACCACAGTTCAAAAGCATCAAATCTTCGGTGCTCAGCTTTCTTCACAGTCCAACTCTCACATCCATACATGACCACTGGAAAAACCATAGCCTTGACTAAACAGACCTTTGTTGGCAAAGTAATGTCTCTGCTTTTGAATATGCTATCTAGGTTGGTCATAAGTTTCCTTCCAAGGAGCCAGCATCTTTTAATTTCATGGCTGCAATCACCATCTGCAGTGATTTTGGAGCCCCAAAAAATAAAGTCTGACACTGTTTCTACTGTTTGCCCATCTATTTCCCATGAAGAGCTTTAAATATGTTCTTAATTCTGGTTTCCCAAGAATATGGTAAGCAAATGTGTAACAAACAGTGCCATATAGATAACTTGGAGGTAAACATGTTTATATGTGTGTGTGTGTGTGTTTATTTGCCTAGTGTCTTGGTTCCTAATTCCTCAACCAGGAATCACACTCAGGCCACTACAGTGAAAGTGCTGAGTCCTAACCACTGGATCACCAAGGGATTTCCAAACATGCTTCTATATTAAAGACAGTGTTTATTTAAAGTCAGTGGCAATAACATTCACTCTCCTCTTTCACCCTCATCAAGAAGCTTTTTAGTTCCTCTTTGCTTTCTGCCATTAGAGTAGTATCATCTGGATATCTAAAGCTGTTAATATTTCTCCCAGCAACCTTGATTCCAGCTTGTGATTCATCAAGTCCAGGATTTCCATGATGTACTCTGCACATAAGTTAAATAAGCAAGGAGAAAGTATACAGCCTTGACTTCTTTCCCAGTTTTGAACCAGTCTGTTGTTCCATGTCTGGTTCTAACTGTTGCCTCTTGACCTGCATCCCTATACACGGTTCTTCCAGATCTGCTCCTGCATGTGCAGATTCAACCAACCAAGGATTGTGGAGTACTGTAGTATTTGCTGTTGGAAAAAAAAAATTCCTTTGTAGATAGACTCTCTAAGGGTCAAGCCAGTATTGTCCAAGGATCAACTGTATATTTTGGAGACAATAGGGTGAGTTTAATTATGACACGAGTACTAGATGATTGGTGTAAGGCTAAAATAATATTTTCTTTTCACCCAACACAGTTACCCACTTTGATTGGCTTTTTTCCCTGTATCCATACATAACACAGTGGGCTAACGTTTTCCACATTTGGTCTAAAACAACTGTCCGATTCCTTCCTGGGTTAAATAGTTCATTAGTCATTATTAGATAATTTCACCCCAAATATTTACTTTAAATTGCTTCTACTGAAACTCATTTACAATTTTCTCCCAGTTATCACAGTTTAGGGAATATTCCTTTAATGTGCTTCCATTGTTAGTCCCCAAAACAAAAACCATAGGTTTGCATATCAACTCCTGTCCAATTTCTGTTGTATGTCTCTGACCTTATTTGTTCCAGCATTTTTTATTTCTCTTCTTACTCTATCTAGCACTACTCTTAAGAATTCAGTGAAGAGTTTTTCTTCTTACATCCTTTCCATTTCAGTAGAAAAATGTTTTAATGTTTAGCTATGGTTTATGCAGTGATATTATTAACATTATATTAATTTCCAAATGTATCTATTTATCCCCAGGTCCCACAGGGCACATATGAGCAAGAAGTTCCTATGGAAGAAAAGACTCTTCTGGATACTGCAAAGGAGTCCTTAGGTACCCATCTCCAGTCTATAGAAGACAGAATGGAATGTGAATCTCCAGACTCACACCTCCTTCAAGATAATGGTAAGGATAATTTAGTCTTTGGAAAGAGTATGAGATTTGGGAGAGGGAAGGGCCCATTCATTGAAAGGTTATCAAACTTTATTCCATTGAAGCTTCTACTGAATATAGCTGAAGGAAAGGTCAACCAGTGTAGAGTAATGCTATTAATGAACTTGACTTAAGCAATCAAACAATAATGTAAAAAATAATTGAATACAGTATTTTTCATGGATAACTTGCAATGGAATTAAGTACCTGTGGATAGATAAATCAGAGATGCCTCTGTGTATAAATGTGGATCACTTGTCAGTATAGCCATGGGTCCCATTTCTATAGCCTCTGCTCCCCAATTCTTGTTACATATGGCTATTTAAGATTGGAAATATTACTTAGAAATCCTACCGAAGAAAATGGAATTTCTGAAGTCCATGTCCACTAGAGATCTAAGGACTATTAACAGTGTAATGTGTGGTGGAGGCAGTGGTGCAGGCTGGCTTGGTTCTGGAGCACCTGTTTTTTCCAAAAGGCCTAAGTACAATTGATATCACTTTTTCTTTTCTTATATCCCCAGCAATTCCATATTTTCTGCTTATCATAGACCTACTAATATTGATTATACTAATTTCCGAAGCTCATATTCTCTTGGTTCTCATTTACATTGCCTTATATTTCTTTTTTCCCCCGGGTTTATCCTTGTTTACCTTCCTTTATGTTCATGGCTCCATAGCATGATATAAAATGTATCAGTGTGTAAAGAAATACTATCTATATAATGGTCTTTTCAGTCACATTTTGAAATAGCACTTTTCAGGAGTGTTGTCACTTCATTATAAAGCTAATTAACAAATTTTTATCCAACACTTTTTTTTCTGGCTGCACCCCAAGGCTTGACTGGCAGAATCTTAGTTGCCTGACCAGAGACTGAACCCAGGCCTCAGCAGTGAAAGCACCAAGTCTGAATCACTGGACCACCAGTGAACTCCCTATCCAACACTTTTCTTTGTAATAAAATGTTAGATAGTGGAAGAAATACTAGAAGGAAAAGTGATCCCTGCTTCTTTAGAAACTTATAGTCTTGTCAGTTGTACATATGAAACAGTGAAAGAAGAAAGTACTACAGTGCTAGTTTATGTTACTGATAAATTATATCTTCAGGAAAGAAAGGAGAACTCACTGTAAGCTTAAATGATCAAGGAGGCCTTGTTGGAACAATTGAGAGTTAAATGAGGCCAAAACAAACAGTTTTGAAGCTTTGGAAATTATGAACATTTGAGAATTATTTCAATTTACCAGTTCAATATTTGGTATATAAATTATCAAACAACTTGAGAAAAATTATTTTTTCCACGCATCTATAGGACTTTTGAGGTTATATGCTATTTCCAAATTATTCTTTATGATTTTTTCAAAATAGCTTCCTTAAGACTAGCCAAATTTGATTTATTTAAATGTTTCTATTATTATGAATAGTCTAAACATTTATTTTAATATGTTATATTAAGCCAGAGATTTTTCACTACTTCAGGTTCATCTGCTGCTCTTTCTTTATCAAAATCAGTGGTAAGGGTATTTATATTGGGTTTATAGCTTTACAAGCACCAAAAGGGAGCTGATGTAAATATATGATCTTTAAACTTAAGCCCCAGATGTTGCTATACCAGCTAACATGACTGAATAAAACAAAATGTGATATAGTCTGAGACTTAAAAAAAAGACAAAAACACCTATTGGGACTTCCTTGATGGTTCAGTAGTTAAGCATCTATTCCCTGGTGGTCCAATCCCCTTGCAGTGGAGGTCAGGGAACTAAGATCCACGTGGGAACTAAGATCCCTTATGCCATGGAGGAACTGCTGAACCTGTGGGCTCCAGAGCCTTGTCACATAGCTAGAGGGTTGGGGTGCTGCAACAAAAGATCCCCCCTGCACGCTGTAACTAAGACCTGGATGCAGCCAAAGTAAGTAAATTAATTAATTAAGAAACTATCATTCTATAAAAAAAACTATTACTGTATTTCTGAGACTTCTCTAGCCAAAAAACAGTTTTTGTATAATTAATAAATAAATGAAAAAATAACAACATCAATTTGTTTTCTGTTTTACATGAAACAGTGCTTTACTTTAAGGTTAACCCTGGATACTGCTCTGGAAAGTCATAACCTGGCTTTCTACTCTTTATCAGAACTTTTTGTTCCTGGCTACCTCTCTTTATTCCTCCAAAGGTAGACTTCTTAATCAAAATTGTGCTGCCCCTCTTGTGTGTTCATATCTACTTCTACTCCAAGCTCTAGTGGTTATTTGGGCAATGTGGTATTTAGATTATATTCCCAAATATTCTAATTGGTTTTTCATTTATATTTTAGGATCATTCTTGTGGCTTTCCATGATGTCTCAAAGCATGGGTGATGATAACTTTAGTAGTTTAGATACTAATGAAGCAGAAATCGAACCAGAAAACATGAGAGAAAAGTTCTTCAGAAGCTTAGCAGTGTTACTGGAAAACAAGAGTAATAACACCAAGATATTTTCTAAAGCAAAGTACTGTCAATTAATCAGGGAAGTGAAAGAAGCTAAAGCTAAGGAAAAAAAAGAATCAACTGACTACCGGCGCTTGGCTAGATTTGATGTGATCATTGTACAAGGTCATGAGAAGCTAATTGAGGCTATAAATGAGGAAACAGATAAAATACGGTTTTATTTACACAGTGAGGACTTATTTGACATATTGCATGATACACATCTCAGCATTGGACATGGTGGACGTACCCGCATGGAAAAAGAGTTACAAGCAAAATACAAGAACATCACAAAAGAAGTTATAATGCTATACTTGACACTCTGCAAACCATGCCAACAGAAAAATTCAAAACTCAAGAAAGTTCTAACATCAAAGCCAATTAAGGAAGTTAACTCAAGATGCCAAGTGGGTCTTATAGACATGCAGTTGAATCCTGATGGAGAGTATAAATTTATTATGCATTATCAAGACTTTCGTACAAACTTGAGTTTTTTGCGGTCATTAAAATCTAAAAGGCCTGAAGAGGTTGCACGTGCTCTTTTAGATATTTTTACAATTATTGGAGCACCCAGTGTTCTACAGTCTGACAGTGGGAGGGAATTTTCAAGCCAGATTGTCAGTGAACTTAGTAATATTTGGCCAGAACTTAAAATTGTTCATGGGAATCCTCAGCCCTGCCAAAGCCTAAGTTCTATAAATCAAGTTAATGAGGATATCCAAAATCGGATTATCTCCTGGATGCAAACTAATAATTCATCACACTGGGCTGAATTTTTGTGGTTTATTCAAATGACCCAAAATCAACCCCATCACAGAGGCATGCAACAGACTCTATGTGAGGGTGCGTTTAGCTCCGAAGCTAAACTGGGGCTCTCTCATTCTCAGTCAACTGAAGAACTTGTTGCCAGCCTGAACACAGAAAATGAATTGGAACAGGCTGATAAAGAATCAGAAAATACTCTAAGAGCGCAGTATGAAGAAAACATTGAGATTGGAACAGATAGTAGTGATATTGAAGAGATTCTTTCTATTACTCCTAAGGTAGCCCAAAAAACTGTTCCTGAAGGCAGACTGAATTTTTTATCATGTGTGGGTTGTGGAAAAGAATGCATAGGTACTAACAGTTGTGAATCATGTAGAAACATCCATGCAGTCTGTGGAGTGCCCTCTCAACGTGAGACTGATGGTTATTGTAACAAAATAACTTGTAGTCTTTGCTACCAGACCACTACAATGAAAAGGAAACCTGATGAGGGTCCAAGAAGTTTGACTGTTCAACCTTTCAAAATGTTAAAGCCATCGGAGACACCATTTTCATCAGACAAAGCAGGAGATTGGGTAAGAATTTGAGTGTAGATCAAAAAATTTGTTGTGGATCAAAGCAAGGCAAGAGCCTCTTCCTACTTTACTGTGATCATGATACGTGAGAAAGTTTTGGCATGGCACACTAAAGCACAATGATGGCCATCTTGGATATATTTTCTCCAAAAAAAGATCAATTACTTTAATGTAATTGATTAACGTCCTCCCTCCACTCATTTTTCAAGTTGGAAGTTATAACCTTGGATGCTGCTTTGTTTATTGTTCTGGAGTGAGCAGCAGTAATATCTCTTCTTTCTGATGTCAAGCATTTCTTGGGGGGATGAGAAAGCTAGGATCCAGGGGACAAATGGTATGCCTGGTGGTATGTTTCTACAGACGGATAAATTTGGGAACAGATGAACTTACTGTTACATTGTTTTAGTTGTATGTAAGTTTGGGTGGAGAGGTAAGCTAAGAAAAGGCATCTCAGGTCAAGTGAAGAAATATTTAGGAAGGCAGGGAATGATAAATTTGGTTGGGAGACATGAGTTTGTATTGGGAAAGTTTGTGTTTTTTTTTTGATTAAAATGCAGAGTGTGAAATAAGGCCAAATAGATTTTTCAATCATTAGGTTTTATAAAGTAGAGCTAATATGTGTTCAAGTTAGTGTTTTGAAATATGAAGGTTACACGTGATTTGGGCCAGTAGTATTCAGAATTTGTTCTTCCGACCAGTGCTGGTCTGCATACTGTCATACTAGTTCATAATGAGGTAAGTACACATATTGAGAGTACTTGGAAATTACAACAATATGACATTGCTGATACTAAGCACATGATTAATGAACTAATCTTTTCAAATAGAATATTCAGTTTTGATGTTAAATTCTCAAGGTGAATCACCTGTGATAGCAGTTGTAAATTAGTCAAGTATAATAGGTTCACATTAAAATGTGTGATATGCTGTTTAGCTTGTCAGCTGTAACCCAGAAGTGTGTAAAACTGAGAAAATGTAAACATTTACTTATCTTTATAACTTAATTTTAAAATCATTTTATGTTTTTAATCAAGCCTGGTTTTGTAAAAGTTTTTAAATTGAAGTATAGTTGATTTATAATATTATGTTAGTTTCAAGTATACAGCACAGTGATTCAGTTTATATATGTATATATACATATATGCATATGCATATTCTGTACCCACACCCATTCTTTTTTCAGATCCTTTTCCCTTATAGGTCATTACAAAATATTTAGTATATTCCCTATGCTATACAATAGGACCTTGTTGGTTATCTATTTTATATATAGTAATATATATATGTTAATCCCAATCTCCTAATTTATCCCTCCCCCATCTTTCTCCTTTGGTAACTGACCATAAATTTGTTTCTATGTCTGTGAGTCTCTTTCTGTTTCGGAAATAAGTTCATTTGTATCTTGTTTTTAGATTCCACTGATAAGCAATGTCATTTATTTATCTTTCTTTTTCTGGCTTACTTCACTGAATATGATAATTTCTAGGTCCATCCATGTTGGTGCAGATGGCATCGCTTCATTCTTTTTTATGGCTGAGTAATATTCCATTGTATATATGTACTACATCCTCTTTATCCATTCATCTGTTCATGGACCTTTAGGTTGCCTCCATGTCTTGGCTATTGTAAATAGTGCTGCAGTGAACATTGGGGTGTATGTATCATTTTGAATTATAGTTTTCTCTGAATATGTGCCCAGGAGTGGGATTGCAGGATCATACATTAACTCTATTTTTTGTTTTTTGAGGCACTTCCATACTGTTCGCCATAGTGGCTGTACCAATTTACATTCCTACCAATAGTGTAGAAGAAGAGTTCCTTTTTCTCCACATCTTTCCAGCTTTTATTATTTGTAGATTTTTTGATGATGCAAGCCTAGTTTTTAATTTTTAGTTTAACATTATTAATAAAGAGGAAAGTAAAATTTGTATTGCTTATTTTTAATTCTAATTTGCAGATGACAAAACAAGCTTCACTGGACTTTTTTGTGAAGAAAAGACACACCTATTCTGAATATGGCAATAGTAGCAAAAGAAATGGTAACAAGGGAAGTCATCTTGAGGGAGTGAAAACCAAAAGAGTTCATACTAGCTTTACTCGGAAGTATGATCCCTCATATATTGAGTTTGGTTTCATAGCCATAATTGATGGTGAAGTGCTGAAACCACAGTGTATTATTTGTGGAGATGTACTGGCTAACGAAGCGATGAAACCATCGAAACTTAAGCGGCATCTGTATTCAAAACATAAAGAAATAAGTTCACAACCAAAAGAATTCTTTGAAAGAAAGAGTAATGAATTGAAAAGCCAACCAAAGCATGTGTTCAATGTTTCTCACATAAACATTAGTGCTTTGAGGGCTTCTTATAAAGTAGCGCTTCCGGTTGCTAAGTCTAAAACACCATACACAATTGCTGAGACACTAGTGAAGGACTGCATCAAAGAAGTTTGCTTAGAAATGTTGGGTGAATCTGCAGCAAAGAAGGTAGCTCAGGTACCACTTTCCAATGACACCATAGCTCGACGTATTCAGGAACTGGCGAATGATATGGAAGACCAACTCATAGAACAAATAAAACTAGCCAAGTATTTTTCATTGCAACTTGATGAATGCAGAGATATTGCTAACATGATAATTCTTTTAGTATATGTGAGGTTTGAACATGATGATGATATAAAGGAAGAATTCTTTTTTTCAGCCTCTTTACCAACAAACACAACTAGCTCAGAACTGTATGAAGCTCTGAAGAATTATGTTGTCAACAAATGTGGTTTGGAATTTAAGTTTTGTGTAGGAGTGTGTTCTGATGGTGCAGCTTCAATGACAGGAAAACATTCTGAAGTGATTAACCAGATTAAAGAACTTGCACCAGAATGTAAAATAACACATTGCTTCATTCATCGAGAAAGTCTTGCTATGAAAAAAATATCAGCTGAACTGAACAGCGTGCTTACTGACATAGTAAAAATTGTGAATTATGTAAAATCTAATGCATTAAGTTCAAGATTATTTTCTTTATTGTGTGATAATATGGAAGCTGATCATAAGCAACTGTTATTGCATGCTGAAATACGGTGGTTATCCTGGGGAAAAGTTCTATCAAGATTGTTTGAAATACGGAATGAACTCTTAGTATTTCTGCAAAGCAAAAAGCCAGTTTGGTCCCAGCTTTTCAAAGATGTGAACTGGATTGCCAAACTTGCTTATTTATCTGATATCTTCAATATTTTTAATGATCTTAATGTTTGCATGCAAGGAAAGAACGCAACATGTTTTTCAATGGCAGATAAGATTGAAGGACAAAAACAAAAGTTAAAAGTTTGGAAAAAACGAGTTTCTACAGATTGTTATGACATGTTCCATAATTTAACAACAATTATCAGTGAAGTAGGTAATGATCTTGATATTGCACATCTACGAAAAGTTGTCAGTGAACATCTTACAAATTTGTTAGATTGTTTTGAATTGTACTTTCCTTCAAAAGAAGATCCACGCATAGGAAATTCATGGATACAAAATCCATTTCTTTCATCAAAAGATAATTTAAATTTAACTATAATCCTACAGGATAAGTTGTTGAAGCTGGCTACTGATGAAGGATTGAAAATGAATTTTGAAAATACAGCATCACTTGCNATTGTACTTTCCTTCAAAAGAAGATCCACGCATAGGAAATTCATGGATACAAAATCCATTTCTTTCATCAAAAGATAATTTAAATTTAACTATAATCCTACAGGATAAGTTGTTGAAGCTGGCTACTGATGAAGGATTGAAAATGAATTTTGAAAATACAGCATCACTTGCTTCATTTTGGATAAAAGTTAAAAATGAATATCCCGAGCTTGCTGAGATTGCTTTAAAATCTCTTCTTCTGTTCCCCTCAACATACCTCTGTGAGACTGGGTTCTCTACCTTAAGTGTTATTAAAACAAAACATAGAAACAGTTTAAATATACATTATCCGTTGAGAGTAGCATTGTCATCAATCCAACCTAGATTAGACAAATTAACGAGCAAGAAGCAAGCTCACTTATCACATTAAACATTTTAAATACTGATTTATAATGTGTTAATTCAAAGTATACATATAGGCATTATGGAACTATGAAAAGTTTTGATTAAATTAACAATTCTGTATATAAATTGCCTATATGTACACTGAAGTGTACAGTTTTTATACTTCTCTTATTTTCCCTGTCAAATTTGTTATATTTATTAGGATGTAATTTTAAATCTGTTCATTTTAATATTAAAAATTTTAATCTTGTATATTGTATGTATTTTTATTATTGTATTTTATTAATTTATTAAAATTAAAGAATAACTTCAAGATGGGGAATAATTTCTTTGAAATGGCAGACTTGATCAGTGAAGTGAATTCAAGGGGTAGAATTAGAATTTGAATGCAAGGGTGGGTGTCAGTGAGATGTTAAATTTGTAAAACTGATATTGGGTAGTTTGGTTGTAAGTTGGTGATGTTTGTTTTGTAGGTGCAATCCTACAGGATAAGTTGTTGAAGCTGGCTACTGATGAAGGATTGAAAATGAATTTTGAAAATACAGCATCACTTGCTTCATTTTGGATAAAAGTTAAAAATGAATATCCCGAGCTTGCTGAGATTGCTTTAAAATCTCTTCTTCTGTTCCCCTCAACATACCTCTGTGAGACTGGGTTCTCTACCTTAAGTGTTATTAAAACAAAACATAGAAACAGTTTAAATATACATTATCCATTGAGAGTAGCATTGTCATCAATCCAACCTAGATTAGACAAATTAACGAGCAAGAAGCAAGCTCACTTATCACATTAAACATTTTAAATACTGATTTATAATGTGTTAATTCAAAGTATACATATAGGCATTATGGAACTATGAAAAGTTTTGATTAAATTAACAATTCTGTATATAAATTGCCTATATGTACACTGAAGTGTACAGTTTTTATACTTCTCTTATTTTCCCTGTCAAATTTGTTATATTTATTAGGATGTAATTTTAAATCTGTTCATTTTAATATTAAAAATTTTAATCTTGTATATTGTATATATTTTTATTATTGTATTTTATTAATTTATTAAAATTAAAGAATAACTTCAAGATGGGGAATAATTTCTTTGAAATGGCAGACTTGATCAGTGAAGTGAATTCAAGGGGTAGAATTAGAATTTGAATGCAAGGGTGGGTGTCAGTGAGATGTTAAATTTGTAAAACTGATATTGGGTAGTTTGGTTGTAAGTTGGTGATGTTTGTTTTGTAGGTGCATGTTTAGATGCAGTGTTTCAGTGGGTAAAGTGGAGGAAAACCATCAAATGCTTATAAAAATTCAGTGGGGAAAAAACCTATGTATCCTTTCACAGAATAAAATGTATCATGTTTATTCAACAGTAGTTGAATACAGTAGTAAAAGTGAGATATTGCGGAGAGAATTCTGGGGGATGATGAAATGTTCTATCTTTTGTTGTGGTGAAAGTGAAGTCGCTCAGTTGTGTCCGACTCTTTGCGACCCCATAGACTGTAGCCTACCAGGCTCCTCTGTCCATGGAATTTTCCAGGCAATAGTACTAGAGTGGATTGCCATCTGTTGTGGTAGTGTTCACTATTAATAGTGTTTACTATTAGCCATATGCAAAGTAGTCAATCACAGTCTCAGATGAGAGTGTATCTGGGTGTACAGCTGCTGTCAAGAACTACCTTGTTCTTACTCTTCTTAACTGTGGTCTCATCTTTCATCTTTTCTCCTACTCCCCATCCCAAATACATAGCAATGATAGATTATATTGACTGAATTTCTACAATGCCCACATTAGCCCAGCTTATCTTTACAAACTGATACTCATGTTTCCCAAACTAAAAACTTAAAAGCCACAAAATTGAACATTTTCAACACAGACAAGGAAGAGATGGACAAAAATAAAAGGTATGAGTTTCACAAAAGAGTCTATGGGATGGTAGTTGTGAAAAATTATTATTTTCAAAAGTATTTATTGCCTCTTCCTGGGATATGATTGTACTGCCTCACTCCACAGATACCAGATTTGACTTATTTCACTCTGGATAATAAAATGTGAGCAGAATGGACATGGTACTTTTGGGCACCAAGAAACAGTTCTTGATTTGCCATATTTTTTTTTCTTCATTTGTCAAGAGACCATCAATGTTTCAGGTAGAGATGGCTCCCTCCTCCTGGGCGGAGTCACGGTAGACAAATAGCAGGAGCAGGGTGTGTTACTATAAGCTGCCGTGATTCTTGGGGTTGTTTCTTTCTGCAGCTTGCGAAATGCTGTACTGACAATATGGTTTAATTAGCATCAGAGGGCTTCCCTGGTGACTCAGATGGTAATGAATTAGCATCAGAAAATGAGTTGGTCTTAACTCCAGTTCTTCGCTATCTTTGTAAACTTGAACAAATCTTTAAACGTTTTTGCAGTTGAATATAAAATAGGAATGATAATATGCTCAGTATTTGGGGTTGGCTTTGATGTTCAGAGAGGCAAATTTTGGTAAATTCCAAAGTGCTATAGAAATATAATGTATTACAATATTTTTACTCAAATTCAGGACTCGGATGTGGTGTCTGTGGCCTCATTTTAACTTCTATGTCGCTGTGAGGCATAGTAATCATCACATTGTCAGGCCCTTTGTTCAGTCACTGAAATGGGCACAACCTGAATATAAGTAAGATCAGAAAAGATCTGGATATTTTTCAAAAAGTAACAAAGAAAATAGATTTTAAGTTTCTTTCGGATGTTGCACTTATCTGGCTCTATGGCTTAGTTGGTTAAAGCGCCTGTCTTGTAAACAGGAGATCCTGGGTTCGAGTCCCAGTAGGGCCTATTTTGCATGCCTCTTCTTCCCTGAGAAAGGATGATGAAGTACTACAGTTCTGTTCTGATTCAGTACTACACTACCACCCCCCTGCCTCCTCCCGATTCCGAAAAAGGCAGAACCCAAAGAATGATCACAAACCTATCTTCCCCTCACAAAAATACCAACCCCCTGCCTCCTCCCAATCCCGAAAAAGGCAGACCGCTAAGAATGATTGTAAATCTCTGCCATCCTCTTCTTTCCATCACAAAAAGGCAAGTGAACTTGAAAAGGTCATTTTCTGGGGAAATAAATAAACCTGCTTCACCTCCATTATGGCCCATCCCGGGAGGGGTCAGAGAGGTGTTGAATGCGCACATTCTCACAGTTTCGGGCAACATGGATTGACTGTGGTTGTCAGAGGAGAGGGGCATGGAGGGATGAGTGAAATAGGTGAGGGACATTAAGAGGCACAAAATTCCAGTTACAAAATCAGTCATGAAGGTAAAATGTACAGCATGAGGAATACAGTAAAAATATACATATTGTAATATCTTTGTATGGTAACTCTTGTTATCATGGTAATTATCTTGTAATAGAAATATCAAATCACCATGTTGTGCAACTGGAACTAACATAGAATCTGTAGATCAATTATACTTCAATTAAAAAAAGAAACTTTCTGTAAACAAAAGAAAACCTGAATCAACATAACATTTTTTTTCATTAGCCCACCTGGCACTAGCATTTCTATAGCATTGAAATAGAATTGAAATAGAGTCTTGCATTCACCAGCCGAGTTTGTTTGGTTATGGGTAATTGTTTTTCATCTATCTTTTTATCTAGTTTGTCATATTTTATTTTTTCCCATTTTCAGTTTGTCCATTTCTCTTACATGTAATTACAGACATATGGAAATCATATATGCTGCTTGCCAAAAAAAAGTGTAATAAAGTCACTTGCTGTGACTCTGTAAGTCCATTCATGAGTGCACATCTATCTTGCAATCATTCAGCTGAAACGAAATGGTCACCATACCCAAATGATTCAAATGGCAAGATCGATAATGCTACATATGTACCAGGGAGATATGAAAATATTTATCTTTCACATAATGAAGTTTTCTGGGGAGACTAGGGGAGGCTCTCAGGTAAGTCCAAAAATAAGAGCAAGGAGGGGTGATGGGCTTTGGTTTTTACAGGGTTAGGGGCCAGGCTCGGGGAAGGCAATGGCACCCCACCCCAGTACTCTTGCCTGGAAAATCCAATGGACGGAGTAGCCTGGTGGGCTGCAGTCCATGGGGTCGCTAACAGTCGGACAGACTGAGCGACTTCACTTTCCCTTTTCTCATTCATGTATTGGAGAAGGAAATGGCAACCCACTCCAGTGTTCTTGCCTGGAGAATCCCAGGGATGGGGGAGCCTGGTGGGCTGCCGTCTATGGGGTCACACAGAGTCGGACACGACTGAAGTGACTTAGCAGCAGCAGCAGCAGGGGCCAGGCTGAGGAGTGGAGAGGGGAGTGAAGATTCCTAAGTGAGAACCAGGACTAGCGTGGTTTGATCTTCCCTCTGAGAGAGCTTAAGCACTTTCTTATGGGCTGGCTTAGATGTGTGAGTGATGGGTCTTGAAAGCTGTTAGCAAATATAAAAAATGGGGTCAATTTCTTAATTACAGTTTTCAACAGAAATCTGTATTCAAGTCCACAGAAAAGCATATACAAAAGTGTTCCTAACAGCCCTATTCACAATTTTCACAAACTGAAAATAACTCATATATCAAGCACTAGAATGGATGAATCGTGGCATATTAATACAATATGATTATATATGTGTATGACTGTATATATATAAATACAAATAACATCATTGAATGCAACAACATGGATGAACCTCATAGTGCTGCACAAAAGTAGCCAGACATGAGAGTACATATTGTAAAATTCTATTTATATGTTATTTAAAATGTGCAGAGCTAAAAGATGATATCAGAGTCCAAAATGTGATTACCCTCAAGAAGAAAGTAGTTAGGAGGCACATGAGAGGGGCTTCTGGTATTTCTTGACACAGATAACCTAGGTGACAAAACTTAATTCTTGATTCAATTTGACAGAAATAGTGGCAATAAATTAGAACAGAAGATCTGAGTGAGAGTTCATAGACATGTTCTCTTTGTAAATATTCAGTGATATATACATTTATATAAATGTATATAAGGGCTTCCCTGGTGGCTGAGCTGGTAAAGAATCCACCTGCAGTGCAGTAACCCTGGGTTCGATTTCTGGATTGGGAAGATCCCTTGCGGAGGGGAACAGCTACCCACTCCAGGATTCTGGTGAGTGACTTTCACTCACATACATATATATTCAGAGATACATCTACATAAATGTAAGTATTCTGTATATGCTTCTGTTTGTACACTTTCCTGCATGTTTGTTACATTTCAATTAAAAAGAAAAAGAAAAACAAAGTCACCAATTAAGAAAGAGAATATTGCCTTTATTTTATGAGTTCCATTTGCTCCACTCAATACATATATATTCAGAGATACATCTACATAAATGTAAGTATTCTGTATATGCTTCTGTTTGTACACTTTCCTGCATGTTTGTTACATTTCAATTAAAAAGAAAAAGAAAAACAAAGTCACCAATTAAGAAAGAGAATATTGCCTTTATTTTATGAGTTCCATTTGCTCCACTCCACTTTACATCTCTCTCTCACTTGAGATAACTACTATATTAATGCTTGTGATTATCATTCCCTTGCCTTTAAAAAAAAAACAAAACCTTAAAACAGCAATAAACATTTATTCTCAAGCAATTTTTGTGCATCAGAAATCTAGAAGCAGCTTAGCTGGGTAGCACTGGCTTGGAGGTCTCTCATGGGACTGCAGTTACTTTTCAGCCAGGAACTGGATGCAGCCCTCTGAAAGGACTGGATAATTTATTCCCAAGATTTCTCATACATATGGCTGAGTCCTTAGTTCTTTTTTTTTTTTCTTAATTGGATGTAATTGCTTTACAATTTTGTATTAGCTTCTGCTGTACAACAACATGAATCATCTTTAAGTATACATATATCCTTTCCCTCTAGAGCCTCCCTCCCATTCAGTCCCTTGCTTTTAAGCTTTACTTCTAATATATGTGTATTTAACACAATCAGTTCCGTTCAGTTCAGTCGCTCAGTCATGTCCGACTCTTTGAGACTGGGAGTGTTTAAGTGTTCCTTAAATTTAAAATAAGTCAGTGGGCTTAGGTGCTTATTAATGGAACAGTCTTTTTAATGTCATTTTTCTCTGAATATAAACATCAATACATATTTTTAAATGTTTATTTATTTTTAATTGGAGGATAATTGCTTTATAAATTGTGTTGGCTTCTGCCATACATCAACATGAATGGCCATAGGTGTATGCATGTCCCCTTCTTTAGCCTCTCTGCTACCTCCCACCCCATCCCACCTCTAAATTATCACAGAGCTCCCTGTGACGTAGTAGATACATACAACTGGCCTCCTGTTTACATTTCATGGGGCACAAAGAAATGGGCTTCACCCTGGATACTTACAACTGTTAGCGTTTCTTGAGACAAGAGATAGGTGGGCTCTAGTTAAGGCATTTACAGTCAGCCTCCTGTTTGCCCTCTGAAATGGAAGTAACAACAAAAACCAGGTAAATAGCCAGTGTTTGTCTCTTGTAAACACCTTAATGTAATAGTCATGGCAAGGACAAAGAGGGGCAAAATGCTGTTTGAGTAAAGGATTAAGAGATCTCCTCCCCTTTTGGGACAAGGGAGACACTACACATGCGCAGAAAGGCTCCTTGTGGGTCAAAAGTCAAGGGATAACACCAGGACATAATGAGCCTTGCTCCTCCCAGAAGCCTTTACTTGGAGATCCATCCTGGCTGAAAGGTGCATGTGCAACCAGGGGAGGGTCGCAGGGTAGGTCAGATGTGGAAAAAGAAACCAGATAATTGGCCTGAAGGAAGCCAAAGACCCAAAAGAACTGACCTGACATGAATGACTTAGCCGCTTCTTCACTGTACTCCTCCTCACTCGGGGAGATGCCCACACTCTTTCTCTCTGGGTGTGCGTCTCTGCCTTGCTTTTATCTTAGCTAAACAAACCATTTCTTTGTATGCGTTCCCACTTGTTGTGCTACATCTCTAATAATAAACTTTGTACCTGCATTTACAGTTTCTACTTCTGTGATAAATGCACTTTCCACTGGGGGCAGAGATCCAGGGAAAAATAACTTCTAGCCTCTAGCCCTTGCTGGTCTGGTGGTTAGGATATCTGGTTCTCATCCAGGTTACCCAGGTCCAATTTCTGAGCTGGGAATTAAGAACTTGTTTTATTCTGTTACTCACTGCTGCCTCGCTGAGATCACCTGCATCATACAGTAAATTTCCACTGGCTATCTAAATTTACGTATGGTAAGAATACATACTTGTTACAGAAAATATGCGCAGAAAAATACTAAACAAAAAAATCTAAAATATTCATAAACGTACCAAAATGATAGGCAACACAACACGGATTTGGGAGATTTACAATACAGAGATTGAATCCTAGATCTTCCATTTACTGTGCAACCCTAGGCAAGTTACTTACCTTCACTAAACACAGTTTCCTCGTCTATAAAATGAAGACAATCTACCTCTTGGGGTTCTGTGAGAATTAAATGAGATTATAATTTGTGTAGGGTTTACCACTATGTTCTGCTGCTGCTGCTATATACATCTATGCTATATCCTATACTACTGAATCTCTAGGGAAATGGTAACTAAATTATGATACATCCAAACAATAGAAACTTATGCAACCATTAAAAATTATGAGGTAGCTCTCTATATATACTGACTTGGAAATATTTCCAGATTCAAATTAAAAAGCATATGTAAGTAATTTCATATTTTAAAATGTGCATGTTTATATAGTGAAAGTTGCTCAGTCGTGTTCGACTCTTTGTGACCCCATGGAACTAAATTATGATACATCCAAACAATAGAAACTTATGCAACCATTAAAAATAATGAGGTAGCTCTCTATATATACTGACTTGGAAATATTTCCAGATTCAAATTAAAAAACATATGTAAGTAATTTCATATTTTAAAATGTGCATGTTTATAATAGTGAAAGTTGCTCAGTCGTGTTCAACTCTTTGTGACCCCATGGACTACACAGTCCATGGAATTCTATAAGTCAGAATACTGGAGTGGGTAGCCTTTCCCTTCTCCAGGGGATCTGGAGATCCCAACCCAAGGATTGAACCCAGATATCCTGCATTGCAGGCTGATTCTTTACCAGCTGAGCCACAAGGGAAGCCTGAATGTTTGTACACATATATATATATGTATATAAGCCTGAATATTCATTGGAAGGACTGATGCTGAAGTTGAAGCTTCAGAACTTTGGCCACCTGATGCGAAGAGCTGACTCACTGGAAAAGACTCTGATGCTGAGAAAGATTGAGGGCAGGAGGAGAAAAAGATGACAGAGGATGAGATGGTTAGATAGCATCACTGATGCAATGGACATGAATTTGAGCAAACTCCATGAGAAAACTGAAGGACAGGGAAGCCTGGCATGCTGCAGTCCATAGGGTCACAAAGAGTAGGACATGACTTAGCAACTGAACAACAATATAAAAATAGTTTGCATACAGTAATATACATATAAAACTAAAGCCTAAAATGTTACCCACTATACTGTAAAAATAGTTTTGGGGAAGCAGTGAAGAGAAAGAAATGAAAAGAGAAATTTCACTTGCTTTTTGCATTTATGAACTGTGAAACTGTTACAATGATACACAATATTTTGCAATAAAGAGGCTTACTTTTTCTTTGTTTTTTTACTCTAAAGAAATTCTAACTGTAAAAAGAATTCATATCTTTCAATTATAGGATCGTTTCACAGAACATTCCACCTGTTGTTTTTTGAAATTTGACAATTCCTTATGAAGAAAAATTTAAATTAAATATAGCAAATAGGTCATCTAAAACCTACTAACGAGGCTCATCTTAAAGTAATATCAGGAGAGGTTTATATTAATGCAGCTCTGCAGGAGGACTTGTGAGACTGACCTGAATCTTCTGACCTACCTCAAGAGATCAACCTCACATAAGAGTAACCACCATCTAAGCCTCTCCTGGCTTTTGTTAACCTGGGCCTTCTGGCTCATTTGAAATGAGGCAGAGCAATCCATGTAAATCTCCTAACCTCACGTGCCCAGGGCCATACAAATTAACCATTATGATCATGGTCTTTTCTTAATCCTAAAGGAAATCAACAGTGAGGGAAAGGTTACTTCCACAAACTGTGGGACTTTCCACTGAGAAATGAAATATTTCCTGCCATATCAGTAAATAAGAATGTCAGAGTCATCAGCGATTTCAGCCCTCCAATATGAGCCTAAGAGCACTCAGGAAGGAGAAAAATACCCGCAGTCTAACAGCCATCAGATTGCAGCCACCCTCAACAGTGAACCCAAGGGAGTTCCAAAGGGAGCACAGGGTACTAGCCCCAGGATAGCTGAAATGCATATGAAAGAAATGATTTTGGTAAGCCCAGAAGCTTGCCTCTTCCCATACTTAGAAAAGCGCTACATTTTTTAAACTGGGATATATGAAATGAAATGAAATGAAATTGAAGTCGCTCAATTGTGTCCAACTCTTTGCAACCTCAGGGACTGTGGCTTAGCAGGCTCGCCTGTCCATGGGATTTTCCAGGCAAGAATACTGGAGTGGGTTGCCATTTTCTTCTTCAGGGGATCTTCCCAACCCAGGGATCGAACCCTGATCTCCCACATTGCAGGCAGATTCTTTACCATCTGAGCCATCAGNCCATGGGATTTTCCAGGCAAGAATACTGGAGTGGGTTGCCATTTTCTTCTTCAGGGGATCTTCCCAACCCAGGGATCGAACCCTGATCTCCCACATTGCAGGCAGATTCTTTACCATCTGAGCCATCAGGGAATCCCTGGAATATATTAACAATAATCTTTCAATGTTCAGACTACTTGCCCTTTGTTGCCAAACTTCCATATAGCCTGGCTCCTCCCCTCACCTCCTCTGAGCATTTCACTCAGGGTTACTTGAGATGCTTTTAGGATTTTAAGTCTCCCACACTTAAAGTCCTAAAAATTCCCACCAAATAAAACATATCTCTCAAATTTTAGGTTGTGATTATTTTTTAAGACAACATCCTAAAAGTTACGATGCTGTCATAAATTAATCAAAATAAAAGAATTGTCATTTTCAGTGTTTCCTTGAATTATGTTTGTAGATCAAGAAGTTTCTATAAACAATTACATTTATGCACTGGAGAAGAGATGAAAATTAAGAAGAACCAAGAGCATCTTTTAAAATAACTTCAGAAAGCTAGCACAATGTAATAGCTGCATATTACTTTATAACTTTACAAATGAAATTTACTCTTTCACAGGCAACATGGAAATCCCCAGGAACAATTCTAATAAAATTCAATTGAGGAATTCATTGGAAAGTGAAACCAATCAGTTGAAGGGGGCAAGGGAGAAGATTAGTAGGAGAAATACAAGCTCATAAAATAGTTCAAGTGCAGGGAAAAGTTCAGCCTCATAAACTTTTATTAATCGTGGGACATATGGGACAAATTGAAATCTGAGACCAACTAAGCCAGCTTGTTGTTGTTTAGCAGCTAAGCTGTGTCTGACTCTTTTGTGACCCCATGGACTGTAGCCTACCAGGCTCCTCTGTCCATGAGATTTCCCAGGCAAGATATTTGAGTAGGTTGCCATTTCATTCTCCCATGGATCTTCCCAACCCAGGGATCAAACCTGCCTCTCCTGCATTGGCAGGTGGATTCCTTACCACTAAGCCACCTGGGAAGCCCAGCTAAGCCAGTTAGGCTAGTATAAAACACAATGAAGAAAATCAAAGAACAATTATACTGAAAACCCTAAATGACTCCAAGAGAAAGAATAAAAAGTCAATATCTAAGCAATGTTCTTACAAGTCATTTACTTTTTATGAGCAATGAAATAGCAAAAAAAGTGATGTCTGATGACAAAATTGTCTTTTAAATGGCATTGCTAATGGAAAGGTGCTATCTGTTTCACAGATTTAGTGAATAGCTGTTTGGACCATTCAGACCATCCAGCGCCAGCTGGATGGTTCCTGGGTCATCAGGGTGCCACATCGGTCCTAGATGAGAGAGAAATAAGCTTCTATCAGCTTATTATGACTAGTCACTGTTACATAGGGTCTTTGCCCCAGGAGCCAAACTTGGAACCCAACTAATATTGATGATGTCTGATTTACTGAAGAAACTGAAGGGTTATTTCACCAGTAAAACAAAGAATTGTGCTCCCAGAACATGGTGTTCTTACCAAGACATTACAATCCAATTAGCTGGACATTTCTCTCCAAAGTTATCATCCATGCTGCAAGAGAGGTTTGTAAAGGAGCTGTCAGTAAAATCAAGGTGACTCCCCAGCATCCATAACTCAAACTGAAAGACAGCTAATGATTTTATATATATATATATTTAAAATAAATATGCAATGGACTAGTAAGGGATTTTATATATATTATCCCTTACCAGTCCATTAAAATTAGCTCCTCTCTTAAGACTGTCCTATTTATGTTTGGGGCACTGTGATTCTCACTCATCACACAAGCTTGACAACTCAGTGGTCTTTGAATTCTTCTCCTTATGCCCTTATAACAAGCAGTTGCCGCATATGTTAAGACTGTGTTTGGGTTTGGCTACATGTAAGTGAAAGTGAAAGTCATTCAGTTGTGTCCGCTTTGTGACCCCATGGACTATTCCATGGCCATGGAATTCTCCAGGCCAGAATATTGGAGTGAAGTAGCCATTCCCTTCTCCAGGGCATCTTCCCAACCCAGGTTTCCTGCATTGCAGGCAGATTCTTTACCAGCTGAGCCACCAGGGAAGCCTGGCTACATGTAAGAGGAACCCAACCAAGGTCTTCAAAACCAGAAGACAGGAGTGGGCAGTCTAGAGCTGCTATGACATCCAACTCCATAATAGTGTCAGAAACTCAGGCTCCTAGTTGTCAGCTGCACAGTTATTAGCATGTGACTTTCATAGAGCTTGAAAGATGCTGCTTCCTATCTGACACCTTCTGTGTCTGTCTTAGCCTAAGAAAGAGAGAATGAAGCAAGATAGAATTGCTCCTGCGTTATTAGGCTCTATAAGCCCAGAGCACAGAACAATAACCAAAGCAAAATTCCTGCCCTCAGTGAGTATATTTTAGTTATAGACTCAGATGATAAACTAGTAAATAAATATATATTATATGCTGTGTAATCTAGAGAAGGTAGCAGAAAGTGAGTTCAATATTATATAGACTGATCAGGGAAAGTATCTCTGAAGAAGTTAAATTTGAGCAGAAAATTGAATGAAAAAATGAATTAATTATATGACTATCTGGTAGACATTCCATGCTCAAGGGAGGATGATTGAAAAGATCTGAGATTTAAATGTGTTAAACATTTTGGAGGAAAAGGAAAGAAATCATGTGGCCAGAATTAAAGATGCCGAAAGATGTAGGCCATGAAGTTGGAAGGGTGGACTTGGAGAAAAGATGATGTCAGGTCTTATGGGCCATATGGAAGGATTTCATTCGAAGGATGACTAGATGGTCCATTGGAGGGTTTGGGGAACGAGAGACAAGAGTAGAATAGTAGATGTCAATTAAGAGGGTGATTGCAATGGCCCAGGAGTGGATGTGATGGATATGGTGAGACAAACATGGAGGTCATGAAAGAGCAGGGCTCCTGCTCAGGGATGGGGGTCAGGAGTATGACAGCCCATCAGTGCAGTGCTATCTCCTGCCTCACCTCCAGCAATTCTCTTTTTTACCTTTTACCTCCCAGCTGCACCTGAAACGATGAGAAACCTAAACTTGGAGTCAGACTGTCAGGACCCAACCCCAGTTCTGCCACTTACTAGGTATACAACCTTGCATAAGTTACATTAATTTCTGTGCTGCTTCTCTATCTTTCCCATTTGTAAAATGGGGATAGTACTAATATCTATCTCTTAGATTGCTGTGAGGATTAATGCTTTTTTACTTGCAAAATGTCTATAAAAGTGGCCAGCATCTGGCATGCTAAGCATCAGGAACTATTACCTGGTCATATCATTAAACATTCTCATCATCTTGAATATGCTGAATCTCCCTCACTTCTAAACCTGTCACTTCTCTTTCCTATGCCTGGAATATAGCACTTTAATTTCAAACAACTTCCAACTCTCAGCCTCCAAGTCACTACCTCCAGGAGACCTTTTCCTGTCCCCTAGACTAGATTCAGTTCTTCTCTTGTTTCTTTCCCCATCATCCTGTACTTCCCCTCCAGCAATGACCCCCGCATCATGTTTTAGAATAGTTACTTGTTCTGTTGTAAGATTTTCCTACTAGATCAAAAACTGTGAGGAGAAGAACCATTCTCATTTGTTTTGTTTCCATGTGTATCTTTAAAGCCAAACACAGTGCCTGGAAAACAGGAGGCAGTAACTAAATACTGAAGAAGTCTATTCACTCAGCAACCTTCTAATATTAGCAAAAGTCCCCAAAGCAGAGAATGTAGTAACCACACACCAGAGCCACATTATGACTTTCTTGGATCCTAGTGCTTTTGTTTTCACAGGCCCCCATTCTGCATAAAAAATACATATATTAAAAAGTATATTTTAAAACTGCCTTGGCATAAAGATGAATATAACCTGGACTAGATTCATTATTATATATTCATTGTTATTATACCCATTTTTTAAATTCTTATTTTAAGGGAAATTAAAATTTTAAAACAATTTTGAAGGCCTAGGCATTGTGCTGACTATGCATAATAGGTAAGTTGCCACACAGTGTCACTAATGGAAGGATTAAAGCCATGAGAAAAACGAAAACAAACTGTAGATACAGAGAACAGAGTAGTGGTTACCAGAAGGGGAGAGGTGGGGAGGGTGAAATGGTAAAGGAGGTTATCCATATTCACACAGATGGAAACTAAATCTTTGGTTAAGAGCAGACTGTAGGGTGTACAGAAGCAGACATATAATGTTGAACACACGAAATATGTAATGTTATAAGTCAATGCCACCTCAGTTTTTAAAAATTAATTCTAAAAATAAAATTAAAAAAATAAAACAATGGAGAAAGCCAGAAAGGAACAAAGGGAGGGATAAAATCTGAAATTAGGCTGACTTCCAGGATAAGTCAGACCATGTAGGAGGGATGATGTGGGGTGGGAGGTGGGAGGGGGGTTCATGTTTGGGAGTTCGTGTACACCCGTGGCAGATTCATGTCAATGTATGCCAAAACCAATAGAGTACTGTAAAGTAAAATAAAGTAAAATGGAAGCTCTTAAAAAAATAAAAAGGTAATTAAAAAAATAAATTAAAAAAACAACTAGAATGGTTTCAGCTGCAAGTAATAGAGTTCTGATTCCAACTCACTAAACCAATAGCAGGACTATTCAGAGGTAGGCTGGATCTGGCTTAGTTAATCCAATGACTCAAGTGTTTGCAGAGTTTCAGGTCCTTTCTAATTCTCTATTCTTATGTCCAAAGTATTGGCTTCATCCAAAGTCAAGTTCCCTTTATGGTCATCAGATGATTGTCAGCACAAATGGAGGCAACATCCTCCTGGTTTATTTCCACTGAGACAGACGAGGAATTTTAGTTCTTCCCTGTAGTCTGACTGAGCCAACTTCAGTCAAGTGCCCAAATGGACCAATAATTCCCTGGAGATCATCCCACACTAGCTGATCTAGCAAATCAGGATCCATGGAACCAGGACTACAGCATACGCCAGGCAGCATCAGGGAGTGGGGAATATCTGATAACCCATTTTGCAGCTCTGGAATCCTCTCAAGAGTTCAAGAGTTACAGAAAGAGCTATCACACATGAAGTACATAAAAAATATTTACATCAAAGATATAAAGAATTTACCTCAAGTATTAAAAAGGTTAAGGGATCTTTCTGGCAAGGAAGGATCTTAAAGGGGAAGATTTGTGGAAGTGTTTTTAGAGGAAGCTGTGCTGTGACCCTCATTCCCAAGCCCCTCCCCTTAAGGGATGAAATAGAGGTAGGTAAAGACCTGCCCTTCTACCTCAAACCTTGGTGAGTAGGGATTACACAGGGCACCACTGAGAGCATAATTAGTTCAGTTCAGTCCCCCAGTCATGTCCGACTCTTTGCGACCCCATGGACTGCAGCACGCCAGGCTTCCCTGTCCATCACCAACTCCTGGAGCTTGCTCAAACTCATGTCCTACAAGTGGGATATGAGTCCGACCAACCAATGCCATCTCTCATCCTCTGTCATCCCCTTCTCCTCCTGCCTTCAATCTTTCCCAGCATCAGGGTCTTTTCCAATGAGTCAGTTCTTTGCATCAGGTGACCAAAGTATTGCAGCTGCAACTTCAGCTTCAGCATCAGTCCTTCCAATGAATATTCAGGACTGATTTCCTTTAGGATGGACTCATTGGATTTCCTTGCAGTCCCAGGGAGTCTCAAGAGTCTTCTCCAACACCACAGTTCAAAAGTATCAATTCTTCAGGGCTCAGCTTTCTTTATAGTCCAACTCTCACATCCATACATGACTACTGGAAAAACCTTAGCCTTAACTAGACGGACCTTTGTCAGCAAAGTAATGTCTCTGCTTTTTAATATGCTGTCTAGGTTGGTCATAGCTTTTCTTCCAAGGAGCAAGCGTCTTTTAGTTTCATGGCTGCAGTCACCATCTGCAGTGATTTTGGAGCCCAAACAAACAATGTCTGTCACTGTTTCCATTGTTTCCCCATCTATTTGCCATGAGGTGATGGGACTAGATACCATGATCTTAGTTTTTGAATGTTGAGTTTTAACAGTATACAAAGGCAAAAAAAAAAGAAGAAGGAGGAGAGAGCGATAAAGAGCTTAATAATGACTCCCAGGTTTAAATGGCACAAGATTGGAATCAATGTTTGGGGACTCTCTATTGGTGACATAAAATCACAGACCCCCTACACTGCAAAATCCAAAAGTCAGCACTCAGTCTTCATCTTATGTAACAGATGAGCAGATCAAAATCATTGGAAGAGCTTCTTCACCTGACTTCCTACAGGCTAGCATTCCAGGTTTTCTCTGACTTCCATGGCCGCTCCCTCTCTTCTGCTGACTTCTCCTACACCTCACCCCCACCCCCGATGAGGGAGGACCCCAAGGTTCAATCCTCGGACCTCTTGTTTTCTCTGTCAACCCTTCTGTCTACATGTTGGCAACTTCCAAATGTCCATCTCCATCTCCAACTTTCTCCTGAACTTCAAATTCATTTATCCACTGCCTTCCCAAAGTCTCCACTTGGATTAATAGATATCTCAACATGTCCAAAACAAAGTTCTTGATTTTTCTCCCCTAAAACATGCTCCTCCCTGACTTCCCCATCTCAAGTAATGGCAACTCTATCCTTCTATTTGGAATCATCCCTGACTCCTCTCTTTGTTTCATACTCTACCATCCAACTCATCAGCAGAAGTATTTTTGGAGTTGTCTCAGCTTTCAGAATATATCCAGCTTAGATCATTTATCACCACTTCCCCCCATCACCTTTCACATGGATTACTCAAAATCCTCTCAACTTCCTCCTCCTTCCTTCCCTACTTAGATGATCGCAAAAAGCTCCCTGTTTTTTCCCACATCTAAGTAGACAGCCGCCTTTTCAAAATGTGAACCAATGTCATTCTCTCAAAGAAACCTCCAGGAACTTTCCATCTCATTCAGAGCAATAGTCAAAGTCCTAAGAATGGTCCATCAGACTCCACAGCAAATGCCTACCACCCCTCACACACACACCTCTCTGATGGCATCTCCCCACACGCCCTTCATTTGAACAGCTCCCTGGTTGCTCCTCAAGGAAGAACACACTCCAACCCTGGGCCCTTGAAATCAGCTGTTCTCTCAACTACAAAGACTTTACTTCTAGAAAGCCACATGAGCTGCTCCCTCATCTCTTTCAAATATCATCTTCTTGGTGGGGCATTTCCTGACCACCCTATCTGAAAGTAAAACCATATCACCTCCCCACCTCCATCCCTACCCTCTTCCCTGCTTTATTGTTGTTCATGGTGCTTAGCACACCATGTTTGCTTCTAAAGTAACTTAGTTGCCAGTCTCTTCCCACAAAAATATAAACTCAGTAAGAACTGGAATATTTCTTATCTGGGTTGTTAAATGCTGTACCCCCAGCATCCAGCCTGACATATAGCAGGTACTCAATAAATTTTCATTAAATGACTGCGTGAATACTGTTATATAGATAATGTATTATTTGAATATTTTATAAGAAGAAAATGTTTGTTTAACCATTCAACAAATATGGGTTCAGAGAAAATTCAAGCTTAAGTACTACGCTAGGTGCTAGTCAAGAGTGGTAAGCAAAAGTGAGCTGACTACCGTGCCTGTGATGACAAAAAGACTGTTAAGAATTGGAAGGAAGTACCTAGGTCAACAAAAGTGTATCACAAAGTAAGCCGGCTCCTGCCTGGATGAGGTAAAGGTGGGTGGAGGAAAGGGATCTGGGAGACCAAGAGACCCACAGGAGATTGAAAGCCTGGCTCCATGTGACACAGTTTCTGTACAGTTTTACTCAGGACTGCCCCTGCCCAGCAAAATGGCTGTCTGGGGAGGCCTTACAAATAGCTGTGAAAAGAAGAGAGGCGAAAAGCAAAGGAGAAAAGGAAAGATATAAGCATCTGAATGCAGAGTTTCGAAAATAGCAAGAAGAGATAAGAAAGCCTTCTTCAATGATCAATGCAAAGAAATAGAGGAAAACAACAGAATGAGAAAGACTGGAGATCTCTTCAAGAGAATTAGAGATACCAAGGGAACATTTCATGCAAAGATGGGCTCGATAAAGGATAGAAATGGTATGGACCTAACAGAAGCAGAAGATATTAAGAAGAGGTGGCAAGAATACACAGAAGAACTGTACAGAAAAGATCTTCACGACCCAGATAATCATGAGGATGTGATCACTAATCTAGAGCCAGACATCTTGGAATGTGAAGTCAAGTGGGCCTTAGAAAGCATCACTAAGAACAAAGCTAGTGGAGGTGATGGAATTCCCGTTGAGCTGTTTCAAATCCTGGAAGATGATGCTGTGAAAGTGCTGCACTCAATATGCCAGCAAATTTGGAAAACTCAGCAGTGGCCACAGGACTGGAAAAGGTCAGTTTTCATTCCAATTCCAAAGAAAGGCAATGCCAAAGAATGCTCAAACTACCGCACAATTGCACTCATCTCACACGCTAGTAAAGTAATGCTCAAAATTCTCCAAGCCAGGCTTCAGCAATATGTGAACCGTGAACTCCCTGATGTTCAAGCTGGTTTTAGAACAGGCAGAGGAACCAGAGATCAAATTGCCAACATCCGCTGGATCATGGAAAAAGCAAGAGAGTTCCAGAAAAACATCTATTTCTGCTTTATTGACTATGCCAAAGCCTTTGACTGTGTGGATCACAATAAACTGTGGAAAATTCTGAAAGAGATGGGAATACCAGACCACCTAACCTGCCTCTTGAGAAATCTGTATGCAGGTCAGGAAGCAACAGTTAGAACTGGACATGGAACAACAGACTGGTTCCAAATAGGAAAAGGAGTACGTCAAGGCTGTATATTGTCTCCCTGCTTATTTAACTTATATGCAGAGTACATCATGAGAAACGCTGGACTGGAAGAAACACAAGCTGGAATCAAGATTGCCGGGAGAAATATCAATAACCTCAGATATGCAGATGACACCACCCTTATGGCAGAAAGTGAAGAGGAACTAAAAAGCCTCTTGATGAAAGTGAAAGAGGAGAGTGAAAAAGTTGGCTTAAAGCTCAACATTCAGAAAACGAAGATCATGGCATCCGGTCCCATCACTTCATGGGAAATAGATGGGGAAACAGTGGAAACAGTGTCAGACATTATTTTTTGGGGGTCCAAAATCACTGCAGATGGTGACTGCAGCCATGAAATTAGAAGACACTTACTCCTTGGAAGAAAAGTTATGACCAACCTAGATAGTATATTCAAAAACAGAGACATTACTTTGCTGACTAAGGTCCGTCTAGTCAAGGCTATGGTTTTTCCTGTGGTCATGTATGGATGTGAGAGTTGGACTGTGAAGAAGGCTGAGCACCGAAGAACTGATGCTTTTGAACTGTGGTGTCGGAGAAGACTCTTGAGAGTCTCTTGGACTGCAAGAAGATCCAACCAGTCCATTCTGAAGGAGATCAACCCTGGGATTTCTTTGGAAGGAATGATGCTAAGGCTGAAACTCCAGTATTTTGGCCACCTCATGAGAAGAGTTGACTCATTGGAAAAGACTCTGATGCTAGGAGGGATTGAGGGCAGGAGGAGAAGGGGATGACCGAGGATGAGCTGGCTGGATGGTATCACGGACTCGATGGATATGAGTCTGAGTGAACTCCGAGAGATGGTAATGAACAGGGAGGCCTGGCATGCTGCAATTCATGGGGTCACAAAGAGTCGGACATGACTGAGCGACTGAACTGAACTGAACTGCCCCTGCCCAGTATCAAAAGTGTAATAGGTGTGCTGCATGCTACCTGATGAGAATTCCCTGGGAAAGTAGCATCTGAGCCAATGAAGATCCACACCTATTACTGATAATGGATAAGGGTCAGGTAGAGTAGATGCACCGGAGAAGGCAATGGTACCCCACTCCAGTGCTCTTGCCTGGAAACTCCCATGGACGGAGGAGCCTGGTGGGCTGCAGTCCATGGGGTCGCTGAGTCAGACACAACTGAGCGACTTCACTTTCACTTTTCACTTTCATGCATTGGAGAAGGAAATGGCAACCCACTCCATTGTTCTTGCCTGGAGAATCCCAGGGATGGCGGAGCCCAATGGGCTGCCGTCTGTGGGGTCGCACAGAGTCAGACACAACTGAAGCGACTTAGCAGCAGCAGCAGCAGAGTAGATGCATGTAACTGAAGCAGAGGGAACTGTGTGGGTGAAGGCTCTGGAGTAGGAGAGAGTATGGCACATTCTGGAACACAGAGAGCAAGGGAAGGGTGATGGGAAAAGGGGCTAGGGAGGGAAAAGGTGGGCAGGGATTAGCAGACCCTTCGGGAGATTCCAACTTTATCCCAAACGGGATCAAAAGCCTTAGGAGGGGCTTGTTTTTGTTTTCTTCCATGTGCACCATGAGCTATATTTTGAAAGTATTACTGAAAGTGCTTCTGTGAAGGATAACCTACCTGAGGTACCTGACCAGGTGTAGGGTGGTTAGTCAGGAGGCAGCAGAGGAGTCCAGGCAACCAATGCTGGCAACTTGTTCCAAAGCAGATGCAGAAAATTGAGAGAAGACGAGCAACTGGAGAGATTGTATTTATTACCTGTGTGCTACAGGCTGAACTGTGAATTCTCATAATTCACATGCTGAAGCCCTAACCCCAGTACCTCTGAAGGTGACTAGATTTGGAGACAATTAAGGTAAAATGATGTCACTCGAGTAGGCCCTAAACCAGTGACTGATGTCCTTATAAGAGATTAGGGTTACATGCCCAGAGGGAAGATGACATGAGGACATAGGGAGACAAAGGCCATCTACAAGCCAAGGAGAGAGGCCTCAAAAGGAACCCAATCGGCTGACAATTGGATCTCAGATTTCTAACCTCCAGAACAAAATAAATCTTGTTTAGGCCACCTGGTCTGTGGTATTTGCTATGGCAGACCTAGCAAACAAACGCACAGTGTAAAAAATATTTTAAGTGAAGAATAAAACTTTTGAAAAACAAAAGCAAATACTTGATTTATTCTAATCGAAATCAGGGTAATGTATGATAGTAAAGTTCAGGCAAAAGAGCTTTTCTTCAGTGTTCCCCTCGATGGCTTCTGTAACACAGTTGTATTGTCCCTAAAATGAAATACAAGTAATATAAAATGTTAGATGCTTCTATCTTGTAAGACTTTTATAAGAATTTTGTCTTACTGGCAGAAAGCTACTTAATACTTTCTCAGTTTTCTAGACTAGCCTACAAAATTTTCAAACATTAGAAATATTGATAATTTGAAACAAAATAGGTAAATAATATGTATTATTAATGTTTATTTTAAAATAGTTAACCAAAAGTGAAATGTGCAAAGTTTCATTGCAATTCTAATGCAAATATCTAAAATTGCCCATCATTATTACTCATGGAGGCAGTTACTGAGTTACACACAATGGTCACAATAATGCTTTCACCCAAAGATTTTCATCATATTAACAATGAGCATTTGCATTACTTTTAGCAACGTATGTCGGAATTTAAAAAGAGTTTTCCTGGGCTTGCCTTGTGGCACAGTGATAAAGAATCCACCTGCCAGTGCAAGAGACATGGGTTTGATCCTTGGTCCAGGAAGATCCCACATGCCATGGAACAATTAAACCCGTGTGCCACAACTCCCAAGCCCACAGATGTCAGCTACTAAAACCTGCTTTAGGGCCCATACTCCACAACCAGAGAAGCCACCAAAATGAGAAGCCTCCACACTATGACTAGACAGTAGCCCCCGCTCACTGCAACTAGAGAAAAGCCTGCACAGCAACAAAGACCCAGCATAGTCAAAATTAAACAAATAAAATTATTTAAAAAAATAAAAAGGGTTTCCTTTGGTGTAAGTTTTCTATTTTTCCATATTCTACAGAAAGAATAAATAGCAAAATATACAAAATCAAAAAAAAATCTTGAACATCTTAATCTTGAATCAATATTTTTAGAAGCTGTGGATTGCTTTTTTCAAATTCTTAACAGATCTGTTACAACAAATATTAAAGAAGTACAAAACGACTTGAACAATACCTTAGAAAATCGTATTCCCCTGAAGGAGAATTGTATTGTTGTGTTCACAGTCTCTGTAACCAAAATACAAAAAGTTATTGGCCAATATTAGGTAATTTTGGTTTCTTGTAGTATGACATGCATGCAGGAGATGTAAGAGACACAGGTTCAATCCTTGGGTCAGGAAGATCCCCTGGAGGAGGGCATGGCAACCCACTCCAATATTCTTGCCTGGAGAATCCCATGGACAGAACAGCCTGGTGGGCTGCAGTCCATAAGATTGCAAAGAGTCGGACATGACTGAAGCTACTTAGCACACACACACAGTATGATACAGACCTTTTATAATTTTACTACTGGCAAAAGTAATCCAAGCAAAATTGTAGAGAAATAATGAATCTTATCCCCTGTCTATGATTCCCCTGTGGCTTCCTCTGCCACCCTGAGCCCCTCTCAGTATCAGCCTGTATCTCATTCCCTAGTGGACACAAACTTGTAAGGCCCACTGGTCTCAATAATGAATGAATGATGAACAAGCTAGTGCTAATATGCTTCATCCCATGTTACATGTGTGCATGTTTATTGTTACTGTGTCTCAGCAGGAAAGGATAAAGAAAAATCTTCCTAAAGGTGGAGGAGAGTTTTGGGAGACAACCAGGAAATCAAAGCTCCTTTCAACCCCACCACTGAGAAGCCTAGGTATGTAGTCACTGTTGAATTGCATAGTCATGGGCCTGGCCCCACAGAAGCTGTGGGAAACAGTCAGAAATTCGGGGAAAACNAAAATCTTCCTAAAGGTGGAGGAGAGTTTTGGGAGACAACCAGGAAATCAAAGCTCCTTTCAACCCCACCACTGAGAAGCCTAGGTATGTAGTCACTGTTGAATTGCATAGTCATGGGCCTGGCCCCACAGAAGCTGTGGGAAACAGTCAGAAATTCGGGGAAAACCACTGATCCAGTCAGAAACAACAGCAAACAACAAACTTAAAGGGCAGGGATAGAAAGAAAAATGCTTTGACTCTCTAACAAAAGCAATAATGACCAAAAATCTTTTTAAATTTTAAATTTATTTATTTTTATCTTTGGCTGTGCTGGGTCTTCATTCCTGCACAGGCTTTTCTCAAGTTGCAGTAAGCGGGGGCTACTCTCCAGTGGTGGTGCATGGGCTTCTCATTCCAGTGGTTTCTCTTATTGTAGAGTATGGGCCCTAGCGCACGCAGGCTTCGGAAATTCACACACACGGGCTTAGTAGCTGTGGCACATGGGTTCTAGAACATAGGCTCAGTAGTTGTGGTGCACAGGTTTAGTTGCTCTGAAGCATGTGGGATCTTATGGGACCAACAACTGAACCTGTATCTCCTGCATTGGCAGGCAGATTCTTTACCACTGAGCCATCAGGAAAGTCCCAAAAATCTTTTTTTAAAGTAATAAAAATAGCCAAATGCAAACTATAATGATTACTGTTCTCTGAGTTGGCTAAAGACAATCCTTAATAGCAAATGATTGACTAATGTCTGCATCTATACCTTCTTTTTCCCAAATAAGGATTTATTTATTTGCTTCTGGGAGTATTCTTATTAGGGGTGCTCATACATTGAGAAAATTGGCACTTGAATTCAGTAAAGTGACCATGTCTTAACGATCTTAGGATCTTTGATTAATCTTTAAGATTAATCAAATTCAAAT
>SJYX01003343.1:195119-275635 GCA_006410675.1 Oreotragus oreotragus | reverse complement strand
GCCTTGATGTACTCCTTTTCCTATTTGGAACCAGTCTGTTGTTCCACGTCCAGTTCTAACTGTTGCTTCCTGATCTGCATACAGATTTCTGAAGAGACAGGTCAGGTGGTCTGGTATTCCCATCTCTTTCAGAATTTTCCACAAAGAAATTTTAAATATAATATATATATAAATCTTTGGTTTTCACTGTTTCTGACACAGAGCTCTTAAAACTCTAGGAATTTCCTAAGCATTGAGAGCAATAAAGGTGTCATGTTGTATGAATGAGATGACTCTTTTGGAAAGCACCTAGGTTAAACCTCAAGATGGGGACTGGTTGCCAGGGGAACCAGCCAGGTGATTAGAGGGTTAGAACTTTCAGTCCCTCCCCTCCCTCAACCCCCACCAACCTCCAGGGAGTGGAGAGAGGCTAGACTCCCAGTTCAGTCACCAATGGTGTGATTTAATCCACCGTTCCTGTGTAATGAAGCTTCTTCCCACACATCTTGCCCTGTGCAACTCCCGAGTATATCTTTTTTATAATTCACCAGTAATCATTAAGTGTATGTGCTCAGTCGTGTCCGACTCTTGGTGACCCCCATGGACTATAGCCTCCCAGGCTCCTCTGTCCATGGAGTTTCCAGGCAAGAATACTGGAGTGGATTGCCATTTCCTACTCCAGGGGATCTTACCAACCCAGGGATCAACCCCACATCTCTTGTGTCTCCTGCACTGGCAGGCAGATTCTTTATCAACTGCACCACCTAGAAAGCCCTCGAAATAAACCGGTGATCTAGTGAGTAAAACATTTCTCTGGGTCCTGTGAGCCACTCTAGCAAACTCATCAAATCTGAGGAGGGGAACTTGGGACCCTCCCATCTCTAGGCGGTTGGTCAGAAGCACAGGGGACAGCCTGAACTCGCCATTGGCATCTGAAGTGAGGTGGGCAGGGAGTCGTAGGAATGAGCCCTTCATCTGTGGGGCCTGACACTGTTTCTGGGGAGAAAGTGTCAGAACCGAGTTTGTTGCTTGTGTGGGAGAAAGCATTTGCATCGGATGTCTCATCTGTAAAACGAAGGACGTGCTGGGGATGTGCTGGACCCCTGTGTTCCTCCTAGTGGTCCAGGGGCCAAGATCCGCTGCAGGGTGGTCCACTCAGTGGGAGGAAGGTTTGGGGACTGGATGAGGCCTATCTGCCCAGCTACCTGCCCCCTCCTCTCTGTGCCCCTCCGTCTCCCTCCCTCACCTTGGGGACCCCACTGGCACCGGCCTCATCCCCCCCTGCTCCCCAGATGCAATGCAAAGACTTCAGCGCAGCTCAGCCAAGAGGCAGAGAACTGAATCTCTCCCTCCAGATGGCAATGTCCTCTCCTGCTCCAAGCCCTAAACTTAGACGTGTGAGAGCTGAAAACCAGAAGCTCTAGCTGCTCCTTCCGGTAGCTGTCAGCCCACAACCTGTGCTTCAAAAAGTGGTGCCGCAGAAGAATTGGAAGCAGGGTCGGGAAGAGCTCTCTGCACACCCACGGGCAGCATTACTCACAACAGCTAAAACGCAGCCCAACCGGCCATTGGCAGATGAGCGGATGAGCAAAATGTCGTCTATCCCTGTGATGGGCCCAGAAAGGTCTTTAAAAGGAAGTTCTGACACATGCTATGACCCGGATGAACCTATGCTAAGAGAGACAAGCCAGAGATAAGCCTGGGGGAAGTGAGGGAAGGGGGGATGTTATTTAATGGGGATGGAGTTTCAGTTTTACAAAGTAGAATTATGGCAATGGATGGTAGTAAGGGTTGCACAAGGCTAAGAATGCATTCAGTGCCACTGAAATATACCCTTAAAAATGGTTCAGATCAGGCTTCCTTGGTGGCTCAGTGGTAAAGAATCTGCCCACCAGTGCAGCAGACACAGGTTCTGTCCCTGGTCCGGGAAGATCCCACCTGCCTCAGAGCAACTAAGCCTGTGTGCCACCGCTTCTGAGCCTGCACGCCAGAGCCTGTGCTCAGTAAGGAGAGCGGCCATCCCCAGGAGGAGCCCGGGCACCGCAGCTAGAGAGCAGAGCCCTAACTAGAGACACGCCCACGCAGGAGCAAAGACCCAGCACAGCCAAAAGTAAATAAAATTATATTTAAGAAAATGGCTAAGATGGCAAATTTTACATTATGTGTGTTTTACAACAATTTTTAAAAATTAAAGATAAAAAAAGTGCTTTACAGAAGAGGAAACTGAGACAAAAAGAAGCTAGGTAACTTGTCCACGGTCATGGGGGCTGGTAATGGTTGACCAGAACTGGACCGGAGACTCAGACTCTTGAATCCTCACGGTGACCCATGGGACAGCCCTCACTAGCCCCGATTTCCTGGACTGTTTGTGGATTTACCCAATAAGACCCCAGAGGGAGGCTCAAGGGAAGCTGGGGAGTATGGACGTGGATTCCACAGGAGGATGAGGACTGGCGCCCATCAGCTCCTTCCCCGCGGTCCCCAGACCTCCCAGGGCAGCCCTATGGAGAGTGAACCACACTCGGCCCGGCCTCTGGAGCCCACGTCCTGCAGCATGGGGAGTGGCAAGTACTCGGCACTGGGGCTGATGGCCACTGGACTCACCCAAGGCTGGGGAAGCAGGTTCTGCATTCAGTGGGGCTAGACCGGGAGCAGCCTGACGAGTCCACGGGCCCTGAGAAGGAAAGTCACCGAGAGACTCAGAGATTTCCTGCTTTTAATCAAGGGAGTGACTAGGGCTTTCTGGGTAAGAGAAAGTCCCCGAGTTTGGTCACCTGCGAGGAGGCCAGAGGCCGTTCTGGTCGAGCCTAGGGAAGTCAGATGTCAACCCTGGCCTCCCATCCTCAGGAAGGCCATCAGGCCTGGCCCTGGTCACCACCGCCTCCAGGAAGTGACTGCAGCAGGGACTGGCTTTCCTCCCTGCACCTGGTTAGTGCGCCCAGACCTTCCCAACCTGCTTCAGGGATTATTACTGTCTTAAAAAATCAAAAAAACATAAGCGCTGCCATGGGACAGAAAGGAAAGAGGAGGGCCTACGGTCAGGCGAGCCTCAGCCATTTTCTAGCAGGTGAACTTGCGGCCTCAGACAATTCACGTCTCGCTTCTGAGCCTCCGTTCTTGGGCTGCAAATGGAAACAATGACCTGACCTCGCAGACCCCGTGAGGCTGAAATGTGATCACAGCCGGTGAGGGGGAGGGCTGACCCGCGTTTCCATCACCGCTTTGCTCTTGATGGAATGTCTTTTCATGACCCAGGAAGGGAGGAGGTACCAGCCAGTGAAAAGGAACAAGAAAACATTTAAAAGTGAAACATTCCCCCATGCCTAAGCTTTGAAAGCCAAACCTTCCCTCCAGGTTCAGGAGAGGATGCCCCCTACTGGGGCCTGGCTCTCCGCCACCTTCTTCCCACACTCAGGGGTTCCTACTTTGCTTCTGTGCCTGGACCAGAGCCAGACAGACACTTGGAGCCAGGCCAGGCACTGAGCCGCTGCCCAGAGAAGGGCCAGGCACCCAAGCAGCGAGAAGGAGCCAGGAGGGAGGCCAGAAGCCAGCGGGGAAGACGGTGCGTACGGGAGTGTGTGCGTGTGTATGTGCTCATGTGTGTGCATGAGACAGAGACAGAAAGGCGGAAGAGAGTGACAGAAAAGGGGAAACACGGAGAGAGACACAGAAGGAGAAAGACAAAGAAGGAAAATTAACTGTGAGCCCCTGTCTTGGCCTAGCACGCCCCTCCTCCCTGACTCACTCCAGCACCCCAATCCCACCCCCAGCTCTGGTAAGTCAGCCCCTCTTCTGTAAAATAGTGGTGTTGATAGCACTGCCCCTGGGGCCCGGTGAACCATCGCACAGTAGGTGTTCAGCAAACATGGCTCTTCCCACACCCCTCACTCTGGGGAAGATCTGCTGGATGGAACCTGGGCTGCACGGCCCCAGGGAACGACTCACAATAAGTAATCAGGATCCATCTGACGCCTCCATCACCTCGTCCAGAAAACCGGGACGGCTTTCAGTTGTTTATTTCTTAAATGTTTTGATGTTTCATTCATGAAATACAGTTTTTCCTGAGGCCTCTTGAAATACAGAGGCTGGAGTGAAGGATTTAATGAGAACTCAGGCCTGTGCTCCCTAAACGCTGCTCCCAGGAGGCTGTGTCTGTTCTCAGAGCAAGAGTCCCCATCCTAATTCTGCAAGGGGAGGAAGAGAAGGGGAACCCTCAGCTACAAGATGGAGTGGGGGTCATGGACCCATTTCACAGGGAGGCAAAGTGGAGTCACCTCAGCATACATAAGCACACACAGTAGCTGGAATGTGGATGATAGTTCAGACTTTTCAAAGCACCAGGAAGTGCACAAGGAAGACTGACAGAATGAGTGAAGGACATTCATTCACAGGTTTGACCTGGGTCCCAGAATGTCCCTGAAGATGGGGGAGGGCAGCTGTCATTATCTCATCTTTCTGGACAAAGTAGCAAAGGCTCAGAAATGTTAAGCTACTTTCCCAAGGACACACAGCAGCAGCGTGTATTCCTGGCTTCTGGGGAGTACTGAGCCCAACTCTCCTTTGACAGACAGGGAAGCTCAGGTTGGGAGGGTGATGATGATGAGCCCAGGGGGAGTGGCCAGGGTGGTCAGGACCCACCCCCAGGGTTTCTCTAACCCAGAACAGGCTGAGTCCCTCGATCCAGGCCTTCTCCTTCTCTCAGACCCCTCTGCATTCCCACCATCCTCTTCCCCTCCCACCGAGGTGACCAGCCTCATCCCAGCCCCTCCCTAGCCTTAACCTTGGGGGCCAAATGTCTAGTGCTCCCAGGCCACTGGGGCTGTGCACCCTCTTCAACACCCTACAGCCTCCAGGAAGCTGGTCCCATGCCTCCTCCCCACCAGAAGGTCTGGGAACACAGGCCTCCCCGACAGGAGTTCTGCATCAACCCAGGAAGTGGGCTGCGGCCCCTGCTGACCCCAGGACTCAGGTTGCCAAGTCCAGTACTGAAATACCTCTCAGAGCACTGCCACTTACACACCTCCCCCAAGTCACCCACAACCGGGAGGCAGCCCCAACTGTTAGAAAGACTTTCCTTAGACTAACCTGAAGCCTGGCCCTGTGGCCTGACTGTTCTCTCCCAGACACAACTCTCGGGGCCACCCAGCCTGCATCCACTTTTCCCATGGCAGCGCTCTAAATATTTGAAGGAGTGATCACAGTCACTCCTTCATTCATGAAACACTTACTGGAAGACAGCCATGGCGGCTGCTTTCACTCATTCATTCATCTCACTGGGTGCCAGGCCCTGGGCTGGCTCCCCCAGCACAGCAGGCGAGGCAGGTGGGTGGACCAGAAGCGACACGCGATTTTCAAGTGCCGTGATGCAGTGTAGGGAGGCAAATAGCTGTGGGGCCCGGAGCCCCGAGAAGGGGCCTTTGGGGAGGAAGCGGAAGGTGAAGGGACAAAGTTCCAGGCAGAGGGAGCAGATAGTTCCAAAGCCCAGAGAGACTTTGCAGCACCCTGGGGGCTGGAAAACAATGGGGAGAAGGCTGGGGTTCTGGATGGGACAGTGATGAGGGAGAGGCAGAGGGGTGGGCAAAGCGAGACTCGGCAGGGCCCCAAAGCCGTGCTGCCCACAGCACCCTGCACCCCCTCTTCCCTATCTCCATGACCCGCATGTCCTGGATGATCCAAGAGGCCAGAATCCCCCTCACCTTGGTGTTCAGGACACAGAAGCCAGGAGCAAAGTAGGGAAAAGACCCCGAGGGTCTCCCTAGTCCAGGCCCAGGGGGAGCCCAGGTCAAAGCAAGAGGACTCCGTGACCTGCTTCAAGCCCCCAGCACAAATGCCAGGCCTGGCTGGGCTCCCCATGAGCTGCAGCGAATCTGGTCATCATTGCAGTCGGGCGGGATGGAATCACTAACCCACCTGCCTAGCTGTTCAGTGAAGCACGTTCATTCATGTCCCGCGCTCCTGTGGGAGGGGATTATTGGTCCTGCATGGAAGCGCCGTGATTTGTCCAGGCTCACCCAGGTCCCTGATCCCAGCACTCAGCCTGGGTCTGGCCCCCACTGGGGCAATAAAAAGAGGCCAAGATGGGAGTGACAGGACAGCCCAGGCCAGGTAACGGTCCTGGTGGCTAGACAAGAGCCAGCTTTGGCTCTGCCCTGGGCTCAGGCTCAAGTTCAGGCCCTGGCCAGCCCTGCCCAAGGCTTGATTTCTGGGGGCTGGGGTCACTGAGGTTAAGGTCTCTGCCAGGGTCAGAGAGACCCAGGGTAGAGTTCTGTTTCAGGGATTCAGTGGCCGATCCTCTACTGCCTATGGTCTCCAGGGAACTGGAAGCTGAAGGGGTGGGATTGCTGGCTGGGGGTTGTCAGGAGGGGTGCTGTCTGGAGACCTGAAGTGGTAGACAGGCTCTGGAGTCCAATGCTCCAGTTCAAATCTTGTCTCTGACCCTGAACATGCATGTCCTGGGCAGGCCACATAACCTCTTGAGCCTCAATGTCCTCATCTGTAAAATGGGCTGATAGCAGCACCCCTCATAGTCTGGTTGTGAGAGGCCAGTTACCCACAGGGCAGGCATTCAGCAGAGTTAGAGCCCCATCAACATCAGATGTGACTCCCTGGCAGCCCTGAGGATGTCATCAGTGGGAGAATTCTGGGAGCCAGGCTCTGGCATTCACTCCCCTCCACACTGTGATCTTCCCCAAGGCTGTGACCCTTTATCTGTAAAAGGAAGGTGTATGTGTCTGTGTGTGCTCAGCTGTGTCTGTCTCTTTGCAACCCCAGAAACTGTAGCCCACCAGGCTCCTCTGTCCATGGAATTTCCCAGGCAAGAATACCAGAGTGAGTTGCCATTTCCTTCTCCAGAGGATCTTCCAGACCCAGGGATCGAACCCACATCTCTTGTGTCTCCTGCATTGGCAGGTGGCTTCTTTACCACTGTGCAACCTGGGAAGCTTAAAAGGAAGATGGTGATGCCCATTTCCCAGGGTTGTGGTGGGGATGAGATGTGAGAGCCCCTCCTCCACCCCAGTGCCTGGCACCAAGGAAGGCCCAGTGAATGTGGTTGCCCTGCTTTCCCCATGAACTTGTGCCAGGCATTGCTGCAAAGGGGTACCTGTCCCATAGTCTGCATGAGGGGCCTGGAGCCAGGCCAGACCAGAAGCCATTTGGTGGATTGGTTGGTTGGTAATCCTATAAGTTTACTACCTGTGCCAGATAGAGAGCAAAGTGCTTTACACAGATACTATCCTCCGAACCCTCCCAACAGCCCAACCAGGCAGCCGCTGATGCCCTCACTTTAGAGATGAGCAGATCAGAGGTAAGCAGGTGGCAAACTGTGGATCCCAATTAGAACCCAGCCAGGCTCCCCCAAGAGCCCGCTCTCTCTGCCACTCACCCTCCCTGCCAGTAGTAGCAGTGAGGAAAAGACAGGAGGTGATGGCTGTGACGATGAGGCCTGATGGGACAGGACCCTCTGCTTCCCCTCCAGGAGGCCTCACGATTCGGCAGGAGGAGGCTCACCATCGGGCTCCACCCACAGATTCACTTTCCAGGACAGGTCTGCCCGGGACAGTCTCCCGCTGTTTTACCTATTGAGCTGAACAGGCGGGCAGGACAGAAAATGGGTACAGCTAGCGTCCCGACAAGATGGAGACGGAGGCGGAACGGAGTGGGGAGGCAGCTCTGCAGTCAGCACTAGGTGCTGAGGACACCTGTCTGATGTCAACTGGAAAAATCATCCAACATGAGGGCTGGGTTGTTGTTCAGTTGCTCAGTCATGTGAGACTCTTCGCGACTCCATGGACTGTAGTACACCAGGCCTCTCTGTCCTTTACCATCGCCCACAGCTTGCTCGAACTCCAGGAGCAAGCGACTCAAACTCATTGAGTCAGTGATGCCATCCAACCATCTCGTCCTCTGTCACCCCCTTCTCCTCCTGCCTTCAGCCTTTCCCACTATCAGGGTCTTTTCACATCAGATGGCCAATGTATTGGAGCTTCAGCTTCAGCATCAGTCCTTCCAAAGAATATACAGGGTTGATTTCCTTTAGGATTGACCTGTTGGATCTCCTTGCAGTCCAAGGGACTCTCAAGAGTCTTCTCCAGCACCACAGTTTGAAAGCATCAATTCTTTGGCGCTCAGCCTTCTTCATGGTCCAGTTCTCATATCCATACATGACCACTATAGCTTTGACTATATGGACCCTTGTCAGCTAAGTGATGTTTCTGTTTTTTAATGTGCTGTCTAGATTTGTCACAGTTTTTCTTCCACTGCAGTCACCATCCACAGTGATTGAGTTTCAGTTTTATTCAAGGATCTTACTGAGGACTATAGCCTGGGAGACAGCCTCTCAGAAAGCCATGAGCAACTTCCCCAGAGAAGGAGCGGGGAGAGGCCAGTTTATATGTGATTTCAGCTAAGGAGGATGTACACATCTCAGTAGAAGGTCATTGCTAATCACAAGGACTAGATAGCCCAGTTAATGATTTGAGTGCTTATCCCACTCCAGTATTGCCTGGAGAATTCCATGGACAGAGGAGCCTGAGGGGCTAGAGACCATGGGGTCACAAAGAGTTGGACACAGCTAAGCAACTCACACTTTTACTTTCAGTGTGGGAAGATACAAGAATCCAAGTTCATGAAAAATTCTTCCTGAAATATATCTAACTCTCTAAGGGCCTGTTTTGCCTATTTTTCTAAAGCACAGGGTACTTCACCCTGCTCTTTGTCCTGAATTCCTTTCCGTGTGTCTTGTAGGTCAGTGACTGCAGTGGTCGATGACTTGATCTTTGTAGAAGTAGGTTGCAGGCAACTTTCTTTGTTTTCCACCAGGCCCCTCCTCTGGTGTCTCTCTCCACCCCTCGGCAGTTCAGCGACCTTGTTCCTTCTCCCCTCACACTCTGCTCACTGGAACAGTTTCACTCTCAGTGTGTGAAGGTGGGCAGAGGGGAGATGGCCATTATTAAGGCTTGCAGAGGGTTCCCTCATTTCGTGGGATGGGGTTGATGTTAACACAGGGACAAGCTTTGGGGTGTATCGGTCTCAAATCACTTAAGCATTTTGGGATCAGTTTTTTCATCTATAAAATGGCATGATATGTGTTGATACTTGTTGAAGATAATTGACAGATTCATGGGGATTTATTACACTACCCCTTCCACTTTTGTATATGTCTGAGTTTAGTTCAGTCACTCAGTCGTGTCTGACTCTTTGCGACTCCATGGATTGCAGCATGCCAGGCTTCCCTGTCCATCACCAACTCCAGGAGCTTGCTCAAACTCATGTCCATCGAGTCAGTGATGCCATCCAACCATCTCATCCTCTGTTGTCCCCTTCTCCTCCTACCTTCAATCTCTCCCAGCATCAGGGTCTTTTCCAGTGAGTCAGTTCTTCGCATCAGGTAGCCAAAGTATTGGAGCTTCAGCTTCAGCATCAGTCCTTCCAATGAATATTCAGGATTCATTTCCTTTAGGATTGACTGGTTTGATCTCCTTGAAACCCAAGGGACTCTCAAAAGTCTTCTCCAACACCACAGCTCAAAATTTTGTCTGAAATTTTTCATAATAAAAAAGTTTTTTTTTTTTAATGGGATGATAAATCACACCTTGGTAGGAAATAAGATAATAACACATGGAGAGTGCTCAGTGCTGGGCAAGCCTACAGCAAATGCTCAGTGAGTACCAGCTGTTAAGATATTATTAAACCATCTGGCCCGAGCCCTTGTAATTGTGTGAAGAGGGAAACTGAGACCCAGGGAAATCAAGAGACGGGCTTCAGATTCCAAAGTTGTGAATGGGGGTCCAGAAGAAAGGCCAGGGCCCTCAAGGCCTGCATCCCTCACCTTGCTGGGTCTCAGCCCCATTGGGTTTATTCCGGGTGTCCTCAGAGAGACAAGCAAAACCTTGGCTTCAAAGGGTAATTTTCCAAGTGAGGCAACGTTCCCTGTCTCTGGTACTAGACACAGAACCAGGTCAGTGCCCTAACAGAGCCCCTGGATTAGGAAGGGTATTGTGGGGAGTGAGCTCAGACACCCACTGAGCATCTCCTGCATGCCAGGCATGATGCCAGGCTCTTTAAGTCAGACAAGGCAGTGCCCAGATCCCAGCTCTGCTGCTGGCTTGGTATGGCTTAAAGCAAGTCCTTTACCTCTCTGAGCCTCTGAGTTTTCTCATCTGTGAAATGGGAACATAAGAGTCACATCAAGGGAGGTTGTAAGGAATAAAGTAATAATTTATATGAGGCACCTAGCACACAGTGGGAGCTCACACACTCTAGTTCTCGTCCCCTTGGCACTGACTAGATGGGTGACCTGAATGACCCCTGCCCCCTGGCTCCATCCCCTCCCCAAAGGACCCAGCCTCAGAGCTTCATAATCCTCCCCTGCACAGCAGATGCCTAGAACACCACATTTCTCTGTCTGCTCCTTACAGACCAGCAAGGCGCATGCTGAGGGCCAGGCTGGGGGCATAGTGGGTGCGGGGGCAGGCAGGGGGACAGGGAGGGGATGCAGTTTGAGAAATAGTCAGAGGAGGGGCCGGTAAGCATGGCCGGGAACAAACAGAATCTACCCTTCACTGATTCAAGCCCGGATGATGGTGGTGAGGATGACGATGGTGGTGGTAAAGATGATGGTGGTGAGGATGGCAGTGGTGGTGAGGTTAGTGAAGGTGATTCTCATGGTGAAGATAACAGGGAAGATAATTAGATCAGGGAGTTATATGGTAATGCTGTGTGCTAGGCAGTGTTTTAAGTACTTTACATATGTTAATGCATTTACTTTTTCCAGCAACTCTAAAAAGCTTGCATCAATATTATCCCCATTTTGTAGTTGAGAACACTGCAGCATAGAGAGGTTAAATAACTTGCCCAAGGTCATGCAGTTGGTAACCAACAGTGTTAAGATTCAAACAATCTACATGAGCCTACATATTTAACCCCAGTGCTATGATAATCGGAGAAGGCGATGGCGCCCCACTCCAGTGCTCTGGCCTGGAAAGTCCCATGGGTGGAGGAGCCAGGTGGGCTGCAGTCCATGGGGTCNAGTGATGTTTCTGTTTTTTAATGTGCTGTCTAGATTTGTCACAGTTTTTCTTCCACTGCAGTCACCATCCACAGTGATTGAGTTTCAGTTTTATTCAAGGATCTTACTGAGGACTATAGCCTGGGAGACAGCCTCTCAGAAAGCCATGAGCAACTTCCCCAGAGAAGGAGCGGGGAGAGGCCAGTTTATATGTGATTTCAGCTAAGGAGGATGTACACTCATGTACACATCTCAGTAGAAGGTCATTGCTAATCACAAGGACTAGATAGCCCAGTTAATGATTTGAGTGCTTATCCCACTCCAGTATTGCCTGGAGAATTCCATGGACAGAGGAGCCTGAGGGGCTAGAGACCATGGGGTCACAAAGAGTTGGACACAGCTAAGCAACTCACACTTTTACTTTCAGTGTGGGAAGATACAAGAATCCAAGTTCATGAAAAATTCTTCCTGAAATATATCTAACTCTCTAAGGGCCTGTTTTGCCTATTTTTCTAAAGCACAGGGTACTTCACCCTGCTCTTTGTCCTGAATTCCTTTCCGTGTGTCTTGTAGGTCAGTGACTGCAGTGGTCGATGACTTGATCTTTGTAGAAGTAGGTTGCAGGCAACTTTCTTTGTTTTCCACCAGGCCCCTCCTCTGGTGTCTCTCTCCACCCCTCGGCAGTTCAGCGACCTTGTTCCTTCTCCCCTCACACTCTGCTCACTGGAACAGTTTCACTCTCAGTGTGTGAAGGTGGGCAGAGGGGAGATGGCCATTATTAAGGCTTGCAGAGGGTTCCCTCATTTCGTGGGATGGGGTTGATGTTAACACAGGGACAAGCTTTGGGGTGTATCGGTCTCAAATCACTTAAGCATTTTGGGATCAGTTTTTTCATCTATAAAATGGCATGATATGTGTTGATACTTGTTGAAGATAATTGACAGATTCATGGGGATTTATTACACTACCCCTTCCACTTTTGTATATGTCTGAGTTTAGTTCAGTCACTCAGTCGTGTCTGACTCTTTGCGACTCCATGGATTGCAGCATGCCAGGCTTCCCTGTCCATCACCAACTCCAGGAGCTTGCTCAAACTCATGTCCATCGAGTCAGTGATGCCATCCAACCATCTCATCCTCTGTTGTCCCCTTCTCCTCCTACCTTCAATCTCTCCCAGCATCAGGGTCTTTTCCAGTGAGTCAGTTCTTCGNTTGCAGCATGCCAGGCTTCCCTGTCCATCACCAACTCCAGGAGCTTGCTCAAACTCATGTCCATCGAGTCAGTGATGCCATCCAACCATCTCATCCTCTGTTGTCCCCTTCTCCTCCTACCTTCAATCTCTCCCAGCATCAGGGTCTTTTCCAGTGAGTCAGTTCTTCGCATCAGGTAGCCAAAGTATTGGAGCTTCAGCTTCAGCATCAGTCCTTCCAATGAATATTCAGGATTCATTTCCTTTAGGATTGACTGGTTTGATCTCCTTGAAACCCAAGGGACTCTCAAAAGTCTTCTCCAACACCACAGCTCAAAATTTTGTCTGAAATTTTTCATAATAAAAAAGTTTTTTTTTTTTAATGGGATGATAAATCACACCTTGGTAGGAAATAAGATAATAACACATGGAGAGTGCTCAGTGCTGGGCAAGCCTACAGCAAATGCTCAGTGAGTACCAGCTGTTAAGATATTATTAAACCATCTGGCCCGAGCCCTTGTAATTGTGTGAAGAGGGAAACTGAGACCCAGGGAAATCAAGAGACGGGCTTCAGATTCCAAAGTTGTGAATGGGGGTCCAGAAGAAAGGCCAGGGCCCTCAAGGCCTGCATCCCTCACCTTGCTGGGTCTCAGCCCCATTGGGTTTATTCCGGGTGTCCTCAGAGAGACAAGCAAAACCTTGGCTTCAAAGGGTAATTTTCCAAGTGAGGCAACGTTCCCTGTCTCTGGTACTAGACACAGAACCAGGTCAGTGCCCTAACAGAGCCCCTGGATTAGGAAGGGTATTGTGGGGAGTGAGCTCAGACACCCACTGAGCATCTCCTGCATGCCAGGCATGATGCCAGGCTCTTTAAGTCAGACAAGGCAGTGCCCAGATCCCAGCTCTGCTGCTGGCTTGGTATGGCTTAAAGCAAGTCCTTTACCTCTCTGAGCCTCTGAGTTTTCTCATCTGTGAAATGGGAACATAAGAGTCACATCAAGGGAGGTTGTAAGGAATAAAGTAATAATTTATATGAGGCACCTAGCACACAGTGGGAGCTCACACACTCTAGTTCTCGTCCCCTTGGCACTGACTAGATGGGTGACCTGAATGACCCCTGCCCCCTGGCTCCATCCCCTCCCCAAAGGACCCAGCCTCAGAGCTTCATAATCCTCCCCTGCACAGCAGATGCCTAGAACACCACATTTCTCTGTCTGCTCCTTACAGACCAGCAAGGCGCATGCTGAGGGCCAGGCTGGGGGCATAGTGGGTGCGGGGGCAGGCAGGGGGACAGGGAGGGGATGCAGTTTGAGAAATAGTCAGAGGAGGGGCCGGTAAGCATGGCCGGGAACAAACAGAATCTACCCTTCACTGATTCAAGCCCGGATGATGGTGGTGAGGATGACGATGGTGGTGGTAAAGATGATGGTGGTGAGGATGGCAGTGGTGGTGAGGTTAGTGAAGGTGATTCTCATGGTGAAGATAACAGGGAAGATAATTAGATCAGGGAGTTATATGGTAATGCTGTGTGCTAGGCAGTGTTTTAAGTACTTTACATATGTTAATGCATTTACTTTTTCCAGCAACTCTAAAAAGCTTGCATCAATATTATCCCCATTTTGTAGTTGAGAACACTGCAGCATAGAGAGGTTAAATAACTTGCCCAAGGTCATGCAGTTGGTAACCAACAGTGTTAAGATTCAAACAATCTACATGAGCCTACATATTTAACCCCAGTGCTATGATAATCGGAGAAGGCGATGGCGCCCCACTCCAGTGCTCTGGCCTGGAAAGTCCCATGGGTGGAGGAGCCAGGTGGGCTGCAGTCCATGGGGTCATCAAGAGTCAGACACGACTGAGCGACTTCACTTTCCCTTTTCACTTCCACGCATTGGAGAAGGCGATGGCAGCCCACTCCAGTGTTCTTGCCTGGAGAATCCCAGGGACGGGGGAGCCTGGTGGGCTGCCATCTATGGGGTCGCACAGAGTCGGACACGACTGAAGCCTTAGCAGCAGCAGCTATAATAATAATGACAGTATAATGGATATAAATAGTAAGAGAAGAGAAACATCATTAAATGTTGACAATGTGCCAGGGGCTGTTTCCTTTATATTATCTCATTTAATTTTCACTATTGAGCAAACTCTGGGAGACGGTGAAGGACAGGCAAGACTGGCAGTCCATGGGGTTGCAGAGTTGGTCACGATTTAGCAACTGAACTGAACTGAATTTTCACTCTATTCCTATGAAAAAGGTAGTATTCCCTCCATTTTACAGATGGGGAAATGAGACTCAGAGAAGAAGAATAATTGGTCCAATGGCCATTGATGAAGGTGAGGTTTGACCGTGGCTCTGGGAGACTCCTGAGCTTATGCATTTAACAGCTTTAAATGGCACAGGATGTAGTCTGGAGTCCTTTTCCTGGAGTCTGGAGACTCAGGATCATGCTTGGCTCTGTTCCTCATTCACTGTGTAACCTTCAGCAAGCTGCTCACCCTCTCTGATCCCTGCTAGTCCTTAGAGTCCTTCCCATCCCTTCCAGCGCTGTGCCTCTATTTCACGTGGGTATTCAAGACCTCTCCCCTCCCCCTCCCCCATAGCTCACCTGTCTCTTAAATCCAGCCATCCAAAGTCAACTTCCTGGACACTTCCCAGCAGCCCCACTCAAAGAAACTGCCCACCTGAAGTCACTGCTCCTGGGTCTTCAGGTCTTGCGAAGTGTCTGGGGATCAGAGTAGCCACGTCGCCATCTCCAGGTCTGCCTTGTTCTCTCCTGTCCTCCCGTCACCACCCATTATATGTAAATTGAGCCAGGTTTCCCCTTACCAGCACAAAGAACAGAAGCCCAGGCACTCCTTTGTGCAGACCCAATCAGAATCTCTGCTGTGATGCTTTCTGCGGGGTCTGGGATACGTTTCTTTACCTCTGTGAACCTCAGTAACATGCTCGCAAATTGCAGTTAACAATAGCACCTACCTCATGGAGAGGTTGTAAGAATCAAATATGAAAAGGTGGTGCCTGAGTGATAGAAATTCTCAAGTAATGGCAGCTGTAGCATTATTACTCTCTGCCCCTCCTCCACGTTCACCATTCACCCCGGTTCAGGCTCCATCTCTCCTCCGTCCCTGCCTAATGAGATGGCCTCCTCCCAGGTTCCCTGCCTGAGGTTCCCCACCCCGCCTCTCCTCGTCCCTAGCTCCCCACTGACCTTCCTCTCCTTCAGGTCCTTCAGGGGCCCCCACTGCAGGGTTGCAGCACGGCTCTCAAGGCTCTGCCTCGTGGCCCCATCGGCCACTACCTGCGTTGCAGCTGCGGTTCCCACCACATCCCTTCCGGTGACTAACTGCACCAGGCCAGCCAAGCTCATCCTCAGGTTCCCTGACCAAGGGGGCCACTGCCAGCCCTTTGCTCAGACTCTTCCCTGGGCTGAGCACACCCTTGTGCCCATCCCCACATCCCATCCAAATGTCAGGACCCAGCTGAGTCTGCTCTGATTTCTTACTTTACTCCTAAACCCCGGGTAAGGGTTCTCCTTCTGCTTTCCCCTCCCCCTGACTTCCAGAACAGTTCCCTGCTCTTTCCCCATGTATAGCATGTATCACAGTCTATTTAAGTGTTCAGCTTACACATACACACACACACTATATTCTCTGCAGTATGTCCCCTCCCCTCCAATGTGAGCTGGCCTGTCCCTGCTCTGACCAAGTGTGTTTGGCAGAGATGATGTGAAGCCAGCCCTGAGCCTCACCTTTAAGGGGTCTGGAAGCTCCTGCCGTGATATCTCACTGGCTTGAGTCTCCGTGTGAGCGTTCCATCTCTCAGGATGTGGCCACCCTGTGGGGAAACCCAAGGCAAATGGAGAGGTTCTGGAGGTGGAGACACCCATCGTCAGAGATGACAAGCCCAGAGCTCCAGGAGGCCCAACCTGAGGTGAAGGAGTGAAGCGGCCCTCTCAGGAGGGGTCCTTGGAGCCAGCATTTCCCCTAGCCATCCCCAGGCAGTCCAGCTGAGCCCTTCCCCAATCCCTGACCCACAAAATGGTGATCAAAATAAAATAGTTCTTTTAAACCTCCAAGTGTTGTGGTAGTTGGTTGTGTAGCAATAAATAGCCGGAGTAGAATCACCTTCCCCAGCCAAGCAGGACTCAGCTCCTCCCCCTCCTCCACATTCTCGGGCCCAAGGTCACCTCCTCAGGGAAGCCCGCCTGGCCCTCCACGTGGGGTCAGAACAGGGCTCTGTGCATTCCCCACCCCCTGCACTCCTCCATCATGGTGCCTGCTTGCCCCCGTGTCCTGAGGGTGTGGCTTCACCTCCGTCTCCCCTCCAGACCGTGCGCCGCAGCTGCATCACCAGCCCAGCACATACCAGGCTTCGATAAATACACGGGAAGCCAGTGAGCATGTCTGTCTGAGAGGTGGTACCGTCTGTCCCAGCGCCACGTGCTGAGCAGGACCAGATGGCAACCCCAGCTCTGCCTCCCAGCACCAGGCCTGATTCCCTCCAGATGACAGGCTGGATTCGAGGGTCTTGGTCCCTCTGCCAACCTTGAGGCCTGGTCCCTGGCTCTCCCCCTCCATGGAGCCCCTGGGAATGGCCTTCCTTGGGAGGGGACTGGGAGTGCTGGGGGTAGGGGAGGGAGAGAGCTGAGCCAGGCCGGGGGACAAGGCATCAGGCTCTTGCTGCCCTCTCCCCACAGCCCCCCAGCTTGTCTCGACACCACCTCCAGGAAGCCTCCGAGGCTCCTTCCTGACCACCACAGCTCCTCCATCTACCATTTCCCTGTGGGCCTGAGGCCATGCTGGGGCTGCCTTGGAGTCCTGACTCCTCCTCTATTTGTTGTGCCCTCCCCCCCACCATGCACTGTCCTCCAATTCTACAACAGCCTCCTTTTACTAATGAGGAACTTACCCAAGGTCAGTTCAGAGAGGCTGAGCAACTTACCCAAGGTCACACAGGAAGTGGAAAAAGCAGGACTTGGGCTTTGACGCTCTGGCTCTGAGTCCAGTACGTTTCCCACCACATTGGGACAAGGTGACTCGGGAGCCCCCTAGATTTTCAACCTGTTCCTTCCCTGATAATCAGCTGAGGGCCCCCTTCCTCAGAACATGAGGCCCTGAAATCTGAGTCCCAGACCCCCATGTTGGTGCCAGCAGCCAATATGGGGTGGGAGGAGTGAGCAAGTCAGAGAAACAGTGTGCGTGCTTGCTAAGTTGCTTTAGTCACATGTGACTCTTTGTGACCCTATGGACTGTAGCCCACCAGCCTCCTCTGTCCATGGGATTCTCCAGGCAAGACTTCTGGAGTGGGTTGCCATTTCCTCCTCCAGAGGATCTTCCCGACCCAAAGATCAAAGCCATGTCTCTTGCCCCTTCCACAGTGGCAGGCAGATTCTTCACCACTGGTGTCACCAGAGAGAGAAAGAGAAATTAATTTGGTTTGTTGAGAAATAGAGACAGAAATATCAGGCAGCCTTTACAAAACACAGACACAGGCTTACAAACACACACACATATTCACATGGAAGGAAAGAGAGAAACACACAAACGGTAAGAGATGGGATGTGTGGAAAGGAGATAGTAGATATAAAGAGAAAGGAGGAAGATGGCGGAGGAGTAGGTGGACAAGGAGTACATCTCTCTCCAAGGATACAGCAGGAATACACCTTCAGACACAGAACGACATGCAGAACACCAGCTGAGAACAGACAGGAGTACCTGCCCAGCGGAAAAGAATACACAGAACCACACAAAACTCGGTAGGACAAGAGTGTCAGTAGGACTGAATCTGCCCTCAATGGGTGAGGGAACTGAAGCAGGGGTCCGATCCCCACATCGGAGCAACTGTCTGACTCAGAGAAGAAACATTTAAAGATGTGGCAGCCTAAATGAGAATCAGACAGTCCCTGCGGCAGCCTCACACACCCCAGACAAGTCCCCTGGAAGGTGCAGCAGCTGGGAGCTGGAGTTTAGGGATTGTGGAGCAATCCCAGGGTGAGGGCTGCTGTTGACTGTGGAGAGACGGATGGGGGAACGTGAGGCAGGAGACTGTGGTGGGAAACGCCCGTGGAGGAAAGCTGGGCAGCCATGGAAGCAAGGCGATACTGCTGAAGGGGTGGAACCCTCACCATAGCCTCTCCCCACACACCCGCATCAGCAGCTGAACAATAGTGAGGCTGACCCATCAAATGCCCGAGGCACTAAACGACAGGACCCCACCCAGGGTGCCCCTTTAAGTGCCTGATGTGCCGATCTACAGAGCAGGACCCCAGCCAGGGGGGCCTGCTATGTGCCTGACACGCTGAACGACAAAGAAGGCCCCCAGGCAAGGGAGCCCTCTAAGTGCCTGAGTGGGCGGAGCTAGGGAGAAAAACTGGCCAAAGAGGCCTTCTGATGGCCAGCTACAAGAGGCTGGAACAGACTCTGATGGGGCCATAACTCCTGGGGTAGCGGCAGTCCGCGTCCCTGCACGCTTTGCACCACCAGGGTCCCCACAAGCCAAGCAGCTGTGCTGCCTTCGCACTCAACTCTCAAGGGGGCAGAGCTGCCACAGGCAAAAAAAATCTTGCTTCTATGCGCGCAGAGTCACTTGTCCAACTCTTTGCAACACTGTAGACTGTAGCCTGCCAGGCTTCTCTGTCAGGGGGGCTCTCCAGGCAAGAATACTGGAGTGTATTGGCCAATGCTGGTTGCCATACCCTTCTAGAGCACTATATTTCCTGCTGCCCTAGCCGCCAACTCCCCTGAATACCTGGTGCTGCCAGAACCCCTGTGACCCCAGCAGCTGCACCACCTCCACACCTGGCCCTCACAGGGGCAAACCCAAGTCCTTCAGGGCAGCCTCAGGGGCAATCCCCAGTGGAGGAACCACATGCAGAGGTGGAAATAAAACCACAATTGAAATCCAGGGACAGTGTGGCTAAGGAAGAAGACTCAAAACCTTCCCACCAGCTGTACAAACTACAGATTAAATCCACATGATCAGGTAGGCAGACTCTGTGTCTGTGGAATATGTAAAAAGATATTGAGAGCTCCCACAAAAGAAATTGCACTAATTCTGATACCTGTGGATTTTGCAGGCAAGAACACACAGCGGTAGGACCAGATTAGAATCTCAGCTGCCCCCACAACGGTTCCAGAGATCAGCACAATGTTGGAGGGCATCCTAGGGAGGTGAGGTGGACTGTGACCCCCAGCGAGGGAAAGGACTCTGACAGCAGTGACTCAAGAAAAACATTTATTGTTCTTATGTTTTGACTTATTCTGTAGATTCTTTTGAATTTTTTTTCTTTTTTTCCCCCTCTGTTGTAGTTGTCAATTTTATTGGCACTATGAAATCTAATTAAGATTTTGAGCTTTTTTCCTCAGTCACATTTTTTATTCTTGTTGTAAACCTCTGCCTCTATGTTGGGCTTTTACAGTTCTGCGGAGTTTTCCTTTTCTCTCTCTCTCTGTCTTTAATTTTAATTTTAAACCTATTATTTTTCTACATTTATTCCTTTGCCTTTCCTACTGTTCTTTTCCCCTTGTAGTTAATTTCTACTGTATATAAATCTTCTTCATCTACCTCTGTTTAACTTTGCATGTCTATTCTTTCTTTTCTTCCTTTCCTCTCAACATATTTGTTAGATTTGTTTTCATGGTTTTATTCCCCACGTGGCACCTTGCTTCAGTTTTGTTTTCCAGTTTGTCCTTTAGTTAGTTTTGTTCTAGTAAATATAATTTTTGATTTCCTTTGTTTGCCAGGTCAATATACTGAACTTTATTTTAGTTGGACTGTTTTGACTTTGCTTTAGCTGAGCGCCGAAGAATCGATGCTTTTGAACTGTGGTGTTGGAGAAGACTCTTGAGAGTCCCTTGGACTGTAAGGAGATCCAACCAGTCCATTCTAAAGGAGATCAGCCCTGGGATTTCTTTGGAAGAAATGATGCTAAAGCTGAAACTCCAGTACTTTGGCCACTTCATGCAAAGGGTTGACTCATTGGAAAAGACTCTGATGCTGGGAGGGATTGGGGGCAGGAGGAGAAGGGGACGATAGAGGATGAGATGGCTGGGTGGCATCATTGACTTGGTGGACGTAGGTCTGAGTGAACTCCGGGAGTTGGTGATGGACAGGGAGGCCTGGTGTGCTGCGATTCATGGGGTCGCAAAGATTCAGACATGACTGAGCAACTGAACCGAACTGAACTGAATGGGTGTATATGTATATGTGTATATTCCATTATTTTAATTATTCTTTGCCTGATTTTGTAACTGACATTTGTCTGGGGTTCATCTTTGGTGTCTTGATTTTGGATATTTGTTTTAATCTCACTTAATGCCATAACAAACCACTTGTGGAATCTTTGTTCCTGACCAGAGATCAAGCCCTGAGCCTTTGGAGTGGGAGCACTGACTCCAAAACTCTAGACTACAGAGAACCAATCCTAGAGAGTATCAAATGGTTAGAGCTCACTTGAACACAAGACCTGGCATCACCCATCCACCAGTAGCATGCTGTGCAGGACACCTCATCTAAACAAACAAAACTAAAATACAAACCCAGTCATCAGCGGACAGGATTCCTACCTCACTCAGCCTTGCCCATCAGAGGAAAAACAAGCAAACAAAACTCAGCACAAATCTCACCCTATATGAAACTTACACAAACCTCTGGACCAAGCTTAGGAGGGAAAAAATCAAAAAGAAGAAAGAATTCAACCTTGAAGCCTGGGAAAAGGAGACCTCAAACACAATAAGTTAAAAAAATAATAATAATGAGAAGGCCGAGAAATACTACACAACTAGAGGAACAAACTAGAAACACAGAAGTCCAAATAAATGAAGAGGAAATAGGCAGACTATCTGAAAAAGAGTTCAGAATAATGATAGAAACGATGATCAAAAACCTTGAAAACAAAATGGAGAAAACGCAAGAATCAATTAACAAAGACCTAGAAAAATTAAAGAATAAGCATACAAACAACACAATTACTGAAACTGAAAATACTCTAGAAGGAATCAATAGCAGAATCTCTGAAGCAGAAGAACGAATCAGGGAGCTGAAACATGAAATGGTGGAAATAACTTTTGAAGAGCAGAATAAAGTAAAAAGAATGAAAAGAACTGAGGACAGTCTCAGAAGCCTCTGGGACCATATCAAATGCACCAACATTCTAATTTTAGGGGTCCCAGAAGAAGAAGAGAAAAAGAAAGGGTATGAGAAAATGTTTGAAAAGATCATAGTTGAAAATTTTCCCAGCATGGAAAAGGAAATAGTCGATCAAGTCCAAGAGGTGCAAAGAGCCCCATATAGGATAAATCNTCAAATGCACCAACATTCTAATTTTAGGGGTCCCAGAAGAAGAAGAGAAAAAGAAAGGGTATGAGAAAATGTTTGAAAAGATCATAGTTGAAAATTTTCCCAACATGGAAAAGGAAATAGTCGATCAAGTCCAAGAGGTGCAAAGAGCCCCATATAGGATAAATCCAAGGAGAAACATGCCAAGACACATACTAATCAAACTTAAAAAGACTAAACACAGAGAAAGAATATTAAAAAGTGGCAAGGGAGAAGTAACATCCAAGGGAAACACCATACTTTTACAGCTGATCTTTCAGCAGAAATTCTCTAGGCCAGATGGGAATGGCAGGATATATTTAAAGTACTGAAAAGGAAAAATCTACAACCAAGATTACTGTACCTGACAAGGATCTCATTCAAAATTGATGGAAAAATTTAAAGGTTTTCAGACAAGTAAAAATTAAAAGAATTCAGTACCACCAAACCAGCTTTACAACAAATGTTAAAGGGACTTACATAGTCAAGAAATACTAGAGAAGGAAAAAGATCTACAAACTCAACCCCAAACAATTAAGAAAATGGCAATAGGAACATATATATCAATAATTACTTTAAATGTAAATGGATTAAATGCTCTAACCAAAAGACACAGACTGGCTGAATGGATACAAAAACAAGACCCATGTATATGCTGTCTACAAGAAATCCACTTCAGACCTCAAAACACATATAGACTGAAAGTGAGAGGATGGAAGAATGTGTTCCATGCAAATGGGAAGCAAAAAAAAGCTGGCGTAGCAATCTTCATATCAGACAAAATAGACCTTAAAATAAAGAAGATTACAAGAGATAAGGAAGGACACTACATAATGATCAAGGGATCAATCCAAGAGAAAGACATAACAATTGTAAATATCTGTGCACCCAACATAGGAGCACCTCAATACATAAGACAAACACAAACAGACATAAAAGGAGAAACTGAAAGTAACACAATAATAGTAGGAGGCTTTAACACCCCACTCACACCAATGGAAAGGTCATCAAAGCAGAAAATTAATAAGGAAACACAAGTCTAAAGTGATACATTAGATGAGATGGATCTCATTGATATCTTCAGGACATTCCATCCAAATACAGAAGAATACACCCTCTTCTCAAGTGCACATGGAATATTCTCCAGGATAGACCACATCTTAGGTCATGAGTCAAACCTCAGTAAATTTTAAAAATTGAAATCATATCAAACAACTTCTCCAACCACAATGCTATGAGACTAGATATCAATTACAAGAAAAAAAGTGTAAGAAACACTTGGAGACTTAACAACACGTGTCTAAATAACCAACAAGTTACTGGAGAAATCAAAAGGGCTATCAAAAAATTTCTAGAAACAAATGACAATGAAAACATGCAACTCCAAACCTATGGGATGCAGCAAAAAGCAGTTCTAAGAGGGAAGTTTATAGAAATACAATCCTACCTCAAGAAACAAGAAAAACATCGAATAGACAACCTAACTTTACATCTAAAACAACTGGAAAAATAAGAACCCCCCAAAAAAAATAGTAGAAGGAAAGAAATCATAAAGATCGAAGCAGAAAGAAATGAAAAAGAAATGGAAGAAACAACAGTAAAGATTAATAAAACTAAAAGCAGGTTCTTTGAGAAGATAAAGAAAATTGATAAACCTTTAGCCAGACTCGTCAAGAAAAAAAAAAACAGAGAAAAATCAAATCAATAAAATTAGAAATGAAAAATCAGAAGTTATAACAGACAATGCAGAAATACAAAGGATTATAAGAGACTATTATGAACAACTATATGGCGACAAAATGGATAACCTGGAAGAAATGGACAGAGTCTTAGAAAAGTTCAGTGTTCCAAGACTGAACCAGGAAGAAATAGAAATTATGAACAACCCAATTACAAGCACTGAAATTGAAGCTGTGATCAAAAATCTTCCAAGAAACAAAAGCCCAGGACCAGATGGCTTCACAGAAGTATTCTATGAAACATTTAGAGAAGAGTTAATGCCTATCACTTCATGGCAAATAGATGGGGAAACAGCAGAAATATGGCTGACTTTACTTTTCTGGGCTCCAAAATCACTGCAGATGGTGATTGTCACCATGAAATTAAAAGACACTTACTCCTTGGAAGGCAAGTTATGACCAACCTAGACAACATATTAAAAAGCAAAGAAATTACTTTGCCAAAAAAGGTCCGTCTAGTCAAGGCTATGGTTTTTTCAATGGTCATGTATGGATGTGAGAGTTGGACTATAAAAAAAGCTGAGCACAAAAGAATTGATGCTTTTGAACTGTGGTGTTGGAGAAAACTCTTGAGAGTCTCTTGGACTGCAAGGAGATGCAACCAGTCCATCCTAAAGGAGATCAGTCCTGGGTGTTCATTGGAGGGACTAACGTTGAAGCTGAAACTCCAACACTTTGGCCACCTGATGTGAAGGGCTGACTCTTTTGAAAAGACTCTGATGCTGGGAANGTCTCTTGGACTGCAAGGAGATGCAACCAGTCCATCCTAAAGGAGATCAGTCCTGGGTGTTCATTGGAGGGACTAACGTTGAAGCTGAAACTCCAACACTTTGGCCACCTGATGTGAAGGGCTGACTCTTTTGAAAAGACTCTGATGCTGGGAAAGATTGGGGGCAGGAGGAGAAGGGAACGACAGAGGATGAGATGGTTGGATGGCATGACCAACTCTATGGTCATGGGTTTGGGTGGACTCTGGGAGTTGGTGATGGACAGGGAGCCCTGGCATGCTGCGGTTCATGGGGCCTCAAAGAGTCGGACATAACTGAGCGACTGAACTGAACTGAATGCCTATCCCTCTAAAACTCTTTCAAAAGATTGCAGAGGAAGGAACACTTCCAAACTCATTCTATGAGGCCACCCTCACCCTGACACCAAAACCAGACAAAGGCAACACAACAAAAGAAAACTCCAGGCCAACATCACTGATGAACATAGATGCAAAAATCCTCAACAGAATTTTAGCAAACAGAATTCAGCAACACATCAAAAGGCTCATACATCATGATCAAGCTGGGTTTATTCCAAGGATGCAAAGATTCTTCAATACATGCAAATCAATTAGTGTGATACACCATATTAACAAATTGAAAGATAAAAACCATATGATTATCTCGATAGATGCAGAAAACGTTTTTTACAAAATTCAGCACACATTTATGATTAAAACTCTTCAAAACATGGGCATAGAAGGAACCTACCTCAACATAGTAAGGGCCATATATGATAAGCCTACAGCAAACATTATTCTCAGTGGTGAAAAACTGAACACATTCCCCCTAAGATCAGGAACAAGACAAGGGTGCCCACTTTCCCCACTATTATTCAACATAGTTCTGGAAGTCCTAGCTGCAGCAATCAGAGAAGAAAAAGAAATAAAATAATCCAGATTGGAAAAGAAGAAGTAAAGCTCTCACTGTTTGCAGATGACATGATACTGTACATAGAAAACCCTAAAGATTGTATCAGAAAATTGCTAGAGCTAATCAGTGAATTTAGCAAAGTTGCAGAATACAAAATCAATACACAGAAATCACCTGCATTTCTATATACTGACCACGAAAAATCAGAAAGAGAAATTAAGGAATCAATCCCATTCACCATTGCAACAGAAAGTATTAAATATCTAGGAATAAACTTACCTAAGGAGACAAAAGAACTGTACACAGAAAATTATAAGACACTAATGAAAGAAACCAAAGATGACATAAACAGATGGAGAGATATTCCATGTTCCTGGATAGGAAGAACCACTACCAAATGCAATCTACAGATTCAATGTGATCCCTATCAAATTACTAATGACATTTTTCACAGAACTAGAATGCAAAATTTCACAATTCATATGGAAACACAAAAGACCCCAAATAGCCAAAGCAGTCTTGAGAAATAAGAATGGAGCTGGACCTTCCTGACTTCAGATTATACTACAAAGCTACAGTCATCAAGACAGTATGGTACTGGTACAAAAACAGAAACATAGACCAATGGAACAAGATAGAAAGCCCAGAAATAAACCCATGGGTACCTTATACTTGACAAAGGAGGCAGAATACACAATGGGGCAAAGACAGCCTCTTCAATAAATGGTGCTGGGAAAACTGGACAGCTACATGTAAAAGAATGAAATTAGAACACTTTCTAACACCATACACAAAGATAAACTCAAAATGGATTAAAGACCTAAATGTAACACCAGAAACTATAAAACTCTTAGAGGAAAATATAAGCAGAACACTCAATGACATAAATCAAAGTATGTCCCACCTTCTATGACCCACCTCCTACAGTAAAGGAAATAGAAATGAAAGTAAATAAGTGGGAGCTGATTAAACTTAAAAGCTTTTACACAGCAAAGAAAACTATAAGCAAGGTGAAAAGACAGCCCTCAGAATGGGAGAAAATAATAGCAAATGAAACAACTGACAAAGGATTAATTTCCAAAATATACAAGCAGCTCATAAAACTCAACACCAGAAAATCAAACAATGCAATCAAAAAGTGAGAAAAAGACCTAAACAGACATTTCTCCAAAGAACACTTACAGATGGCTAACGAACTCATGAAAAGACACTCAACATTGCTCATTATTAGAGAAATGCAATCAAAACTACAATGAGGTATCACCTACCACCAGTCAGAATGGCCATCATCAAAAAGTCTACAGACAATAAATTCTGGAGAAGGTGTGGAGAAAAGGGAACACTCTTTCACTGTTGGTGGGAATGTAAACTGATAGAGCCACTATGGAATATGGTATGGAGATTCCTTTAAAAACTAGGAATAAAGCCAACATATGACCCAGCAATTATATTCCTTGGCATATACCGTGAGGAAACCAAAACTGAAAAAGACACATGCATCCCATTGTTCATTGCAGCACTATTTACAATACCTAGAACACGGAAACAGCCTAGAAGTCCAACAGATGAATGGATAAAGAAGCTGTGGTATGTATACACAATGGAACATTACTCAGTCATAAAAAGGAATGCCTTTGAGTCAGTTCTAATGAGGTGGATGAACCTAGAACCTATTATACAGAGTGAAGTAAGTCAGAAAGAGAAAGATATATATCATATTCTAACGTGCATATCGGAGAAGGTGATGGCACCCCACTCCAGTACTCTTGCCTGGAAAATCCCATGGATGGAGGAGCCTGGTGGGCTGCAGTCCATGGGATCACGAAGAGTCAGACACGACTGAGCGACTTACCTTTCACTTTTCACTTTCATGCATTGGAGAAGGAAATGGCAACCCACTCCAGTGTTCTTGCCTGGAGAATCCCAGGGACGAGGGAGCCTGGTGGGCTGCCGTCTGTGGGGTCACACAGAGTCGGACATGACTGAAGCGACTTAGCAGCAGCAGCAGCAGCAATGCACATATACAGAATCTAGAAAAATGGTACTGAAGAATTTCCTTACAGAGCAGCAGTGGAGAAAGACGTAGAATAGACTTATGGACATGGGGGGAGGGGAGGAGAGGGCGAGATGTATGGAAAGAGTAACACGGAAACTTACATTGCTATATGTGAAATAAATTGTCAACGGGAATTTGCTGCATGGCTAAGAAACTCAAACAGGGCCTCTATATCAACCTGGAGGGATGGGATGGGGAGGGGGATGGGAAGGAGGTCCAAAAGGGAGGGGATATAAGTATACCTATGGCTGATTCACATTGAGGCTTGACAGAAAACAACAAAATTCTGTAAAGCAATTATCCTTTAATTTAAAAAAGAGAGAGAGAGAAAGAGGAAAAAACAGATTAAGACAAGAAGGGAACAACAAAGAATAAGAAATAGCCAGAGGAAGATCAAGATAGAAACACACAGAAATGGGCTGAAAGGTACAAAATCACACGAACACATATACAGAGAGACACACACACATGAAGAGAGAGTGCCATTGTGAAAGGAGGTGAAATTCAGATAGAGAAAGAGGCTCAGAGACACACTGCCAGGCAGAGGTGGACAGCCAGCCAGCCAGCCATAAGGAGACACAGAGGTGAGTTACAATAGATACAGGCAGAGAGAGACAGGACTCTGTCCGGGAGATAGAAAATGCCATAGTGAGACAGAAGTGATGGGGAGAGGCTGTGAGAGAAGCTGGGAGGCGGAGGGAGGCAGGAGCCAGCAGCACCCAGAGCATCAGATGCCGGGAGCTCACCCCCTCCTCCACTGCCCACAGCCTTCTTTTCTCCACCACCTCCTGACTGGCTCGCAGGAGCCTGCACTGTCAGCGGAGTGGAGATGGTCACCCTCCCAGGTCAAGCTGCCCAGATGCGCTCTGCCCTCCACCTGGAGCCCTAAGGACTAAGAGGTGTTGTGGGCACATCTGCATTGAGCTGGGCGTTCTCCTCCGTCCTCCCCTTGAACCAGCTTCCCTGATGGAAGGACAGAGACCTGCCCAGCATCCGCCCCACCCCCAGGCCTCAGAGCTGCTCGGTTCTCCCTGCTGGTTCCTGAGCCACAAGGACTGGGGTGGGCACAACTGAGTCCCCCCAGCAAGCCTCTGCAGGCTCCCCTCATGGGTGAGACACTGCCCCTGACCCAGGGACGCCCACATGGGAGGCAAGCAGCCCCCTTCACATGCCCCTTGCTGGCTGCATGGCTGCGGTGTCACCTGCCCTTTGGAAGCCTCAATGCCCACCTCTGAAATGGGAGATAATCAGCCTACCTCACAAGTAGGTAGTGGATGCCAGTGAAGGACCTGACCCAAAATCTGGCATGTAGGGGCTCAGTAAATACTGGCTTTCCTTTATTGGAAAAGTCTGAAAAATACAGAGTTAAAGACAGAAAGTGAGGCATAGCCAACAAGAGTTAGAGTCTTGGGAATGAAGAAATCATTCTAGCTGGGTCAGAGGAGACTTTGGTGGCATTGGAATCAGGCTTTGTCATATTTTAGGGCTTCCCTGGGGGCTTAGATGGTAAAGAATCTGCCTGCCATGTGGGAGACTGGGTTCAATCCCTGGGTCAGGAAGATCCCCTGGAGAAGGAAATGGGTTCCCACTCCAGTGTTCTTACCTGGGAAATCCCATAGACAAAGGAGCCTGGCAGTGTACAGTCCATGGGATCACAAAGAGCTGGACATCACTGAGCAAATAACGTTTTGAAACACTTAAAAGTGAGAGATAGAGGACCACACCACCTCTGCCCATCTCCCTTGCGGCGCGCGAGCCAGTGCAGAGAGGTCGGGAAAATGGCAAATGGTTTTTCGCTTAATGATGCCTTATCTGGGTCTGGAAAACCAAACCCCCAAGGTTGGCCTGGTTCATGGGGAAACCAGCCTGCTGGGGCAGGAGGCTACCCAGGAGCGGCCTATCCTGGGGCCTACCCTCCACAGGGACCTCCTGGGGCCTACCCTGGACAGGGACCTCCTGGGGCCTACCCTCCACAGGGACCTCCTGGGGCCTACCCTGGCCCAACAGCACCTGCTTATCCTGGACCAACTGCACCGAGTGCCTACCCCGGACCTGGGGCCTACCCACCTCCTGCACAGTCAAGTGGTCTTGGAACCTACCCTGCTGCTGCTTCTGGACCCATGAATGTGCCTTATGACCTGCATTTTCCTGGAGGAATCATGCCTCGCATGCTGATAACAATCCTGGGTACAATAAAGCCCAATGCAAACAGACTTGCTTTAGATTTCAAGAGAGGGAATGATGTCGCCTTCCATTTTAACCCACACTTCAATGAGGACAACAGGAGAGTCATTGTTTGTAATTCAAAGCTGAATAATAACTGGGGAAAGGAAGAAAGACAAATGGCTTTCCCATTTGAAAGTGGTAAACCTTTCAAAATACAAGCGCTGGTTGAACCTGACATTTTCAGGGTTGCAGTCAATGATGCTCACTTGTTGCACTACAATCATCGGGTGAAAAATTTTGGGGAAATCAACAAGCTGGCAATTTCTGGTGACATAACTCTCACCAGTGCTTCGCACACTATGATGTAATCTTAAATGGGCAGATACTTTTGTAAAGAATTTGAACGTAAAACTTACACATTTAAAAGTTTCATGTTGAGTGAAAATTTTTACCTTTATTTAATAAATATTCTAAGAGTTAAAAAAAAAAAAAGTGAGAGATAGAGACGAGTGGAAGGTGAGCATATGCCATCTCAGGAGGGGTGATGCTGATGGACTTCATTCTGTTGACCACCTGGATAGGTTTGGAGCTATGCAGGTGCAGTAGGAGCAGAGAGCTGGAAGGTGTGAGTAAGAGAGAAGAGCTTGGAGCCCCCAGAAGCTATCAATTAAAGGGAGTGGGGAAAGAGAGCTGAGATGGATGGGAGGGAAATGGCACTGCTGTCGCAAGACAGGTCACGTAGGGTGAAACTGACAGGCACTTGGGCCAATGATTCCTAAATCTGAGGATGACAAAGGGACCCCAAGAAGCTAGCTTACATTTGTGATCGTATACAAGTGCACACTTTACTAGAGAAAAGATCCATAGTTTTTACCAGATTCTCAAAAGGATCTGTGTTAGTTTGGACAGGACCGATTTATGCTTTCAGCCCCAAAGCTCCCTGGCCAGGAGTTTATCTCTTTATTTCTTATGAGTTCCACTGTGACTCTCCCTGAGTTTTAACCCAGAGATCCAGACTGTTTTGAGTTTATACCTCGACCATCTCAACATGCTGCCTCCATGACCGCCAACAAAGAAAGAGCTGGTATCTTCCAGGGGCTTCTTACTCCTGTAGTCCATAAGACACGTCACTTCCAGTCACTATTCCTCAGTGACAGCTAGTCACCTCACTGTAAGGGAAGCTGGGAAAACCTCCATGCTCCTGGGAAGCAGGGAGAGGTCAGCGTTGATGAGCACCGATTATGTCGGGGACCCCCAAGAAAGTTAGGAACCTTAGTTTCAGAACAGTGAGTCCCACACTCTCATTTATAGACCACCTGCCTCAGATAGCATTCTGAAAGCTCTAGGTAAATGCCGATCCTAGGCTATGTCTTAGAGAGTTATGTGTTAATGTCCAGGAACCTGTGTTTTTAAAAAGTTCATAGGTGAATGTACAGAACCAGTTTGGTAACCCCTGGCCTGGAAGGTTCTCTGATCACAGGGCTGGTGGGAGTTGCCTCAGAAGTCATCCAGGTTAGAATCTTTGAAAACCTCCAAGTGGCTTGGTCTCCTCTCCCTACATGTTCTGGCTGCTGGAGTGAAGTTCCAAAACCCTCAGTCAAAGTTGATGCCTGCTGCCACTTGGGATTCCAAGCCCAGTCCTGTGCTCCTCATGCCGGCACTAAGATTGTGCCCGTTTTACTGATGTGATAACTAAGCCACAGAATGGCATACTGAATCTGGGACTGCTGACCCCCACCCATGTCTGATGTAAGAAAAAGTCAGTGTCTGGCCCCAAATGCCCTCACCTCTACTCCCAGTAGATATGGTTCCCCGGTATTTTCCAAGGCAAGTGGGCCTTTAAGTCACAAGGTGCTCAAAAGTGCTCAAACACCCGCATTATGGCCAGTTCGCTCTCTGCCACCATTGTTTAATTCCTCCCGGAGAACAAGACTGGAAAGACAGTGCTAATTTAATTTGCCAGAATGAATAAAGATAAGACAGTAACCGAGGGTGATGAAGCGCTGGGAGCAAATAATTCACATCCCCGAAACCCGGCTCCTTCCATCACAACTGCCGTCCCCACACTCGAGCTGATGAAGCCAGGACGATGACAGTTAATTACCTTCCTCTGTCGCTGAGGAAGGCTGGCTTCCCCCAGCCAGGCCGTGGGCATGAGGGGATTTATAAATGGGCAAATGAGATGAAAGGGAGGAAGGAAGGAGCAAGGGTTTGTGGACCCCTCCAGAGCCAGCAGTATGTGAGTGAGGAGGGTACTTGGAGAACGTGTTCCTTAGTTAGCAGTTCATCTGTCAGCCCCCAGGGCTTGGAGTCCAGTGCTCCTGGTAACTGCTTATGTGTCCACCTGAAAGCAGGTTCATCACTGAGCCCAGTGACCAGCTAGATCCAGAACACAGGCAGCAGCATCCGTTGTGTTCACGGACGGCATCACCAGTGCTTGTGGGACATTTCACCTCCCAGGAAACAGAGGCTTTTCATTCGTGCACACAGGGATCTGCCCATCAGCCAAGCAACGAATATTTTCCTGGTACCTGGTGGGCTTTGGTGTGAGAGTGAGTGGGGTTCCAGGGGGCTGGTTCAGCGCTTCTACATCACATGGTAAGATAGAGAAGCACCCCTGCCCAGCTGCTAACTAGTTGTATGACCTTGCCCAAGTTTCTTCTCTAAGCCTCAGTGTCTCCATCTGAGGAATGGGGACAGTCATGTCTCCATCTGAGGAATGGGGACTGTCATAGCACCTACTTTATAGAATTCTGGAGAGGGTTGAGAGATTGTGCCTGGAAAGAGCCCAGCTTGGCCTCTAGCCCACAAGGGCTCCAAGATTATGAGTCACCATCAGTGTCACTACCATGACACGCATCCTTTCTGGGTGAACATGGGCATGTGCTCACCATGAAAAGGAAGGGAGGGGCCCACTCCTCTGGTTCATGGATCTCATGGGCAATGGCATTTAAGGCCACAGGGAGGGACCTCTGTGTCACCTCCAAGATGCCTTGCCACCTTCCTCTGTGGCTCAGAGAGCGAGGACTCAGTGCCCAGGTGGGAGGGAGGGAAAGCAGGTGGAAAGCTGTCTCTCAAGAGTTTGGACTCTATGCAAAGCTGGAGACCTACTTTACTGGAACTGAAAACAATTTGCAGCAACACAAAAGGAGGCATTAAAGAGAGAGCTGGGCACCCTGCAAAGAAAGGGAGGAACTGATTGCCGGAGAGCAATTTAAATGCAACCAAAGCCTGAACACATTTTCCAGGGACTCGGCTTCCCTTCACGTAGAATTAAGTGTCTGCGTGATGTGGGAGCACCCCTCCCCACAGTTGCAGAGACTCTGTGAGCTGAGTTTCAATCTCCTTTTGTGTGGAGCCTAAGATGAAGACAGCTGGTCTTGGGACCTGGGATGCAGAGACCCCAGAACCTGGGTCAGATAAGGCTGGAATTTTTCTGGAGGTTAGGGAGGAGGCAGAGTCATGGCCAAAGATGAAAGGAACTTGGAGCTGAGAAGGCAGTACCAGGCATGGGTTCAGGGGTGACCTTCTCTGTGAGGAGGGAGTTTCAGGGGGCAGCAGCAGGTGGGACAGAGCTGAGTTCTGGGTTCAGAGCCAAAGGCTCAGGATAAGACTGTCAACAGTGAGGTGCTGGGAGGTAGTGCCAGGTATGTGAGGGGCCCAAGAGCTTAAAGAAACAGCGGCCTGGTTTTTAGACTCCCACCCCAGCCCCATCTCAAAACTGGGATTTCTGACCCCTTGGGAGACTAAGTAGCCATGGATTGAGGAGACCCCCCTATTGTGAGGTATCAACAAAGAAGACACAGAAGGCTACAAAGAAAAGGTTTATTTGGGGTCTTAGGAGCCACAATTCAGAGACACAGATTCAGGTAAAAACCAAAAGAGTGCTCCGGGGGAACAGAAACAGTCAGTTCAGTTCAGTTCAGTCGCTCAGTCGTGTCCAACTATTTGTGACCCCATGAATCACAGCACGCCAGGCCTCCCTGTTCATCATCAACTCCCAGAGTTCACTCAGATTCACGTCCATAGAGTCCATGATGCCATCCAGCCATCTCATCCTCTGTCGTCTCCTTCTCCTCCTGCCCCCAATCCCTCCCAGCATCAGAGTCTTTTCCAATGAGTCAACCTCTTCACATGAGGTGGCCAAAGTACTGGAGTTTCAGCTTTAGCATCGTTCCTTCCAAAGAAATCCCAGGTTGATCTCCTTCAGAATGGACTGATTGGATCTCCTTGCAGTCCAAGGGACTCTCAAGAGTCTTCTCCAACACCACAGTTCAAAAGCATCAATTCTTTCAGCACTCAGCTTTCTGCACAATCCAACTCTCACATCCATACATGACCACAGGAAAAACCATAGCCTTGACTAGGCGGACCTTAGTCGGCAAAGTACTGTTTTTGCTTTTCAACATGCTATATAGGTTGGTCATAACTTTTCTTCCAAGGAGTAAGCGTCTTTTAATTTCACCATCTGCAGTGATTTTGGAGCCCCCAAAAATAAAGTCTGATACTGTTTCCACTGTTTCCCCATCTATTTCCCATNGCTTCAGCTTTAGCATCATTCCTTCCAAAGAAATCCCAGGGCTGATCTCCTTCAGAATGGACTGGTTGGATCTCCTTGCAGTCCAAGGGACTCTCAGGAGTCTTCTCCAACTCCACAGTTCAAAAGCATCAAATTTTCGGCACTCAGCCTTCTTCACAGTCCAACTCTCACATCCATACATGACCACAGGAAAAACCATAGCCTTGACTAGGCGGACCTTAGTCAGCAAAGTAATGTCTCTGCTTTTGAATATGCTACCTAGGTTGGTCATAACTTTTCTTCCAAGGAGTAATCATCTTTTAATTTCATGGCTGCAGTCACCACCTGTGGTGATTTTGGAGCCCCAAAAAATAAAGTCTGACACTGTTTCTACTGTTTCCCCATCTATTTCCCATGAAGTGATGGGACCAGATGCCATGATCTTCATTTTCTGAATGTTGAGCTTTAAGCCAACTTTTTCACTCTCCACTTTCACTTTCATCAAGAGGCTTTTTAGCTCCTCTTCACTTTCTGCCATAAGGGTGGTGTCATCTGCATAGCTGAGGTTATTGATATTTCTCCCGGCAGTCTTGATTCCAGCTTGTGTTTCTTCCCGTCCAGCGTTTCTCATGATGTATTCTGCATATATATATTACAGTTTTTGACTGGCTTGACTAACAGCTCAGATTATCATAAGGTCTGCATTTAAGACATGGAAAAGAATTTCCTCACTTTTGGTTTTTCACTAGTTTTAAATGGCTTCTGGCTACTTCTACTTAATGTAAACCATTATCCATAAGAACCAGATGCCAAATAACTTCTAATAGTCAGAGTCAGAAGGGGCAAACTTGTTCAAGACAGCTGGCTAAAGTTAGCAAAGTTGTAAGCTAAAGGAAAGAGAAAGAGGAGAGGTAAATCTCATGATTAAAACAGTATCGAGTAATTATGACTAAAGTAAATTATTTCGGGTTAGGGTCATAAGTATAATGGAACTAAATACCTTTGGAGGTGGAGGAGAAAGTGTTTAGAATTTCTTTTTTCCCAAAGGAAAGTAAGTAAACTCAGTGATTGTTATATTATACAGCAAATTTGCTTTATCTACCTGAGTGATAAATGAACTGGATTAATCAGTTTACATCACTTTTCAGTATACTTTTCTCATTATCATTAATGAGAGAGCACACAGAATTTGAGGGAAGACTTTTTCCTGAGCTTGTACTACTGGCCTTATCCTCTTGATATTGCCCTGTACAGTTAAAAGAATTCAAATTAGAAGTAAAGGGAATTTTATTTCTTCTGTGACCTTTTACCTAATAAAATATCCCTAAGTTTTGTGTCTCAGTCTTTTTAGTCTAAGAAAAAACCCATATCCTCTCTCAACATTCATCTGCCATCTTTTCTCAGAATACCATTAGAAAAGATATTCACTGGTTTCTCTAAACAATTCACTTCCATCTTGTAATATTTCTTGGCACACTAAAGCCATGTAACTGAGTAACGTTTTTCAAGTTTGAGAAGTAAACATTTCTTTTTCATCTTCTACATTCTTGGTACTATTAAAATTATATAAAGTAGAATTTCACTTTAAGACAGAAATGGAAAAGATAGCTAATAAAGAAGAGAGAGGTTCAAGAGAGAGGAGACATATGTAATACTTACGATTCATGTTGATATATAGCAGAAATCATAAAATATTATAAAGCAATTTTCCTCCAATTAAAAATAAATAAATTTAAATTGAAGAAACAGAATAATAGATCTTTAAGAATCTTATTCATCTGTTTTCATTGTTTTATTTATAACACACAGAACCTGATCCAACCAACTAACCTTGTCTCTTCATCATTCTCTAGATTTAGCGTTTGCCTCTTATAGCCTCTGTTTTCCAGTCCCACTCCCTAAATAATTATGATAGTTATTACTAACTGAATGGCAATCATGTGGCTAAAATTTTTTGCATATTATCTTTAACCATGCCTAGATTCCTGCTATTTGTATAGTATGATGTCCACACAGCAAATGAAAGAGCAGTGTTTCAGAAATGTCAGTCATTTGGTTGAAAGGCTATAGTGAAGTATTGAATAAAAACTTGGATTTAGACACAGGCTGAACCAAAGTCCTGGGCTTTTCCAAAACTCCTTGTTGTGTTCTCTTCCAGCTTTCCTGAATGGTAATTGCCAATCTGATAATCGTGCTATTGAAATCTCCCTTCTCTGTGAACTTTTTCTTTATTTCTCTGTTTGTTCCTTGAACTCCTTCTTTTGTATATATATATATATTTTTTTCCAAGTATGCTTCCTCAACTGAAACATCTTAAGTCAGGTGCTTTAGTTTGGGTTTCTTAGAAAAAATTCTGAGATGAAATTTTGTGTGCATATGTTTGTTGCTGAGTGTTTTTAGGAGACGTGCTAGGAAATAGGAAGGCAGAAGCTAAACTGAAGAAGCCCCAGGTGGACATTCAGAGTGATATGTGATTGCTGCAAGCAACACAACTCTGATAAGAAACTAGGAGTCACAAAGACAGAGGGTGGGGAACTTCCCTGGTGGTCCAGTGGTTAAGATTCTGTGCTTCCACTGCAGGGGGCATGGGTTCGGTATCTGTTGGGGGAACTAAGATTGCACATGATGCATGATATGACCAAAAAGTAGATGATGAATGTGCCAACCTGCAGAAGCAATATAAATGGAATAGGCCAATGTTCCATTCCAAAAAGTTGCATATATTAATTATATAACCACTGTGAGGGGCTATTATGTACTGGAAACCTCCTTATATTTTAGATCGCAGCCATTGTCTCATGAAGCCTGGATTCTTATAGGGAAAGAGACAGGGTACATAGGTACAATAGAGTCACCGATTCCATAAGAGCAATTTGCTCCAAGAGCAAAAGTAATCCCATTCTGTGCAGAGAGGAAACCACCACCAAGATGCCTGTACTGAGTAAGAATTTGTTAGCTGAGTAAGAATTTGCTGAGCAAAAGTCCCTACATGATACCTAGAACAAGGTGGTGTACAGAATAACTTTCTGAATATTTATATTTCCTACTCTTGTTCATTACTACATACACTGGTTTCTCAGGAAATAATTTTTGTGTGATATATATTCCACATAGAGTAGATGTTCAGTTAATATTTGAAGAATAATTATGCAAAATTTAAATCAATGTGAGAATATGATGGCAACAAACACACCAAAACATTAGTTTGAAGTGAGTAGGAATATAGAATTTGGGGGAAGTTAGTGGGAATCTGAAGAAAAGTTTGGTCCTATCTTCTAGCAAATTACAGCATGTGTATTGTAACTCAGCTGGCTTTTTATTTTAAATTTAGCAACCTTTCTGTGAATTGTTCTTGTTGACTCGATTAAAGCCACTGCATGTTCAGTGCCATTCATGTCTCCTTTACTCAGTAAAATAATCAGTCCCAGGCTTTAAAAATAAAAAAACATTTTTGGGAGACTTCCATGGCAGTCCACTGGTTAAGACTTCACCTTCCAATGCAAGAGGTGTAGGTTCAATCCCTGGTCAGGAAGTTAAGATTCCACATGGCTTGTGGCCAAAAAAACAAAAAACATAAAACAGAGACAATACAGTAACAATACAATAAATACTGAAAAATGGTCCATATAAAAATATTTCATAAAATAGCATTTTGTTGAGATTTTTGTTTGTTGTTCACTGACATCATTTTTGTATAGTATATGTGCCCTGCTCTTTGGGCATAAGAAAAGAATAAGCATTTTCTATTCTAGAGAACTTTTCCTTCTTAAATGGAGTAGAATGTAATGAAGAAAATCAGAAGGTAATGCATGGTAATATTCATGTCTTATTGTTACTGGTATTGTCCAGTCACTCAGTCGTGTTTGGCTCATTGTGACCCCATGGACTGCAGCATGCCAGATTTCCGTGTCCTTCATCATCTCCCGGAGTTTGTTCAAACTCATGTCCATTGAGTCAGCGATGCCACCCAACTGTCTCATCCTCTCTTGTCCCCTTCTCCTCTTGCCTTCAGTTTTTCCCAGCATTAGGATCTTTTCCAATGAGTTGGCTCTTCACATCAGGTGGCCAAAGTATTGGAGGTTCACTTTCATCATCAGTCTTTCCAATGGAATATTCAGGGTTGATTTCCTTTAGGAGTGATTGGTTTGATCTCCATGTAGTCCAAGGGACTCAAGAGTCTTCTCCAACACCACAGTTCGAAAGCATCAATGTTTCAGTGCTCAGCCTTCTTTATGGTCCAGCTCTTACATCTGTACATGACAACTGGAAAAACCATTGCTTTAACTATATGGACCTTTGTCAGCAGAGTAATGTCTCTGCTTTTTAATATGCTCTCTAGGTTTGTCATAGCTTTTTTTCCAAAGAGCAAGGGTCTTTTAATTTCATGGCTGCAGTCATCATCTGCAATGATTTTTGAAGCCCAAGAAAATAAAGCCTGTTACAGTTTCCATTGTTTTCCCATCTACTTACCATGAAATTGAGAAAGCGAATTCTTAGGTAGGTCGATAAAGAGACCAGGACCCTCGAGGAGGAGGAGGAGGAAAGGACAAACTTTTTTTTCTATATTCTCTTCTCTTAGTCACATAAGACAATTTTTCTTAAGCTCTAAGTTGTCATGGTGACAATATATTTTGCCTAACACTAACTTTGTTTAAGCCCAGAGCTAATGATTACACAACAAAACAACACATCTTGCTCAAGGGTATGTTTTTCCTTAAGCACTGTACTAATGATTATATAAGAACAATGTATAATGCTCAAGGATATGTTTCTCCTTCTTAACAGGAACCTGTTCCTCTGGCTAATCTTGTTATCTTAAGATGTATGTTGTAGGAGAGGGCCTGGCAAGATCTTTACAACCATGAGATATTCTTTTTGATCTATTGTTGGTAACCAATTGAAAAGTTATATAAAACTCCACCCAAACTAGTGAGTGGGGCATACTTCGCCCCCTTCTGATGTCTGTCAGAAGCTTTCTTGATCCCTTTTTCACTGTAATAAAACTTTTGCTGCATGAAGCTCTGAGTGACTGACTCCATGTCTCTGGTCCCAAAGCAAAATTCCCTTCTTTGGAGATCATGAATCTGACACCATTCACCATAAGCTATCAGACTGATGGGACAGGATACCACGAACTTAGTCTTTTACATATTGAGTTTTAAGCCAGCTTTTTCACTCCTATTTAGCGTTCATCAAGAGGATCTTTCGTTCTTCTTTGCTTTCTGCCCCAAGGGTGGTATCATCTGCCTGTCTTAGGTTATTGATATTTCTCCCAGCAATCTTGATTCCAGCTTGAGCTTCATCCATCCCAGCATTTTGCATGATGTACTCTGCATATAAGTTAAATAAGTAGGATGACAAGATACAGCCTTAATGTATTCCTTTCCCAATTTGGAACTAGTGCTTTGTTCCATGTTCATCCTAACTGTTGCTTCTCAACTTGCATACAGGTTGCTCAAGAAGCAGGTAAGGTGTTCTGGTATTCTCATCTCTTCCAGAATTTTCCATAGTTTGCTGTGATCCACTCAGTCAAAGGCTTTACCATAGTCAATGAAGCAGAAGTAGATGTTTTTCTGAAATTCTCTTGTTTTTTTCTATGATCCAACGGATGTTGGCAATTTGATCTCTGGTTCCTCTGCCTTTTCTAAATCCAGCTTGTACATCTAGAAGTTCTCAGTTCACATACTGTTGAAGTCCAGCTTGAAGGATTTTGAGCATTACCTTGCTAGCATGTGAAATGAGTACAACTGTGTGGCAGTTTGAACATTCATTGAAATTGCCCTTCTTTGGGATTGGAATGAAAACTGACCTTATACATGTCTTATACAAGCAATGAAATTGAGTGGAGGGGAATGAAAAGGCTGTATGTTGGTTCAGGAAAGAAGAACATTATTTAGTTGTTCAAGGGTCACCTCCTTGCTTGGAAATATTAATATATATGGATAGAAAGTGAAAGTTGCTCAGTCCTGTCCGACTCCTTGTGACCCCATGGACTATTCAGTCCAGGGAGTTCTCCAGGGTAGAATACCGGAGTGGGTAGATTTTTCCCTTCTCCAGCAGATCTCCCCAACCCAGGAATTGAATCAGGGTCTCCTACATTGCAGGTGGAATCTTTACCAACTGAGGTATCTCAAAATTCTCCAAGGCAGGCTTAAGCAATATGTGAACTGTTAATTCCAGATGTTCAAGCTGGTTTTAGAAAAGGCAGAAGAACCAGAGATCAAATTGCCAACATCCGCTGGATCATGGAAAAAGCAAGAGAGTTCCAGAAAAACATCTATTTCTGCTTTACTGACTATGCCAAAGCCTTTGACAGTGTGGATCACAGCAAACTGTGGAAAATTCTGAAAGAGATGGGAATATCAGACCACCTGACCTGCCTCTTGAGAAACCTGTATGCAGGTCAGGAAGCAACAGTTAGAACTGGACATGAAACAACAGAATGGTTCCAAGTAGGAAAAGGAGTATGTCAAGGCTGTATATTTTCACCCTGCTTATTTAACTTCTATGGAGAGTACATCATGAGAAACGCTGGGCTGGAAGAAGCACAAGCTGGAATCAGGATCGCCGGGAAAAATCTCAATAACCTCAGATATGCAGATGACACACTACCCTTATGGCAGAACGTTAAGAGGAACTAAAAAGCCTCTTGATGAAAGTGAAAGTGNGAAGGAGATCAAACCAGTCAATCCTAAAGGAATTCAACCCTGAATATTCATTAAAGGGACCGATGCTGAAGCTGAAGCTTCAATACTTTGGCCACCTGATATGAAGAGCCAACTCATTGTAAAGACTCTGATTCTGGGAAAGATTAAGAGCAGGAGGAGAAGGGGGTAACAGAGGATGAGATGGTTAAATAGTATCACCAACCCAAAGGACAGGAGTTTGAGCAAGTTCAGAGAGATGGTGAAGGACAGGGAAGCCTGGTGTGCTGCAGTCCGTGGGGTCAGACATGACTTAGCAACTGAACAACAAGGGCCCGATGAGTAGCTTGAGTTTCTGGAACTTTGGACAGACATTCCGGATACCTTTGATAAGACAGTAAGTGAGCAGAAGGTCAGATTCCATCCAAACTAGGACATCCATAAGTTTCACTCCCTCCATGGCCTTCTGGCTCTGTTCAGAGAGCTCTCTTAGCAATACCAGCTGTTTTGATTGTCTTTTCACAGAGAGTTGGGAATGGGAAAGTCTGTGGAAATAACCCAACCCAAAAACTTGACAAAAGGGATTCGCAGATTCAGGGAGGGGAGGGGTTGGGGTGGGGAGTGACTGCCCAAAGTCTCTGTATCTGTTTGGATTCTTTTCAGCAAGTATTCACAGCCCTCCACCCTACTGATGCAGAGCTGGGCCATGTGACCTGTTTGGGTTCAAAGAATGTCAGTGGATGTGACAGGAGGCAACTCTGAGCCAAGTCCTTAAGGAGCATCCCATGTTTCTGCTTTGCCTCTTGTGCTTGCACCGATTTTGAGGAGCAGAACACACCTTCAGGAGCCACCGATCCACAGAGGCTTGTCTCAGGGCCCAGCAGGAAGCACAGGTGCGACACAGGACCGGAGATAAACAACACAGGAGCCAATATCCAGTTCATGCATCACTCAGTTTATTGTACACAATTAGCACATGACACGGGTTAGTCAAAGTAGGGGAAAAAGGAATAACAAACCTCTCCTGGGAGAAGTCTGGGATGGAGAGGTCTCAGCATGAGCAGTGCTCCATGGTCCAGCAGAGGATCTTGAGACTAGTGTGGGTGGGGAGCCTCCTTCAGCTCCAACGGGGCCTCTGGCAGCACCTCTCAGCAGCACGGAGTCAGATCCTCCAGTGAAGAGCTGGAGGAAGTCACTCAGCTTCGTTCAGTTCTTCAGTCGCTCAGTCGTGTCCAACTCTTTGCAACCCCATGGACAGAGGCACGCCAGGCTTCCCTGTCCTTCAGCATCTCCCAGAGCTTGCTCAAACTCATGTCCATTGAGTCAGTGACGCCATCAACCATCTCATCCTCTGTCGTCCCCTTCTCCTCCTGCCCTCAGTCTTTCCCAGCATCAGGGTCTTTTCCAATGCATCTCTTTGCATCAGGTTGGCCAAAGTATTGGCGCTTCAGCTTCGCCATCAGTCCTTTCAAGGAATATTCAGGGTTGATTTCCTTTAGGATTGCCCGGTTTGATCTCCTTGCTGCCCAACGGACTCTCAAGAGTCTTCTCCAGCACCACAGTTCAAAAGCACCAATTCTTTGGTACTCAGCCTTCTTTATGGATCAACTCTCACATCCATACATGACTACTGGAAAAACGATAGCTTTGACTATAGGGACCTTTGTCTGCAAAGTGATATCTCTGATTTTAATACTCTGTCTAGGCTTGTAATAGCTTTTCTTTCAAGGAGCAAGCATCGTGCTGTCTTTTTAAGGAATAATGGTTACCCCCTGGAAGATGTCTTGATTCTATCAGCTTCTCCTGTTCAAGTGATAGACATGATTCATCAAACTTCTTATCTAAAGCAACACTCTTAATTTATCACCCGAAGACACAGTCCCACAGTGAGCAGGTCAAAACAACCACGTTGGCCACGTGGACTCCATTTGAACTACTTGCTGTCCAACCACCCAGTCATGTCTGACTCTCTGAAACCCCATGGACTGCAGCACGCCAGGCCTCCCTGTCCCTCCCCATCTCCCAGAGTTTGCCCAACTTCATGTCCATGAACTGCTATGAACTACTTAACATAAGTTAAGTCCCACTATCACACAAGATGAGTAGGCATCAAAACAGTAGGGGATGAGAGGCACATGGAGCAAAGTAAAACCCAGCCCAAGGTCTGGAGCCAAGGGCCTCCACCTCAGAACCCAGCATGGGCTGCCCAGCCAGTGCACAGACCCACGAACGAACGAGAAAAGCCAGTGCCCACTGCTGTAGGTGCTTCAGGGGTGCCTCCCACAGCACTGTGCTGGCAATGGCTGTGTGACACTGTGATTTATGAGAAACAGCTGTCTGATCTTTGTCCCCATCCTTGGCACAGAGCTCCTGATTCCTTTGGAATTTCATAAGTGGTGAGAGTGATAAGGCTGCTTTTGTTTAATTCAGCTGGGCTGGGTCTTGCTTGCGGCCCGTGAACTCTTAGTTGCAGCACGTGGGATCTCGTTCCCTGACCGGGGATGGAACCCAGGCCTCTGCTTTGGGAGTACAGAGTCTTAGGGACTGAACCACAAGGAACGTTCCAAGGGTCTCTTTTATTATGTTAATGAGGCAATTTTGGACCCCACCCAAGGATGAGGTCTGGTTGCCAAGAGAACTAACCATGTGATTGATTAGAGGATTAGAGTCCCATCTGACTTCCCTGGAGGGAAGAACAGGCTGAAAATCGGATCAATCATCAGTGGTCAATGACTTAATCAACCATTATATCATGTGCTCGTTGTACTTGTGTGCTCAGTTGCATCTGACTCTCTGCGGCACCATGGACTGCAGCCCGCCAGGCTTCTCTGTCCATGGGATTTTCCAGGCAAGAATACTAGAATGGGTTGCCATTTCGTTCTCCAGGGGATCTTCCTGGCCCAGGGATCGAATCTGCGTCTCCTGTGTCTCCTGCACTGCAAGCAGATTCTTTACCCACAAAGAAACCCCAAAGGACCAGGTTGGTGAATACACAGAGGTGCCAGAAGGCTGGTGCATCTGGAAAGGGCCTGGAATCTCTGCGTCCCTTCTCACACAGCCTGCCGTCTGCATCTCTCTCTCTGGCTGTTCCTGAGCTGTATCCTTTCATAACAAACCAGTGAGGAGTGGGATGGTGGCGGAGGGGGCAGGGTGGGGGATAGGATGGAGGCTAAAGAGGGAGAGGCTACATATACAGTTATGACTCATTTGAGTTGTTGTAAGGCAGAAACCAACACAACGCAACACACATTGTAAAGCAATTATCCTCCAATTTAAAAATAAATTAAAAAATAAAATAAGCCAGTAATCTAGTGAGTCAACTGGTTTCTGAGTTCTATGAAAGGCTTTAGCAAATTAAGCGAACCCAAGGAGGGACCTGTTGGAGAAGGAAATGGCAACCCACTCCAGTGTTCTTGCCTGGAGAATCCCAGGGATGGGGGAGCCTGGTAGACTGCCGTCTATGGGGTCGCACAGAGTCGGACACGACTGAAGTGACTTAGCAGCAGCAGCAGCAGCAAGGAGGGACATGTGGGAACCTCTGATTTATAGCCAGTGGGTCAGAACCACGGGGGACAACCTGGACTTTCCACTGGTGTCTATAAAGGTCGGGGCAGTGGGGGTGGGGTGGTTGGCCAAGAACGGGAACTCTGCCTTGTGGGACCGAGACTTCACCCTGTAGGATCTGAAAGTATCTCTAGGTAAACAATGTCAGGATTGAGGTGAATTATGGGCCAAGCTGATGTTGGAAGATTGCTTGATTTGGGGAGGAAAACACACACGTGTAGAACTGGAAGCAGAAGTACTGGCTGGCAGACAGTCACACAGCATGTCAGGGGCTGAGCTGGGCCAGCCCAGGCAGCCCCGGAGAGTAGAGCCCTTCCTCCTCCACCTCTGTCCCCGCAGAGCGTCACGCCTCTGACAACGTGCTAGCCGAGGTCTCCCTCTCAAGAGGCGTGTTTGGACGCTCCCACTGGGTGTGCCCTCTCTGGGAAGCCTCCCATTAAAGGCTCAGGCTGCCCGGAAGGGACGTGCCGGCCCCTCTCCCTCTCCCACCAGCCAAGTGGGTCCCTCTCAGTCCAGGCAGCGACACTGCGGGAGCCTGGCAGGGGCAGCAGGCAGCCCTGATGCAGAGCAAGCAGGGAGGAGGGCTGGGTAACAGCACAGGAGGCAGTGCCCTGGGCTGGGGGGGTCACAAGAGGCAGGAGGTGCCGGGTGCTGGGTGGGCGCTGCACCCAGGGGACCACTTTCCCACAGGAGTGAGCTCTGTAGGCAGGGGCTGTGCCCTGCTCCACATACCCTTCTCTGTGACCCTGGGCGAGTGACCTCAATGCTTGGGGCAGGGAAATGGGAATAAAAACTCCCCCCAGGACTGCAGGGCAGAGTAATAAACCTTGAAATAAGCAACAGGCCCAGCCTAGAGCCTGGCAGGTGGGTGGTCTTTGACAGAAAGGCTCCCTCCCGCCCACTGCCGGCCAGGACACCCCAGCCGGGGTCGCGGCTCCACCATCATGCTTCTGGGACTTGTGTCCTGCACCCCTGGCTCCTGGCTGTGACCCTGGGCAGGCCCCTCTCCCTCCCTGAGCCTCAGTTTCCTCATCTGCAAGATGGGGATAATAATCCCACCTCCCTGCAGATCGAGTGAGGACTCGGTGAGGTGATCACTGTGACGTGCCAGCTCACAGGCTGCATGGAAGACACCGCCATCAGAGGCAGCTGCTGTCCCCCCGAGCAGGGGCTCTGCGGGGCCTCCTAGAGAGTGAAACCCTGGACCACAGGAGGGCTGTTGTTCCCAGAGCTGTCATTCACTCCCAGCATCCCTTCCAGAATCCCCCGTGGGATCCACGGCTGTCTGTCTCCTGTCCCTAACACCGCCTCTCTCCCTCCCCATCTAGCTTTGACAGAACAGGTCTGGCTCTACGTGGAAAAGGATTCTCTGTTCATGTGAAAATTTCACAGAGAACAGTAATATCTTCTACCTAATGATGACAAGAGCAAAAATATACCAGCATCCTTGCATTTTTCCTTTACGAACAAGCAAGCTGCCCCCGTGTGTGAGTGACTCAACTATTCAGGAACACACGACTCTTCCTTTTAAGCCACATTATGTTAAAAGCAGTTTCCCCTCCACTACATGTTACCTTCTCTCTCTCTCTTTTTTTTTTTTTTTTGGCTGTTCTATATCTTAGTTGCAGACATGCATGCAGGCCCTCAGTTGTGGCATGCAGAATCTACTTCCCTGAATAGGAATCAAACCTGGGCCCCCTGCATTGGGAGTACAGAGTCTTAACCACTGGACCACCAGGGAAGTCCCTTTCTTTTATTTTTAGTGAAAGGAATACTTGTTCATTATTATGGACTTAATTATTGTTGTTTAGTCAGTAAGTCCTGTCCAACTCTTTGTGACCCCATGGACTGGGGCCCACCAGGCTTCTCTGTCCATGGAATTTCCCAGGCAAGAGCGGGAGAGTGAGCTGCCATTTCCTTCTCCAGGGGATCTTCCTGACCCAAGAATTGAACCCACATCTGCTGCATTGCAGGCAAACTCTTTAACACTGAGCCACCAGAGGGCCTGAATGGACTTAATTAAGGTCTGCCCCAAAATCCTACGGGGAAGGCAATGGCACCCCACCCCAGTACTCTTGCCTGGAAAATCCAATGGACGGAGTAGCCTGGTGGGCTGCAGTCCATGGGGTTGCTAACAGTCGGACAGACTGAGCGACTTCACTTTCACTTTTCTCTTTCATGCACTGGAGAAGGAAATGGCAACCCACTCCAGTATTCTTGCCTGGAGAATCCCAGGGATGGGGGAGCCTGGTGGGCTACCGTCTATGGGGTCACACAGAGTCGGACATGACTGAAGTGACTTAGCAGCAGCAGCAGCAGCAAAATCCTACATTGGTGCTTTAACACCCAGTGTGATCAGCATGATCGTATTAGGAGAGGCAACTTTTGGGAGGTGATATGGNGGGCTACCGTCTATGGGGTCACACAGAGTCGGACATGACTGAAGTGACTTAGCAGCAGCAGCAGCAGCAAAATCCTACATTGGTGCTTTAACACCCAGTGTGATCAGCATGATCGTATTAGGAGAGGCAACTTTTGGGAGGTGATATGGGTCAGATGAGGTCATGAAGCTGGGGCCCCCAGGATGGGATTAGTGCCCCTATGAGAAGACACCTCAGATTGCTTGCTCACACACTCTCTCTCCCACCTTATGTGAGGATGGCAAGAAGGCAGGTTTCTGCAAGTCCCCTCACCAGGACCCAACCCTGCTAACACCTTGATTTGAGACCTCCAGCCTCCAGATCTGTGAGAAATAAATGTCTGGTGTTTAAGTACCCATTTGTTATAGCAGCTGAGCGAAGATGTTCATTCTTGTGAATGATCTGTTAAGGGAGATGAATCTAGGAAATTCATGTACTGATGGAAAGCTATGGCTCTTTAAAAAAGCATTCATTTGTGGTGTAGAATACAGCTGAGTGAGAGTGTACAAACCCAGGCAAGGGCGATGGGCCATCACGGCACAGGCTGAACAGCTTTGCTGTAGCCCTCTCTGTAATTACCTGCTCCTAACCGGTGCTCAGGGCTTCTGTTCTATTCATTCTGTGTAGGGAAACTAGAGGTCTGGTGGCATCTGTCACCCCTTCAAGGCCCCAGCTGCACCCTGTCACCTGCACCCCCTCTGCTGAGCTCAGATCCTTTCTCTGGTGACTCCCGCCTTGGGGCTCCAGCCCAGGTGGTCCTGTCTCTGGATCTTTATCCATGGCCTTGGCATGGGGCCTGTGGTCTTGCTCTCCCTAAGAACTTGGTGCAGCCTCTTGGGTCTCTCCCACTTCAGAACCGAGCAAATGTCCTGGCACATGAAACAGAGCTCAGCTTCACACCATCCCCCTACCTGGAGCAAGACAGAGCCCTACCCTGGACCCCAGCCATGAAAGGACCCTGCTTTGTCCCTCCTCTGGCCCTGCCTCTCCTTGTAGGATGACAAACATGTATAGCCAAAGAAATATGCCCATTGGAGACTAGCCCCTAATTTAGACAATGGTTTGAATTCTTGGGACCTAGAATTCTCTGCCCAAGTAGCCTGAAGCACTTCCTGACCCAGGTGGGCCTCTGTCCTGGGTCTGTCCTCCCAAGAGTGAATACACTGGGAGCATCCCCAGGCCTGAGGGATACTGAGGGGTTCTGAGGGGTTTGTGGGAGTCATGGAAGGAGTTCGAACATGTGCCCTGGGGCCTCTACACCCTCAGGGAATGGGACAGACCTGGGGACAGAAAGGGAAGGAGGTGGGCCCAGGAGGGGCCAGGGAGGGTTCCTCCTGCACCTCCACATCTGGGCTGGAACCCTGAGGGGCCCAGGAACTTTCAGATCAAACCTGGCCTCCCAATTTATTATACAGTTGACTCGGTCAAGATAAAAAAATAGAATATATATTATTTCCAGTTCACTGGTGTGGTTCATCATTTTAAATATTTAGGAACGAGGGCCTCCACCAGGCGTGGTCTCTGCCCGTCAAATGGCAGGGGCAGCCAGGAGCGCCTGTAGCACACAGACAGCATGCTGGGCCCTGGGGTCAGTGGGGGAGAAGCGGGTCTCCAGCAGGTTATGCTAACTGCCTCGTCTCTGAGTGAGGAGCCTGATCTGGCTGAGAGGCAGGTGGAATCCTCATGGGGTCATAGGCTATGCCTCTGTGGGCCCGGCGCAGAGCTCAGCCATCCATGGGGGTCCTTTTATCACACTGGGTGAGGGATCCTGCTCTGCTTCAGGGAGCCTTCAATGCTAATCCACAGAAAAGCAGGGCCCTGTAGGAAGAGAGGCTGGAAACGGTGGTAGAGGCCCCGTAGCTGGGCTTATGGCTCCACCCTCCCACTCCGCCTCATTTATCCCTCCCAACCAGCCCGCGAGAGGGTACAATCATCTTCCCATTTGCAAGCTAAAGCACCTGTCCTGGTCACACTGTCAACACAGAAGCCCCCATCCTCCACTGTCAGACCAGGGCCCCTACGGGGGCCAGCTGAGTGTCAAGAGCAAGTGTCAAGAGCAGAGTCAGAGGCTGATATGGGCAGGAGCTCGGGGCAGTGAGCAGATCCCAGTCACTCCTGTTGCACCTCCTGAACCTTTGGTACCCAGCACAGATATGGCAGAGAGGGAGCATCCCCTGAGACGAGAGGCTGGTGAGGGGATGAGAGCTGTGGGACGTAGGCGAGGAGGCTCCTCCAGACCCCTCCAGCCTGGCCTCTCCTGTTTCCCCAGCCTCGTTCAGTCACTGATCTCCCTGCTCTGCTTCCCCTGCCCTCCAGCATCGAGGGCCTTGTCTCAGTCTCCAGGACGTGCCAGGCTCCCACCCACCACAGGGCCTTTCCATGTGCCCTTCTCTCAGCCGAGACCACTCTCCTGGTCTGCATAGCTCTTCTTCCTCTTCCCTAAGCAGGTCAAGTCCATATTATCGTTCTTTTTTCAGAGCATCAGAGCCCTCTCCCACGTGGCACTCACCCCAGGTGCAATGAATTAAAGATATGGGCAGTGAGTCATCCAGCGCATCCCTCCTCCAGGGTCCCCAGGTCCGCCTCTCCAGCATCAGGGTTCCTGCACTAGAAATATGGCATGGATGAACAAATGGAGAGGATGAGATCTGAGCTGAGCCTGTGACTGCAGCCTGGAACCTCCCACAGCCCCATATCATCAAGCTTCTCCAATCCCTAGTTAGAGCCCTTATCATTCTGCTTCATAGATGGTCCTATGTCTGCATTGGCCTCCCCATCCAGACCAGAGACTCTGAAGGGGGGATTCCCTCCAGGGCCCCAGGGCTCACCCCAGTGCAAGACTAGGGTGGACCAGGGAGGGTGGGTACAGTGAGTGTGTGTTGAATGAAAGGAGGGACTTTCAAGAGGAGGGAGGCCCCTGGCTCTACTCAGAGGCAAAAGCTCTGATCCTCAGTGTTGTGTGGTAGCCTGGACGGATGGGAGGTGAGTTTGGGGGAGAATGGATACATGTATCTGTATGGCTGAGTCCCTTTGCTATTCACCTGAAACTATCACAACATTGTTAATCAGCTCTACCTCAATACAAAATTAAAAGTTGGTTTTTTTAATTAAAAAAAAAAAGCTCTGGTCCTTTGCTCTGCAGGCTGAGCTATGGTGTAAACTCTCCCCAACACACACACACAGACATGCACACACACACACATGTCTATGGCCCAAATTTGGCTGCAACCCTCAGAGGTCCTGGGGGAAGATACAGGAAACAAGATGGCACCCGGGAGCTGAGGGGATGGGAGAAAGGCTGTCAGGGTAAGAGCCTCAGTGAACTGGGGCCTCCTCTCTCCTCTGAGAAGAAGCAGGTGGTGGCATGCCTGAGACTGCTGTCTAGTGGTGTGGCTTCCATCACAGCTGTGGAGTTGGCAGTAACTGAGAGGCATTGGTGGAGTGACAGCTTCTAAGTCATTCCCACCCCCTTGGGGCTGACATCTTAAAATTCATGGAATCACAGCACCTCAGGGCTGCAAGGACTCTCCTAGGCACTTACTAGTAACCTGCCATGGCAGGAACTGGATTTATTATCATGTGCATATTTGCAACCGTTTACACACACACACTCATGAGAATTTTATCTTTACCCACTCAGCTTCTCCCCTTCCCTTGCCCTCTAAATGAGAATGCTATCTTTGCAAGATGGTTTCTGATGTATGTTCACCCACTTACCACACAGAGAAGTGAGGGGGAAAACAAAGAAGAAATCAAGACTGAGGNATTTTGCATTTCTTTTTCTTGGGGATGGTCTTGATCACTGCCTCCTGTACAATGTCACGAACCTTCATCCATAGTTCTTCAGGCACTCTGTTTATCAGATCTGAGCATGCAAGCACACAAACTTAAGTTCTAAGCAGTTAGGATCCTGCAAACAATGGGATTTTAAAGGCAAATTCACTCTGACTTAAAAGAGGGGGCTATTCTCTGCTTCTCTCTATTGCAAAACAGAATGTCAAGAGTTAGTCTCCCTGAATTGCTTTACATGAAAGTTTATTATTCGAAAGTTGTGGAGTCATAAATCAGTTACTCAAAGATTATAAAACAGCCTGAAACATGTATCCAGGAACTCCCTGTGTGCAAGGTTCAGAAGGGAGGTGAGGAAGTCAATTTTTCTTTCTTCTGCAGTAATTTTTAAAATGGTCTCCAAGTGAGTATTTGCCGTGGCTAGTGTTCAGCTTGCCACATGCTCTCTGAAGCATCTTAACTTTTGGCTTTCCCTCCAGTTCTTCATAATTCTTCAATAACTTTCATAGAGTTGGCTCCATTTGTATAAAATTTAAAGATTTTTTTTCATAGGGTCCTTATTTTCCTTAGAAACACTAACTGTATGAATGTCATCAACAAATACCAACTGCAGTCAAACATAACAACTAAAAAGCTAGTATTACAGTAGCATCAGTAGAAATAAATTGCTTTTTTAAAAATAACCATGAAGTTTTCATCAAATGTTGAAACTTTTAATTCTTTGTCTAAAATACCTGAAAATGTACTTACTATATAAGCAATTGGGAGACTCTGACAATCAATCCTCCTTAATCTGTCTCAGGTAGAAGTTTCTACCACCATCTTCATTCATTTGAATAAAGAGGGCCTAGACAAGCTGATCTCCAAACACGATCTTATTCTAATAGTTTTTAATCCAATAACACAGTGAGAGGTCCCTGCTTTAGGAATCACTGAAAATTTCTTATTTTCCAAATTCTCTCAGTGAACATATATTATTTATATATCCAGAAAAAAGAATTAAACTGCACAGTAAACAGTTCCAAACATTTGCATAAACAGGTTCCCTGTAACAGATCCAGAAACAGTACTCGAAAGTCAGGCAAAACAACACACCTTTCAGTTGCACTACTAGTTTGCATGGCTTTAAAACACACTGATAAAGCTTCCTGGCAAAGTCAAAAGCTCATTTTCAAACAGGAATAATAAAATCCACATCCCTGAAATTTCCCTTTGAAATAATGTGCTGCTGTAAATGGCAGTTAGCTCTTTGGTAGTCTGGTCACTTGGTATAACCAAAGCAGCCAAAATAAATACTGTGGGGGGAAAATAATCAACGTGCTTACAAGAGCAATATACAGATTCAAAACAAAGGCAAGAAAAACACTCCTAAGAAACAATGGATGGATAAACTGAAGATCAAAGAGAACACGCGGGACTGCCTGGTGGCTCAGTGGTAAAGATCCTGCCTGCCAATGCAGGAGACACTGGTTCAATCCCTGGGTTGGGAAGATCCCCTGCAGGAGGAAATGGCAACCCACTCCAGTATTCTTGCCTGGGAAATCTCATGGGCAACGGAGCCTGGCAGGCTCCAGTCCATGGTGTCATAAAGGAGTCGGTGACTGAACAACGACAAGAGAGAGTGTGCAGCACGGCAAAGAATTTCCATATTGTACTTTAGGCCACTTCATAGCAAGAGGTTTGAGAAGGGACACAGAACAAGATGATATCCAATAAAGACTGCATTATGCTTGATGAAACCAAATATTGCATAGCCTTGGGACTCCTAAGCCACTGTAGCTATGAGAAGCGCGGCATGCTTTGTTATCAAATTCCCTGCTGCCACTACCAGCTGGGGACACAGGCGGGGAGAAGTCTGGACAGACTGTTCTGACCGTCTACAGACATTAGACAATTATTCTGGCATAGCAACACGTTGTATTTCTGATGTTACACAGCAACAATCTGCCACTGCGCAGTTCAGATGATTAATTAACAAAATCCACCCACTCTTTAATTTTGGCAATAAAATATTCACAGTATCTCAATATTAAATAATTCAACAAACATTTACGAAGCCCATACCAGAGAAAAACTAAATCTGTTCATTATAAGCCTCTAATTAACAGATGGTATGAGATACAAAGGATTATATAGAATTATGTAGTAACACTGTGCATAGAGTCCTCCTTAGTCAGTATTAAATATATGCTTACTGATTTTCACAGTGTATAGAAGATTTCAAAATTAAATGCTATGAAAATTCAGGGGAAAAAAACTTTTTTTAACTGTTGGGAAGTAATTAAGACAGAAATTTCTAGTCTGGAAGAAATGAATATGGTTTCATTGCATTATGTAAATTAATTAAGAAGTTAAATTGGGTTCATGAAATTTACTTTAGAAAATACTTCCTCACTGTAAGTTCATCAATATTGGTATAATTTTGATAAAATGTTTATATTCACGAAAGTGGGTCAATATCTCTCAGGATAAAGAGAACAGGAGAACGTATCTTTCAACTTTCAAAGGGACTCAGGACGTACATCAACTGCAAACAGTGTTCACTCTGGTTTGGCTGCTGATGGAAACAAACCAACTGCAAAGTGACACTGGGGAAAATTGAGGAAAACTGAATGTAGGGTATCAGTGTATATTAAGGGGTTATTATTAGTTTTTTAGGTGTAATAATCAAATTGTGGTTATGTAAGAGATAAAAACTGTGATAGTATAAGAAAAATTCATTATGTAAAAGTATGGTCTTTTAAAAGACAACATACAGATAATATGTTCAACACAGATTAAAACAAGAACAAAATTCTGATAATTGTTGAAACAAAGTTATGGGGACAAAGGAGTTCATTATATACTCTACTTTTTATAGAATATATTTTACAATTTCATAATAGAAAAGTTCAAAATGCCTTGAACTCTGTATGTAAAGCATAGCTCCTGGCCTATTATAAGCACTGAATGTAAGTTAGCAATTACATAGTATGATTGTTGTTGCTATTGCTGCTGTATTACTAGTATAAGAATTAGTGTACGTGGGTGCTAAGTTGCTTCAGTCGTGTCCAACTCTTTACAGCCCTATGGACTGTAGCTCACCAGGTTCCTCTAACCATGGGATTTTCCAGGCAAGTATACTGGAGTGGACTGCCATTTCCTACTCCAGGGGATCCTCTGGACCCAGGGATCAAACCCATATCTCTTATGTCTTCTGCATTGGTGGGCACATTCTTTATCATGAGGGCCACCTGGGAAATCATGGTATGATAGAAAAAAAGCATGCGCTTGGAAGGTGTGAGTCCTAACTCAGCCATTAACTAGCTATGGGATCTTGAGCAGATATTGAAACTTTTTGAGTTTCAGTCTATTTGTCAAGTATGGAAAATAAAAATATTTATCTCAAAGAGTTTCCATAGAACTACATGAAATGATTTTTAAAAGTATATTGGAAATTGTAAAACATACAATTATTACCATTTTTAATCCTTGCTCATAAGAAACTTGTAATTCAATTATAGATGAAATTTAAAAATCAAAACAACTTTAAGAGAAGAATGAATTAAACACTGGTAAAATACTATAAATGTTCCAAGGAAAACAAGATTACTTCTATTTGGGGGAGACTAAGACAAGCTTCACAGGGGAAAAAAACGTGAGCTCTTGAAAAGTACAGGATTTTCACAGGGAAAGATGAGAGGAAGGAGTTCATATGAAGCGAACAATATGTAAAATGGCTGAGAGAATAGAAAGGCATCGTGTACTGTGTGCGTGCTAAGTGGCTTCAGTCGTGTCTGGCTCTGGAACCCTATGCACTGTAGCCCGCCAGGCTCCTCTGTCCATGGGATTCTCCAGGCAAGAACCCTGGAGTGGGCTGCCGTGCCCTCCTCCAGGGGAGCTTCCCAACTAAGCGATCACACCCGCACCTCGTATGTCTCCCGCACGGGCAGGCGGGTTCTTCACCACTAGCACCATCTGGGAAGCCCACTGTATACTCAGGAAGGGTAAGAAACTCTGACTTTGAAAGAACTGGAACTACACAAGAGGTTTGGAGACAGGTCATAGGTTTTTTTGAGCGTTTCTCTTTGAAAGAGATTTTATCGGCTAGGCAAGGGGAGCCATTTCAGCTTTCAGGAGGAAAATAAGATTAAGAGATGCTAAGATCGATCTCAGTGTTGATAGATTAAAAGTGCCACGGAACTGTAAAAAGTACCTGCAGAATCAGTACTCTGCAAACACGAAGCACATGAAAGTCGGAGACTGAGAAGGCGTCTCCGGTGAAAATCAGCCAGAGCTCACTTTTTGTTTGATAAGGAAAATATAATAGATTAGAATTTTGGTAAAGGTAAAAAATATAGACTCTCGAATACAAGCAGAGCCTAAGTATAAAAATTTCACCAGAGTGCTATTATTTGGTAAAAATCATACAAAGGGCCCACTTTTAGTGAAAAACAAAAAAAGGGGGAAAGAAAGTTGACAAATCTAGCACATTATTGGACTATATTCACCTAGAAGCAACTGTGAATTATTAACCGTGTCTCATCACATACAAATTAAATCCTGATGATTTGCTTTGCAGTTTTAGCATCACAAATGAGAAAACATTACTATATGCAGATGATTGAATTTCTACTTCTTAAAACAAATACTATATATTTTTAAAACAGTTCTTATATAACGGAGGTACCTAAGCATTTTAGAACACTGCATCACTGAACTATTTCTTCCTTCACATATCTGATAAAATGCAACTGCCTCTCAAAATCCAAGTGTCCTCATTCAGAAACAGAAGGTTATCTATTTATTTTGGCCGTGCTGTGTGACATGGGGATCTTCACTCCCCAAGCAGGGATCGACCCGCGGCCCCTGCAGTGGGAGCGCAGCCTTAACCACCAGGCCACCGGAGAAGTCCTCAGAAGTTTATTCTTAAGGAGCTTTTAAACCACAAAAAAAATTACGCACCTGTCAGCTGAATCTATAACCCCAAAAATTCATCACAAATACTTGGTATTTCAAATGTAATAAAGCTCTACAAACCAAAAGAGGAAGGAAGAAAGCGTATTCTTTTATTTTTTTCCTCACTGTTTTAATTTATTAATTGAAGGATAATTGCTTTACAGAATGCTGTTGTTTCCTGCCAAACCTCAACATGAATCAGCCATAGGTGTACATATATCCCCTCCCTTTTGAACCTCCCTCCCACCTTCCTCCCCATCCCACCCCTCTAGGTTGATACAGAGCCCCTGTTTGAGTTTCCTGAGCCATACAGCAAATTCCCATTGGCTATCTATTTTACATATGGTAATCTAAGTTTTCATGTTACTCTCTCCATACATCTCACCCTCTCCTCCCCTCTCCCCATCCCCATAAGTCTATTTTCTATGTAGAAAGCTATTTCCTGAAGAGAGCTGTGATGATAAAAGCATCACTGGCTTGAAAGTAAATAGCCATTTCTCTTTTTTACTGTCAGGAAAGCTGAAATAAATAGAAAGTCATGTTACGACGTTTTCAAAAAGCCAGCATGAAACTAATTGCATGAAAGGTACATCTAACGTTATAATTACAGTAAGTAGAAAATAATGCATATAGCGCATGTTAACAAAGATCTATCTACAAAATGCAGCACTGTATACTAAGGGGCCATAAAACACGTAATTTCAGGGTATCCTATCCCTTTTGGCTGACAGGCAGCAATTTCGCTTCTTTTACTGGAAAGTTGATGGATTGTTCCAAAAAAACCCCACACAGAAAAATGAAAAGATAAAATCAATTTTATCTCACCAAAAGAAGATGGGGCCTAATTTATGTTGCTATAAGAAGCCTAATAGGTTATAGTCCACGGGGTCACGAAGAGTCGGACACGACTGAGCGACTTCACCTTCCTAAGTGATGTTTATAGACTTGTTTTTAGCTTTCCAACAGTTAAAAAACTCATCATGTCATAGATTCTTAGAAAAAGTAGTAATACATGGAAAGAAAAGACGGGATTTGGCTTAATAAAGATGATAAACATTGAGATACCTCAAAATCAACATTTATTCCCTTTAATTTCCTCACAATAAAAGTTACTACAAGTAACAGCGATCTTTCAAAGCAACATTAAATTGACAACTTCAACTACTGAAAAGTTTCTTTCATGAACTTCAGCCAGTTTCTAATTTGCAAAACAGAAGGCTGGGTAGAGTGTATCTCTGTTTAGACAGCTTGTATTAATAGCATTCATTACATTTTATTGTATTTGTATGTCAATCCACTGCTGGCTTCTCTGTCAATATTTAATGCCCAATGCTTCTATTCTAATTAACGTCTTTTGCTTTTTGAGTAGTCATCACGTAATGTTTCACCCCAGTTTGATTCCTGGGTTGGGAAGATCTCCTGGAGAAGGGATAGGCTACCCACTCCAGTATTCTTGGGCTTCCCTGGTGGCTCAGACAGTAAGCAATCTGCCTGTAATGCAGACCTGGGTTCAATCCTTGGGTTGGGAAGATCCTCTGCAGAAGGGCATGGCAACCCACTCTAGTATTCTTGCTTAGAGAATCTCCATGGACAGAGGAGCCTTGTGGGCTACAGTCCATGGGGTCACAAAGAGTCAGACATGCCTGAGTGACTAAGCAGAGCACAACATGTAATCTTTCAGAAAGAGAAAGAGTAAAAAAGGAGCCTGATCAACTACTAAAAATGGTTTACTTAGTCTCAAACTAAATCATGTGATTAAAACAGGCATTTTCCCAGATGGCTGTCACTTTGCATTTGAGTGCAAACACCAGGGACACCATCCCATGAGAGCTGAGTGTGTCATTCTTTTTTTTTTTTTTTTAACTTTACAATATTGTATTGGTTTTGCCATACATCAACATGCCACGGGTGTATACGTGTTCCCCATCCTGAACCCCCCTCCCATCCTGTTTCCTGCATCAAACCTGGACTGGCAATTAGTTTCTTATATGATATTATACATGTTTCAATGCCATTCTCCCAAATCATCCCACCCTTAACCTACCAGTTGTAGCTCTGCTTGCCTGTCTTTTTCTTTTTTCATTGTTTTGATTCACAAGGTTGGTAAAGGATGCAGGTGAGAAGGTGCATAAGATAATACGAAAGATACAGAAGTACCACTAATAAATAAAGCAGGGCATTTGAAAAGGCACTGACGAAGCATCTGAGTTAGTATGACTGCAGAAGTACACGTTTCTGAACAAAGAACCTCCCAGATGATCAGGACTCTGAAGAAAGCAAAGGGAAGGAGAACACAGAACTCCACACTGGTTCTTAGAAAAGGGCACCTCTGTGGAGTACCTGCTCTACATGTGCCAACAAGTACTACGGGTGGCTTTCTTCTCTCCCGTACACACCAAACGGAAGCAATTAGGAGTCTTAATAGTAATGAACCTGGTGGATATTATGCTGAACAAAATAAGACAGACAAAGACAAACACGGCATGTTATCATTTATATGTGCAACCTTTTTTTTCGTTAATTTATTTTAATTGGAGGCTAACTACGTTACAATATTGTGGTTTTTGCCACATTGACATGAATCAGCCATGGGTGTACATGTGTCCCACCATCCTGAACCCCGCTCCAACCTCCCTCCCCGCCTCACCCAGAGGGGTTGTCCCAGAGCACCAGCTTTGGGTGCCCTGCTCCATGCATGAAATTTGCACTGGTCATCTGTTTTACATATGGTAATATACATGTTTCAGTGCTATTCTCTCATATCATCCCACCCTTGCCTTCTCCCACAGAGTCCAAAACTCTGTTCTTTACGTCTGTGTCTCTTGCTGTCTTGCATATAGGGTCATTCTAAATTCCGTATATATGTGTTAATATACTGTATTGCTGTTTTTCTTTCTGTCTTACTTCACTCTGCATGATTGTTGATTGAGGCCTCAGAGGCGGTGCCACAGAAGATGCAGACCAAGCGTTCTTCTGCCCCTTTCCAGACCCAGAGGATCACCGCACCAGCACGTGCCCTCCCTCCGGTGGCCCTCAGGGGACTGTGCTGGGCCGCAGCAGACGGCAAGAACATTCGAAAGTGACAGTGTGGGGGATTCTGTCATGGGAGACCTTCCGTGGTCCACAGACTTGTCACGCAGCTTGGACAGATCTACCAGTCCCAGCCAGACAATTCTGCGACGCTCCAGGCCCAGTGATGGGTGGTGAGGCCGGACGAGAGCTTCCGCTACATTATCCGAGTTTATCTGCTGTAGGGTTGGGGCATCGTCACCGACGCCTTGGGAGCCTATAATCTACATCTCTCCCTAGCTTTCCTTTCTCCAAAAGTGGACCCCTCCTTATGGAAGATTCAGACCATGGCCCCCGCATTACCAACCAAATAGAATGAGGGCTAGAGCCCTTCATCCGGAGGCTCCCAGAGTTTAAGTTTTGGCACGCAGAGACCAAGGGCACCCTCGTGGCCGTGGTCTGCACCTCCTTTGAGGTGTTCTGGCCCATCCTGGTGAGGTACTTCATTGGGGAGTTATTTTCTTTCTAAAAAAGAGCTTCAATTATTTGTAACTGAAATACCAGGTTCTTGAAGAAACTGGCATTTAAACCGAATCTCATTGATTTACTTTCCAATGCCTGTCAGGCGTGCAGACGCGGTAATAAATAGAGCGTGGGCTGGGGGGACAGCCAAGCGGGCTGGGGGACAGCCAAGAGGGCTGGGGAGGTCGGGCAGCCGGCAGCTGGGGCCAGACCCACGGAGAGAACCAGGACGACTGGCTGATGCCTCTGCCTGTCTGCCAAGGCTGGACAGCCACATGGAGGATGCCCACCGTCCTGGCTGGGTAGATGCTCCAATAACTGCAAGCTCAATGCCAGTTTCCCAATTTCATCTCAGGAGAGATGTGTCGAGTTGGCCTCTACTATAATGACTCAAAACTTTGTTCTTAACCACCATGATGGCTTTTGAGGTCAATTCGAGTCTGCGTGAACTCCGGGAGTTGGTGATGGACAGGGAGGCCTGGCATGCTGCGATTCATGGGGTCGCAAAGAGTCAGACATGACTGAGCGACTGATCTGAACTGATACACTATGTATTATATGGATTTATAAATATATTAAATATATTATTATATTATGTATTATAAATAATTATATTTGTATATTATAACCTATTAATATTATAAATAGGTGGTGCCAGTGGTAAAAAACCTGCCTGCCAATGCAATTGACCTAAGAGACTTCAGTTCAATCCCTGGGTGGGGAAGAATCCCTGGAGGAAGGCATGGCAATCCACTCCAGTATCCTTGCCTGTTGCAGGACAGAGGAACCCGGTGGGCTACAGTCCATAGGGTCGACATGACTGAATCGACTTAACATGCTGCTGCTGCTGCTGCTAAGTTGCTTCAGTCGTGTCCGACTCTGTGAGACCCCATAGATAGCAGCCCACCAGGCTTCCCCGTCCCTGGGATTCTCCAGGCAAAAACACTGGAGTGGGGTGCCATTGCCTTCTCTGTAACATGCATGCACACAATATTTATAATATAAATATTTGGAATTGTAAATATATGTTTTAATTGTTTGTGATTATTCCGACACACCTATTTGATATGTGAAAAGTTGTTTTAATTCAAATGTGTTCTCAAGCAGCAGCCCCCTTTTCAGAAAAGCCTGGCAGGAGTGGCCAGCTCTGTGGGTTGCAATGCACGCACAGCTTCTCTTTCCACAGGGAAGCAACTCTGACCTGCACGTCAACTTTTTTAATGTAATAGAAAACCAATACTTGTTAACATTTTACCAAGTGACTTTTAAATTCCAACTTTATTAAAGACATTGTCCCTGCAAAAGAAAAATTGTTGATCATTGGACTGTTTCTTTGGATACAACACTGAGTTGAGACTGGGCCCCATGGAACCCCAGTTATAATCAGCTCATGGCATCATGAAGGATGCAGACATTTTTCAGGGGCAGAGGTGAGATTGTGGGGATCATCCCAAGGGCCCAGGACCTGCCGAGGCAGGAGAGACACTGCATTAATAAGCTCTGAACCAAGAAGAGACTTTACTTGTAGAAGTTCATTTTAAAGTCAGAGGTCTGTGGGACAAAAGTGAGGAATAAAAGACTATCTTCAGGAGGGTGATCAAGCTAGCATTTGTTGGGTGCATCACTGAGAGTCAGGTGACAGTCTGGCCAGTGGATGTCACCTCCCCCATCCCACAGAGGTGGAAACAGCCTCGGAGAGGGGAATAGACTCGCTCAAGGTCACACGGCCTGGCAGTAAGGAGCTGGGTGCAAACACCGCCCGCCTGGCTCCCCCTTAAGCTCTTTCCACTCACCCCTGGGGCAGAGGAGGGGGAGGCAATGTGCAGCTTTGGAGGATCTGAGCAGGAGCTGAAGGAGTGGCAGAGGTCACGTGTGAGCTGGAGTTTGAAGAAGGCAAAGAATTCTGACCAACAGGGGCTAGGACATGGGTCATAGATGAGGGAGGGGCATTCCAGGTGGAAGAAGCTACATGAGGATCAGCTCGGAAGTGGAGAAGCCAAGGGTATTTGGGGGTGGGGGTGGGGCAAAGAAGGAAGTGGGGCTTGGTAGGATCAGCAAAGGGAGAGGTAACAGGAAGGGGTAGGGCAGGGGGGCCTTGACCAGGAAGTCCCTCCAAGGTCACAGCTTTGCACAAATCTTCCAACCTCCTGAAGTGAAATAGGTGAACTCAGCTGAGTGTGAAAGCTTGGGCCTGTTTTTTCAGCCCTTCAAACTGCAGTTCTTTCCCTGCTCTTATCAGTAGCCAACTGTTAGCCCTCCCTCGGGGCCCTGACCTCTCCCACAGGCCCAGCTCTGCCCATTCAGGTTCAGCCGGCCCGGCGGACTGCATCAGCCTGCCCTGAAGCCCATCACCTGGCCTTCTCAGGCTCTGCATCATGGACAGCTCTGAGCCGAGTCACGCCCGAAGTCAGTGATGAGAGTGGCTATTGAAGGTGCTCATCCCTCCAGTCTATTGTCCAGATTAAAGCCACGTTTTCCAGAAGCATGGCAGAATGACACCCTCCCCTGCCTACAGTCCACCAACGGCTTCCCATCCCAGTGCCTGTGGCCATTAAAGCCACCCGTGCTCTCCCACCTCCCACTGCCACTGCCACCCTGTTATTCCCACTGTGGGAGGAAACTAGTTTCCAGGCTGGGCAGCTGCTGATTTACGACTCACTCCTAAGCCACCCACCAGCCATTAAGCACAGGCCAGGGTTACACACACTGTTTCCACCTGACCGCTGCTCCCCCAGGCTTCCCATCATCCCCTCTCCCCAGACACAACCCCAGTGTCCCTGTGATTCTCTGTGGTCCTTGCTGGCTCCTGGGAGTCAGGCCTCCTGCCTTCCTTCAGCACATCTGCTGGTCTCTCTCCGGGAACCCAGCCCAGGGCACTCCATCTCTGCCTGCAAGTCAAGGAGTGTGTCACCGTCAGCTCAGGGGCCACACTCAGCATCTCTCGGTGGGAGAACCATTCTGGCTAGTTGGCAGCTACCACCTGCCAGACCCCTGGGTCTCCACCATGTGCGTAGGGGAGCCACGGGGGAGTCCTGGGGAAGGCATAACTGTTGTCAGAGAACCCTCGTGAAACGCAGAATCCCCGTGAAAGGAAGCACATCACGCGCTCAGCATTCTCCAGATTCCCTCCCACCCACCTGGGTGCTGAGTCCTGGAGTCAGGCCTCATCACCAGGATCAGGAGCTAGGCTCTGGATTCGGCCGGGCCTGACTCTAAGTCCTGTCTCTGCCTCTCAAGCCCTTGGGCGACCTTTGATCGCTCTGGACCTCAGCCTCCCATCTGTTCTTGGGGCAAAAGGTATGAAGGAAAAGACGGGGTGACACTGGCCGCTTCAGAGGACAGAGGAGAGGATTTGGTGAAATGAGCTCAGAACCACTGGCCCTGAGCCTGCGCGTAGGGGGAGCTCAGCACCTGTTGGCTGTTGTCACTGTCCCAGGGGCAGCGGGGTGGCGTGGTGACAGGCCGGGTGTGATCGTGGGCTCCACCCCTCCCTGGTGTGTGGCCAGGCAAGCTGCTCAATGGTGCTGGGCACCTGTCTCTGCATCTGTAGCATGGGGAGAAGGATGGTGCTCCTGGCAGAGCCGCTGCGAGGGTTCAGTGAGTTCTCACGGGCAAAGCACTTGCTCAGGGCACCTCCATCCGAGCCCTCCCCACCATATTCACAGCGGTTCTCTCTGGGCCGGTCAGCCTCACCCAACCCCAAGCCCCCCGAAGGCAGGGCCGGGGTTCCCACTCAGGTGGCCAGCTCATCCTGCTTCACCTGGGACTGTCCCAGCTTCAGCACGGAAAGTCTTATCCCCAGGAAGACCCTCAGGACCCAGAAAACCAGAAGAGCTGGTCACCCTCTTCTCCATTTGTGCATTCCTCCCCGGCCCAAGCTTTGTCCAGCTGATTCCCCAGCTTTGTCCAGCTGATTCCAGCTTACATGTCACTGCTTCATAGAGGCTGGGCCTGACCTGAGAAGTATGTCCCCCTCCTTCCTCGTCCCTGTGTTACTCGACACATTAACATCTCCATCTGTTCCCCACCCTCCTCCCTGGTTCAGGAAGGGAAGCTCTCGCCCCTTCCTTCACAGGATTGCCAGGACCCACTTAAGATCTGGTGTGTAACTGGTGGTGCTCAATACATAAATCAATGTCATTCATTTATTAAGCACCTAATATATGCCAGGCCCTGTCTAGGCACTGGGGACACAGCGCTGAGCAGGACAGATTTAATATCTTGGGGAGGGAACATGGACAGTGGGCAGAGTGAGATGGGCAGTCAAGCCTGGTGGTATCAGGGGCCTTCCTGGAGGAAGTGGTGTCTCAGGTGGGGTTGTGAGGATGAGCAGGGGTACACAAGTCACAGGAGGGGAAGAGGGTCCCAGCAGACCCGCCAGTGGAGCAAAGACTGAGAGGACAGAGAAGGTAAAAGGGTCCAGAAGAGACAGGGTTCCTGAAAATTCCAGAAATAGAGTTGCCCACTGGCCATGTGCTGGAGAAGGAAATGGCAGCCCACTCCAGTATTCTTGCCTGGAGAATCCCACAGACAGAGGAGACTGGTTACAGTCCATGGGGTCGCAGAGCTGGACACGGCTGAGCGACTACCACACACATTGGCTGTATGCAGCTGGAGTCATTTTTACGCAGAAGAGAGCCAGGCCTGGAGAGGTTAATGGGCCAACCCAGGTCACCCGGGGGTCAACAATGGAGCACTTGCCTAGGAATCCACTTCCCCAGAACCCTGGCCAGGCCTCCTTCACCTTGAGTCTTTCTATGCACCCCAGTCCACCCCAGCCTCTGTCGCGCTGATCTTTTTCCTCTTCTCTAGAAACTCCTCTTTCACCTTCCACCTTGGCGGCTAAGGCAATTTCTCAATGTCCAGCCAAAGGGGTAATACTTATCGGATTTGATTTAAGTAATAAAACATTTGCTGGCCCAGCCATTCGGTTGGGAGAGCTGGGAACAGCAGGACCTGGCCGCAGACACAGGCATCAATCTTGCTGTTTTCCCAGCATGAGGCCTCAGAGGTGCTGACTGGGGACTTTGGGGCCAGCGGCTCTGGGGGTGGATCCTCTGTTCCCAGGCTGTGAGAGTCTGGGTACGTCTCCTCACCTCTGGGAGCCTAGGCTTGCTCCTCTGGAAAGAGGGGCACCACCATGTACCCTGCAGGGGTTGTCATAAGGACTGGAGATGTTGGAATGCTAGCTGTCTTGGTCCTGCCCGCCTCCACTAACTACCTCCTGCATCAACCAGCACATCTCAGGGTGGTTCTGTGTAGAAAGAAACAGGTCAACACACCTCTCCAAGTTCTCCAGGCCCCAGGATAGACCCTACCCATCCTCTGAGCCCCTGTGTACAAGTGGGGAGGATGGCTCACTGGGCAGAGACTCAGGTTCAAGATCGCCCCTGCCCTGCCCCTGGACCTGAGCCCCCATCAGCTCAGACCCCCAGGTCTCACCCTTCTCATAGTGCAAGGGAGTGGTTGCCCCTACGTCTGGACCTTGTTGGGGGACACAGACACATAAAGGATGACCTCGCCTCCGGTGTGGCGCTCCCCTGTGTTCTGTGACCACCGTCAGCCTTCTTGGCTTCTACCCCATCGTCTCCTCTGCAGGTTCTCTTGCGGCTGAAGCTCTTCCCCTGGGAGCCGGAGGTCCCTGTCCTCATGATCCTCCCCTGTCCGGACAANGCCTGAGCCCCCATCAGCTCAGACCCCCAGGTCTCACCCTTCTCATAGTGCAAGGGAGTGGTTGCCCCTACGTCTGGACCTTGTTGGGGGACACAGACACATAAAGGATGACCTCGCCTCCGGTGTGGCGCTCCCCTGTGTTCTGTGACCACCGTCAGCCTTCTTGGCTTCTACCCCATCGTCTCCTCTGCAGGTTCTCTTGCGGCTGAAGCTCTTCCCCTGGGAGCCGGAGGTCCCTGTCCTCATGATCCTCCCCTGTCCGGACAATGAGTCTCCCTCAACAGAGTTTAGCACCCTTTTCCAGCCTGGAGGTTTATCATTTCCTATTTGTTATTCAGTCTAGACCAGCACTGCCTTAGAGAACGTCTGGTCCAATTCCACCATCGTCAGATGGGGAAACAGAGTCCCAAGAAGTCATTCAGGGACTCAGAGCTGAGATTAGAGCCGGGGAAGCCCAGTGCCGAGGCCAGGACTGTCCACCTCTCCAGGTGGCCCCCTTCTGACGCAACCTCCTCTGAGACCTTCCCCTGGGGGACTCCACGAGCATCCTCCCCAGGTCAGGAGAGGGCGGGTCCACCATGCCAACTCACAGTTTCTCCATCTATGAATCAGTTACAATCATCCCGGCCTCTCCAAGGAGCTGGGAGGAGAACCCTGCTCGGAACTGTCCCCATCAAGAAACACGGCCTGGATGGACACAGAAAATTCAGGAATGGTTTGAAGGGTCAGGCACAGTGTCTTCAAAGGAGCTAATGAATAAATCATGAGTCATTCAGAGGTATCTGAAGTTCATCCACCTTCACTAGACTAGTCCTCCTCTCCCATGCTCTCCTTCCCTCCAGCAGAGGTGGGAGGTGAGAAATAAATAAACAGCAGCTTCCCCCACACCCCCACCCAACACACACACACATCCGCCTCTGTGCAGACATCACCCATCGGGCTAGCAGGGCCAGAAGAGGGAACTCAAGTCAGCCTCCCTTCTAGGATCAACACAGGTCAGATATGCCAGGCATCATCTTATTTATCCCACAAGAAGTGACTTAAACATTATAATTAGCCTCAACTGACAGAACTGTGAGAGAGTCGGACAGTGACACAGAAGAGAAACGACGGGCTCTGAGTCAAGCTGGCAAGAGTTTGAATTCCAGCTCTGGCACTTGACCACTGTGAGGCCTTAAGCAAGTCATTCAGCTTCTCAAAGCCCAAGTTTCCCCATCTCTGAAAAGGTGAGTAACCACCTCACTGGGCTCTTTTGAGGATCTCATGAACAAGCAGGTCAAGGTCTAGTAATCATTCAGCACACAGTGGCCTTGGCTATTCATATTAGCATTGTTGTCAAAGCATTACTCCTGTGTTATTTCTTTCCCCTGTGCCACCCTGGCTGCCGCTGCTGGGAGAATTTGGAGCTGAAACCAACCAGAAAAAGGACATGAACTTCAAGTGGCTCNAACCATTCTGGCTAGTTGGCAGCTACCACCTGCCAGACCCCTGGGTCTCCACCATGTGCGTAGGGGAGCCACGGGGGAGTCCTGGGGAAGGCATAACTGTTGTCAGAGAACCCTCGTGAAACGCAGAATCCCCGTGAAAGGAAGCACATCACGCGCTCAGCATTCTCCAGATTCCCTCCCACCCACCTGGGTGCTGAGTCCTGGAGTCAGGCCTCATCACCAGGATCAGGAGCTAGGCTCTGGATTCGGCCGGGCCTGACTTCAAGTCCTGTCTCTGCCTCTCAAGCCCTTGGGCGACCTTTGATCGCTCTGGACCTCAGCCTCCCATCTGTTCTTGGGGCAAAAGGTATGAAGGAAAAGACGGGGTGACACTGGCCGCTTCAGAGGACAGAGGAGAGGATTTGGTGAAATGAGCTCAGAACCACTGGCCCTGAGCCTGCGCGTAGGGGGAGCTCAGCACCTGTTGGCTGTTGTCACTGTCCCAGGGGCAGCGGGGTGGCGTGGTGACAGGCCGGGTGTGATCGTGGGCTCCACCCCTCCCTGGTGTGTGGCCAGGCAAGCTGCTCAATGGTGCTGGGCACCTGTCTCTGCATCTGTAGCATGGGGAGAAGGATGGTGCTCCTGGCAGAGCTGCTGCGAGGGTTCAGTGAGTTCTCACGGGCAAAGCACTTGCTCAGGGCACCTCCATCCGAGCCCTCCCCACCATATTCACAGCGGTTCTCTCTGGGCCGGTCAGCCTCACCCAACCCCAAGCCCCCCGAAGGCAGGGCCGGGGTTCCCACTCAGGTGGCCAGCTCATCCTGCTTCACCTGGGACTGTCCCAGCTTCAGCACGGAAAGTCTTATCCCCAGGAAGACCCTCAGGACCCAGAAAACCAGAAGAGCTGGTCACCCTCTTCTCCATTTGTGCATTCCTCCCCGGCCCCAGCTTTGTCCAGCTGATTCCCCAGCTTTGTCCAGCTGATTCCAGCTTACATGTCACTGCTTCACAGAGGCTGGGCCTGACCTGAGAAGTATGTCCCCCTCCTTCCTCGTCCCTGTGTTACTCATCACATTAACGTCTCCATCTGTTCCCCACCCTCCTCCCTGGTTCAGGAAGGGAAGCTCTCGCCCCTTCCTTCACAGGATTGCCAGGACCCACTTAAGATCTGGTGTGTAACTGGTGGTGCTCAATACATAAATCAATGTCATTCATTTATTAAGCACCTAATATATGCCAGGCCCTGTCTAGGCACTGGGGACACAGCGCTGAGCAGGACAGATTTAATATCTTGGGGAGGGAACATGGACAGTGGGCAGAGTGAGATGGGCAGTCAAGCCTGGTGGTATCAGGGGCCTTCCTGGAGGAAGTGGTGTCTCAGGTGGGGTTGTGAGGATGAGCAGGGGTACACAAGTCACAGGAGGGGAAGAGGGTCCCAGCAGACCCGCCAGTGGAGCAAAGACTGAGAGGACAGAGAAGGTAAAAGGGTCCAGAAGAGACAGGGTTCCTGAAAATTCCAGAAATAGAGTTGCCCACTGGCAAGCCTGGTGGTATCAGGGGCCTTCCTGGAGGAAGTGGTGTCTCAGGTGGGGTTGTGAGGATGAGCAGGGGTACACAAGTCACAGGAGGGGAAGAGGGTCCCAGCAGACCCGCCAGTGGAGCAAAGACTGAGAGGACAGAGAAGGTAAAAGGGTCCAGAAGAGACAGGGTTCCTGAAAATTCCAGAAATAGAGTTGCCCACTGGCTGTGGGCTGGAGAAGGAAATGGCAGCCCACTCCAGTATTCTTGCCTGGAGAATCCCACGGACAGAGGAGACTGGTTACAGTCCATGGGGTCGCAGAGTTGGACACGGCTGAGCGACTACCACACACACTGGTTGTATACAGCTGGAGTCATTTTTACACAGAAGAGAGCCAGGCCTGGAGAGGTTAATGGGCCCACCCAGGTCACCCGGGGGTCAACAATGGAGCACTTGCCTAGGAGTCCACTTCCTCAGAACCCTGGCCAGGCCTCCTTCACCTTGAGTCTTCCTATGCACCCCAGTCCACCCCAGCCTCTGTCACGCTGATCTTTTTCCTTTTCTCTAGAAACTCCTCTTTCACCTTCCACTTTGGCGGCTAAGGCAATTTCTCAATGTCCAGCCAAAGGGGTAATACTTATCGGATTTGATTTAAGTAATAAAACATTTGCTGGCCCAGCCATTCGGTTGGGAGAGCTGGGAACAGCAGGACCTGGCCGCAGNCTCTGTCACGCTGATCTTTTTCCTTTTCTCTAGAAACTCCTCTTTCACCTTCCACCTTGGCGGCTAAGGCAATTTCTCAATGTCCAGCCAAAGGGGTAATACTTATCGGATTTGATTTAAGTAATAAAACATTTGCTGGCCCAGCCATTCGGTTGGGAGAGCTGGGAACAGCAGGACCTGGCCGCAGACACAGGCATCAATCTTGCTGTTTTCCCAGCATGAGGCCTCAGAGGTGCTGACTGGGGACTTTGGGGCCAGCGGCTCTGGGGGTGGATCCTCTGTTCCCAGGCTGTGAGAGTCTGGGTACGTCTCCTCACCTCTGGGAGCCTAGGCTTGCTCCTCTGGAAAGAGGGGCACCACCATGTACCCTGCAGGGGTTGTCATAAGGACTGGAGATGTTGGAATGCTAGCTGTCTTGGTCCTGCCCGCCTCCACTAACTGCCTCCTGCATCAACCAGCACATCTCAGGGTGGTTCTGCGTAGAGAGAAACAGGTCAACACACCTCTCCAAGTTCTCCAGGCCCCAGGATAGACCCTACCCATCCTCTGAGCCCCTGTGTACAAGTGGGGAGAATGGCTCACTGGGCAGAGACTCAGGTTCAAGATCGCCCCTGCCCTGCCCCTGGGCCTGAGCCCCCATCAGCTCAGACCCCCAGGTCTCACCCTTCTCATAGTGCAAGGGAGTGGTTGCCCCTACGTCTGGACCTTGTTGGGGGACACAGACACATAAAGGATGACCTCGCCTCCGGTGTGGCGCTCCCCTGTGTTCTGTGACCACCGTCAGCCTTCTTGGCTTCTACCCCATCGTCTCCTCTGCAGGTTCTCTTGCGGCTGAAGCTCTTCCCCTGGGAGCCGGAGGTCCCTGTCCTCATGATCCTCCCCTGTCCGGACAATGAGTCTCCCTCAACAGAGTTTAGCACCCTTTTCCAGCCTGGAGGTTTATCATTTCCTATTTGTTATTCAGTCTAGACCAGCACTGCCTTAGAGAACGTCTGGTCCAATTCCACCATCGTCAGATGGGGAAACAGAGTCCCAAGAAGTCATTCAGGGACTCAGAGCTGAGATTAGAGCCGGGGAAGCCCAGTGCCAAGGCCAGGACTGTCCACCTCTCCAGGTGGCCCCCTTCTGACGCAACCTCCTCTGAGACCTTCCCCTGGGGGACTCCACGAGCATCCTCCCCAGGTCAGGAGAGGGCGGGTCCACCATGCCAACTCACAGTTTCTCCATCTATGAATCAGTTACAATCATCCCGGCCTCTCCAAGGAGCTGGGAGGAGAACCCTGCTCAGAACTGTCCCCATCAAGAAACACGGCCTGGATGGACACAGAAAATTCAGGAATGGTTTGAAGGGTCAGGCACGGTGTCTTCAAAGGAGCTAATGAATAAATCATGAGTCATTCAGAGGTATCTGAAGTTCATCCACCTTCACTAGACTAGTCCTCCTCTCCCATGCTCTCCTTCCCTCCAGCAGAGGTGGGAGGTGAGAAATAAATAAACAGCAGCTTCCCCCACACCCCCACCCAACACACACACACATCCGCCTCTGTGCAGACATCACCCATCGGGCTAGCAGGGCCAGAAGAGGGAACTCAAGTCAGCCTCCCTTCTAGGATCAACACAGGTCAGATATGCCAGGCATCATCTTATTTATCCCACAAGAAGTGACTTAAACATTATAATTAGCCTCAACTGACAGAACTGTGAGAGAGTCGGACAGTGACACAGAAGAGAAACGACGGGCTCTGAGTCAAGCTGGCAAGAGTTTGAATTCCAGCTCTGGCACTTGACCACTGTGAGGCCTTAAGCAAGTCATTCAGCTTCTCAAAGCCCAAGTTTCCCCATCTCTGAAAAGGTGAGTAACCACCTCACTGGGCTCTTTTGAGGATCTCATGAACAAGCAGGTCAAGGTCTAGTAATCATTCAGCACACAGTGGCCTTGGCTATTCATATTAGCATTGTTGTCAAAGCATTACTCCTGTGTTATTTCTTTCCCCTGTGCCACCCTGGCTGCCGCTGCTGGGAGAATTTGGAGCTGAAACCAACCAGAAAAAGGACATGAACTTCAAGTGGCTCGGAGTGTTAAGACCTCCCTTTTGGGAGGGAGTCAGCACACAGGCACGCACGCATGCGCACACAGACACACACGCTTTTCCTCCAGCAAGAAGTGCTGCTGCTGCTGCTAAATCGCTTCAGTCGTGGCCGACTCTGTGCGACCCCATAGACGGCAGCCCACCAGGCTCCTCTATCCCTGGGATTCTCCAGGCAAGAACACTGGAGTGGGTTGCCATTGCCTTCTCCTAAGAAGAGGTGGGACAGGGCCTTCTTCCTGATGGCAGCTCCTGGGCACTCTGCAGTTCCAGTGGTTGCACGCTCCTGGTGTGTTGCCCGTCTGGGTCAGAATCCTATTTGCTGGCACCAAAAGGAAGGTAACTGAAGCCTGAGCAGCCAGGATGCCTGAGTGAGGACTCTCCTCTTGGGATCCTGCTTCAAGAGTCTGTTCTCTGAACTTCTCTGGGGTCCAGTGATTAAGAATCCATCTGCCAATACAGGAGACACTGGTTCAATCCCTGGTCCAGGAAGATTACATGTGCTGCAAGGTAACTCAGCCCATGCACCTCAACTACTGAGCCTGTCCTCTAGAACCAGTGCTCAGCAACAAGAGAAGCTGCCACGCCCAGAAGCCCACATCCCACAACTCAGACAGTAGCCTCTGCTCGTCGCAACCAGACAAAGCCCGTGCACAGCGACAAAGACCCAGAGAAGCCAAAAATAAACACAAAAAGAAAATTTAAAAATTAAAAAAAAGAATCTGTTCTCGACCTGCAAAATTGTCTCAGTACTCTTCCCAGAACCTAGCACAAAGGGGACAGTCAGAAGATGTTTATTAAATGAACACACAAAGTCTAAGATGCTATAGTTCTAGCTACCTAAAATTCTGATTCTCAGATTCTGTGGTTCAAGACTCTTAAACTGCTAGTGCTTTCAATCAAGGATCCCAGGCTCAAACACCAAGAGGAGACAGGCAGGGAATGTGTGAGTGAAGTGGGCCAGATATAAAGGCAAACACATCCAATTGTGTGATGGGGACAGGCTGGGAGGGTCTGGGGAGCCCAGTCCCATCATAGCTATGACCTGTATGAGAACAGTGTGGCCAGGTCTTTCAATTTTTCAGGGAAAAGCAGACAGCTAGATTTTTTTTTTTTTTTCCTTTTCTCTATCTTGTGGTTGAATAGCCTCATTTTTAAAACTGCTATGTTTTTAAAAACAATAATAGGAGAAACTGGGTACGGGGCTTATGGGAACTCTCTGGACCATCTTTGCAACTTTTCTGCAAATCTAAATCTATTCCAAAAGAAAAATTTTTATCAAAGGGAACAAAAACACCAGGAGGGCCAAAAGAAATAGACCTGTTAGCGGAATCAGCCCCCAGGCAACTGTTTGCAAACTCTGTTTTCAATAGCAGTAAAACTGGGCACTAAACTCAAAACCAGGGCCTGCAGTCTGAACAGCTGACACACTCCTCATGACCTGGCCAGGCTGGGGAGGCAAAACCCACACTTAGAAGACGGAGGCTGAAGAAGACAGGGGACAGGCGGAGAACAGCAGGTGGAGGGTGTGTGGGGCTGGCGTCGGGGGTTCTGGGGAGACAGTTTAAGTTGAGAGGATGTGGAGAAAAGGGGACCCTCAGGCACTGCTCCTGGGAACGTCAGCTGGTACAGCCATTATTGAATACAGCGTGGAGTTTCTTCTCAAAATTAAAAATAGATCTACCATGTGATCCAATCATCCCACTTCTGGACTCAATCCAGGTCCGCACCCTGACTCTGCTGCTTACCAGCTGAGCGATCTCAGGGAAGTCCTTTCCTCTCTTTAGACCTCAGTTTCCTGATCTGTAATATTATGAAGATAATGATTTATTGGCCTCAGATGCTACCTGGTCCACCGCGTCAGCACAGCAGGCACAGTTTCTGAGGCTCAGGGGAGCAGGGCTCCCACAGGCAGATCTGGCTGGGGTCCCAGCTTGGCACACCGGGCTCTGCCTCTGGTTTGGCTGACAGCTGGCAGCCCTCGCTGGTAACACAGCCCGTTGTTCCCAGAATCTCTGCAGTTTCTCTACCTTTCTGTTCCAGATCTTGCTTCCCTTGCTGAGTAGGGTTCTACTCCTTGATGCTGGCTTGTTTTAGGCAGGACCTTTTATTGCAAAAGGCAGAGCACGAAGAGTTAAGCAAAGGTATGAGGACTTATTGACCCAGAGAACTGGAACAAATAGGACGTGGATCTGGCCTCACAGGGATGACTAAGGGCAGAGGCTCTACCCTCTTCCTCCCTTCCCTTGGCTCTGCTTCCTTCTGTGTCAACACCCTTCTCAGCCAAGTCTGCTCCTCACCACCAGCGACTCCAGGCTGAGCTGGTCCTTACAGCTGCGTGATCTCAGAGGGAGAGGGCCTGTCTCCCTCCCAGTGTCCATATCAGAGGATCCTATTAATAAGAGAGAAGGTAAGGGTCTGGACAGACCCCTCAGGGCTCCTCCAAATGGGCTAATGCACGCTCCCTTCACAGGGTCTGGGGAGAACGATGGTCTGTCTCCCTGATGGAACTGCCGTCCATGCCCCTCCAACCCAAGAAGGTGAGCTGTGAGGTTCAGGGTGTCAGCAAAGGCAGGGTGGGCTAGATCAAAGGGCTCAGAAGACAGTGGAAAATTTGGAAAGGCAAGAATCTGCTTCCAGTCTTTCTGATCAGAAACAGGAAACAAAGGGACATCGGAAGGAACTGGAGGCCAGGGCTCGATCTCCCACCACAGTCTCCTGGGGCCCTGGAAGAGATGATACCCCTGGCCTTCTCCTGGGCTCTGGGTCTAGCCAGGCTGCCTCCTGTACCAGGGGGGCAGATGAATAAACAATAGGAAGATACGTACCTTAGAATAACTCAGGACTGGGAAAGACCATCCCCAAGAAAAAGAAATGCAAAGAGGCAAAATGGTTGTCTGGGGAGGCCTTACAAATAGCAGAAAAAAGAAGAGAAGCTAAAGGCAAAGGAAAAAAATGAAAACTAAACCCATTTGAATGCAGAGTTAGAAAGAATCGCAAGGAGAGATAAGAAAGCCTTCCTTAGTGATCAATGTAAAGAAAAAGAAGAAAACAATAGAATGGGAACAACTAGAGATCTCTTCAAGAAAATTAGAGATACCAAGGGAACATTTCATGCAAACATGGGCGCAATAAAGGAGAGAAACGGTAAGGACCTAACAGAAGCAGATGATATTAAGAGGTGGCAAAAATACACAGAACTGTATAACAAAGGTCTTAATGACACAGATAACCACAGTGATGGGGTCACTCACCTAGAGCCAGACGTCCTGGAGTGTGAAGTCAAGTGGGCCTTAGGAAGCATCACTACCAACAAAGCTAGCGGAGGTGATGGAATTCCAGCTGAGCTATTTCAAGTCCTAAAAGACGATGCTGTTAAAGTGCTACACTCAATATTCCAGCAAATTTGGAAAACAGCAGTGGCCACAGGACTGGAAAAGGTCAGTTTTCATTCCAATCCCAAAGAAAGGCAATGCCAAAGAATGTTCAAACTACCACACAATTGCACTCATCTCACATGCTAGTAAAGTAATGCTCAAAATTCTCCAAGCCAGGCTTCAGCAATACGTGAACCGAGAACATCCAGATGTTCAACCTGGATTTAGCAAAGGCAGAGGAACCAGAGATCAAATTGCCCACCTCCACTGAATTATCAAAAGAGCAAGTTCCAGAAAAATATCTACTTCTGCTTTATCGACTACACCAAAGCCTTTGACTGTGTGGATCACAACAAAATGGAAAATTCTTGAAGAGATGGATGCAAAGAACTGACTCATTGGAAAAGACCCTGATGCTGGGAAAGTCTGAAGGCAGGAGGAGAAGGGGAGGGCATCACCAACTCAATGAACATGAGTTTGAGTAAGCTCCAGGAGTTGGTGATGGACAGGGAGGCCTGGTTGTGCTGCAGTCCATGGGGTCGCAAACAGTCAGATATGACTAAGCAACTTAGCTGAACTGAACTGACTGGGAAAGATTAAGTATCAGTGCATGAGCAAATCACAAAAGGAACCAATCAGCAGAAAACACCCATCAGCTGCGCCAATCAGATGAATTCGTTTTTCAGCCAGTCACCTGTTGAGAGCTGCTATTAAGAAACAGGGAGGCTGGCGTTGGTGCAGCCTCCAGATGCTCAATGAACTTGGGCTTCTGGGAGTCTCCCCACCTCCCACAGCAGAAGGTACTCTCCTACTGAACACACAAGTACAAAATGGCCTTCCACTGGATGGAAGCCTTTCATCACAGGCAGGGAGAGGCAGGGGGGCCAAGCCTGACATTTCAATGGTGTGTTGAGACACTCCTGTCTCCAGGCCCCTGATGATGTCAAAATGTTATGATTTTCCTGGAAGAAATGATGAGTGGAACCGAGTGGAATTAAACACCAGCCTGACTGGAGAGGTTGCTGAGGAGTATGTAGCCATGGTGACAGCATCCCTGCTGGCTCACCAGTCACCAAAGGGGACACAGGAAGCTGGGAGAGGAGGGGCCTGTCAGACCCTCCTGGGGACCCCATCCCTGAGTCTCTGTCTCATCCAGAAGACCAAGGACCCCCTACCTTGTTAATTCATTCCCTCCCTCCTGCCATATGTTTCCCTAGCATCTATTTTGTTCTGAACAGCATGACATGCTCCCTATCCTCAGATATCCTATGGTCTAGCTGAGGAGGGAGACATAAATCGATAAGCTAATGAATATAATCAGAAACTGGGATGATTATTGTGAAGTGAGAGAAGAGAACAACATGAAGGAGAAGAAAATCAGGCTTAAATTAAGGGTCTGAGGAGGGCCACCCTGAGGGAGCATTTGCACTGAGGCCAGAAGGATCGGCAGTCAGACAAAAATGAAGAGCTCTCCTGGTGGCAGTAACTGCCAAGCAAAGGCCCTGAGGCAAGAAGGAGGTTGGGGCAGCCCAGGGACAGAGGCTTCCAGTGTGGCTAGAACAAGGCTGGAAACGGACAAGGACGCGGGTCAGGAGGGACCATGTGGTCTAGTAGTGGTTTATCTCAAGACAGCTGGGGGTGTGGGAGAGCTTTAAACTGGTTTGTGATGCCATCAGGCCCTTGTCCTAGCCTCTTTTGTCCTCCCTGTGGAGAGTGGGCTAGGGGAGGGAAAAGGAGGAAGAGCTCCAGGAAGAGGGGGCAGCTTGCAGGCAGTCAGGTCAGTCCTGAAGAAGCAGAAACTGCCAGAAGCAGGTGGGAGCACGGAAGGGGAGGGAGGTGCTTGAGATGAGGGTGGGGACTGGATGAGGTTCTGCTACAGAGGGCTTCACAGGTGCCTGTTTAGTTCAGTCGCTCAGTCGTGTCTGACTCTTTGCGACCCCAAGGACTGCAGCATGCCAGGCTTCCCTGTCCATCACCAACCCCTGGAGCATACTCAGACTCATGTCCATCGAGTCGGTGATGCCATCCAACCATCTCATCCTCTCTCATCCCCTTCTCTTCCTGCCTTCAATCTTTCCAAGCATCAGGGTCTTTTCCAGTGAATCAGTTCTTCGCATCAGGTGGCCAAATAGTGGCCTGTTCAGAGTGTAGCTTTTTAGGTGGGGGATGTGACATGATCCAGTTTTTTCTAAGTTCCCCTTAAGCTCAGCCTTACTTTGTGCAACAGTCATTCCTGAACAAGGTGTCAGGAGGCTCAGCTCCTGTTGGATGGAAGGAGAGGGAGGAATCCTCAGACAGGGACATTAGGGCCCTGGCTCTGTCCTTCTCAGCTGTGTGACCTTGGGTGAACTCCTCATCTCCCTCCTCAGGAAGCAGCGCTGAGACTCCTCACTCCATCAGCCTTCCCTCAGGGTCTGATAAGCACTCACATGTGGCTCAGTCCCCAGTGCTATCACCCATGTCATCATGAATCCATCTTCCCCAGGGAAGGGGTCATCACTACATCCCTGGAAGGCAGAAGAGCCGAGGGTGTCTCTTCCATGTCCCAGATGGGAAAGCTGAGGTCCAGGGAAGGAACATGACTTACCCAAGGGTGGCGAGTGGCAGGTAGTGGCCAGGAGACAGAGGCTGAGGATGCTGGACTGTTAGTGCTGGTATTCTCTGGAACCCAGTGGATATGAATTCACACCCTGTCTCCTAGTCACAGGCTAGGTGCTTGAGTCAGGTGACCCAACCTCTCTGGACCTCGGTCACCTCATCCCCAGTTTGGCAGAAGTTCAGAAGGACCGAGGTCACCCCATGTGTGGAGCCTGGCACAGGGGAGAAACTATTTAAACTGACCAAAAGGACACTGCCTGGGAGAACTGCTCTCCCCTCCTAGGGAACAGTTGCCCCAAGTCCCCCCACACTTGAATCTCTCATCTCCCACTTGGCTCTTGGCAGGATCTGCTGTCATTTCTATACAGATGTAACAGTAACAATAATTATGCTCATCCTGGTTCACAGACCCACCCTCCCAGCAGCGCTTGACAGCACCAGCTGGACTCCCCCCACCTCCCCAGAAAGAAGGGTGCTTAACGCTGTCATAGAGCAGGACATCCAACACCCACACACCATGGGACTCTGAGCAGGCCAGCCTTTCTCATCCTCAGCCTCAGTTTCCTCATCTACTCAAAGCAGGTATTGAACTAGATACTTACAGAGGTGTGAAGTGGCAGTCACACTGGGCAACCAAGTTCTGAGGATGTTTATGGGATGTGTATGGGGGTCATGCCCTCTGACCTTATCCCTCTCCCCTCCCCCCAACTCGCAAAGCAACAGCCATCATGACCTTCTGTATGACCTTCTGTCATACAGGCTCTGCCTACTCCAGCCTCAGGGCCTTTGCACACGCTGTTTCTTCTGCTTCCCTCAGGTGTAACCAGGTTTGTCCCTTCATTTCATTCACGTCTCAGCTCAGACATCCCTTAGAGTGTCACCCACTCCAGCCTACCACTGCTTGACCCCCTGAATTTGTCCCCCCCTCCAGATTCATGTGTTCAAGTCCTAACCCCCGGTACCTTAGAATGTAACTGTATTTAGAAATAGCACCTCAGTTAAAATGAGGCTCTTAGGAGGGGACTTAATCCAATCTGACTGCTGTTCTTTCTCTAAGAAGAGATTGGGACACAGAGAGAGACACCAGCAGGTGTGTGTACGCAGAGGAAGACACAGCAAGAAGGTGGCTGTCTGCAAGCCAAGGAGAGAGGCCTCAAAGAAAACTAAATCTGCCACCACTTTGATTTTGGACTTCTAGCCTCTGTAACTGTGAGAAAACAGATTTCTGTTGCTTAAGTTACCCAGTCTGTGGTATTTCATTAAGAGCCCACATGTGTACGCAGAGGAAGACACAGCAAGAAGGTGGCTGTCTGCAAGCCAAGGAGAGAGGCCTCAAAGAAAACTAAATCTGCCACCACTTTGATTTTGGACTTCTAGCCTCTGTAACTGTGAGAAAACAGATTTCTGTTGCTTAAGTTACCCAGTCTGTGGTATTTCATTAAGAGCCCACATAAACTAATACAGCCCCCAACTCTATTTTATGTTTCTGTATAGCACTTATCAGCTCTGACATTCTATATACGTGCATGTGTGTTTATTATTTGCCCTTTCCCCACCCCCGTACACCAGGAACCCCATGAGATCAGGGACTCAGTCTGTTCTGTTCTGTTTCCAGGAAGAGTAAACACAGAGTAGGTCCTCAGTAAGTGAAGAAGTTGGAGCCAGATAGCCGTGAGTTCAAGTTCAAGCCCCTTCATTCTCTTACACTGTAACCTTGGACTGCATCTTGAGCTCTCTGAGCCCAGTGTGTCTCCTCTGTAAAATGGTCCTAATAATCGTGCCAGACTCAGAAGAGGGTGTGCCACTGTAGTGGATTAATGCAGGATAATCGCCTACTGCAGGGCTCCAGAAATAAGAAATATATTGTTGCTGTTATCTTAACAGCAGTAAGTCCATTCTTTCATCCATTCCACAAACACACACTGACGTCTTTTCTGCTGCCAGATGCTGGGAATGGGGAAAATCGGGCTTGGCTTCTGACCTAGAGGTGCTCCCACTTTAGTGAGGGAGACAGAACAAAGGATCAATAATGAGGGGCCATGAGCAGAGACAGAAACAGACTCTTCAGTGGAGGTTCACAGAGAGGAGGGTGTAGAGGCTGGGTCTTGAGGAATGAGTAAGAGCTCTCCATGCCAATAGGGCGGGAAGTGCACCCAGGCAGAGGAAAGCATGCTAGCTGCTCAGTCATGTCTGACTCTTTGTGAGCCCATCCTCCTCTGTCCATGGATTCTCCAGGCAAGAATATTGGAGTTGCCATTCCCTTCTGCAGGGATCTTCTCAACCCAGGGATGGAACCCAGGTTTCCTGTACTGCAGGCAAATTCTTTACCATCTGAGGCACCAGGGAAGCTAGGCAGAGGAAAGGGCAGGTGCAAAACCAGGAGCGGCTCTTTGCAAGATGTATTCCTGGTTAATGTCCATTCCTCTGCCTAGCTGGTGAAGGGCCCAGGAATTTAGACCATGACCCAAGGACAGCATGGAGCCTGGAAAAGATTTGCAGCAGGAGGGACCCGGTCAATTTTGTGCTGTGGAGGATCACTCCAGGGCAGAGTGGAGGGTGGGCTGAAGGGGAAAGGTTTAAGGGCAAAGAGACTGTCAGTGCATAGAGCTGGAGTATGGCGGGGTGGCAGTCAGCCAGAGGACCAGAAAGGAGCCCAGTGGTGAGGATGAGGCCCAGGTCAGTTCAGGAGAAGCAGACAGGCCAAGGGGCTTGATGTGGAAGTGTCTGAGCTACAGGATGGGTGTGCCCCACAAGGTAGAGCTTGGGCTGACTGGCAGGGCTCCGTGGGTCAAAGAGCTGAGGCAGGTCAGTCAGTGTGTCATCTTCACAGTTCACAGGGAGTCAGGAAGGAACATTCTGTCAGCCAGAGTCAGAGCAGGAAACTTGACAGAACTGGAGAAGTTTCCTTCCACTAGAAAGCCAAAGGGAAATACATTTGTTTTCATGACACATGTTTTCAGGAGCCCACATGCTTGTTTTTGTACTGGAGAGCCATGAATGGAAAATTCCACCTAGCTGAGACAGATACTTCCTCCTCCAGGCACTAAACAATAGAGGAAGCTTCTGTCCGAAGTTACTGGTGCCTGAAATTCTGCTATTTGAGCTTCATTCCTAAAGCTTGAGGCTTTGTCCTTTGTGAAAACACAAACAACTCCACAGGAGTCGTGTCTTCAACACAGACTTATTTTCATTAATTCAACATATATGTATTGACTTCTTCTTCTAAACCAGGCAGTACCTAGAGGCTGGGAATAAAGAGATTAATTAAGACTTGTCCAGGTCCATACCTTTGTTTTAAAATGATTAGAGAAGACAGTGTAAGTGATACAAATCTTAACACTTCGTGAAGCAGGAAGTCTGTGTTCTCAAGGGTCCAGAGAACTGCAAACTGGGGCAGAAGGCAGGAAGTATTTATAAGATAAAGAATAAAGAACAAAGAAGAGAAAAGCAGAAAACCAATATAAAACAAGGACGAGAAAAGGGGAAAATAAATAAGAAACAAGGAAAAAGCCTAGAGTCCAGAGCTGGCTTGGCCTTGGGGATTGGCTTATTAGATACACTGCATTTCTGGTCAAGTGGAACATTATCTGGGTTTCATTATGCTGATGTAGCACCCTGGGCAGGAGTGGCTTGATCTTGGGCCTAGAGATTTATTTCAGCACCTTCAAGGAACTGGCAAACTGTGTGTGTAGAGGGTGGGTGAGGGGGTGGGGGGGAGCAATAGAAAAATCTGACCTTAATGGTGCAGCAAATGGGAACCCCCAGCAGAGGTCATTTCATAATTGCCAAAGGTGAAGCAGGGGCTGCAACCTAAAGGGGGAAGTGGGTTGGGTGGGGAATCCCTGCTGAGGGGCACAGCCAGGAAGAAGAGATGGAGTCCTGAGCCAGAGCGGTGGGGAACAGGAAACTCCATGCCTCTCAACAGGCTTGGACATGAGGCAGCACATGGGTGATGTGGCAGGGAGGACGTCTCATTGACGGATGTTATTACCCATCTCAGGTGGGAGCATCTGCCACAACCTTTGCTGCTTCCATCCCCAGCTCCCAATTCACCTCCTCCCGGCAATTCCACCATGCTCCTTGGCTGAGCTGCCGGCTTCCTCAGTCAGGGGGTGTGAACGATTTGCCCTCAAGTGCAGAGATGTGGTAAATTAAGACCACTGCGAGGGACCGTGCGGCAGAAGGGCGCCAGCTGCGAAAACTGTGCAGAAGCGTGACTGAGAGGAGATATCCCCCACCCGAGGTCGGGGCGGCGGCCGGGAGGAGCAACCCTATGTCCAAGGAGGGTGGCTGCATGGGTGCAGAAGGGCTGAGATGAGCTACTCCACATTCAAGGTCAGGAGGGGTGGCAGTGAAGAGATATCCCTCGTCCAAGGTAAGGAGCAGCGGCTGCACTTTGCTGGAGCAGCCATGAAGAGATATTCCACGACCAAGATAAGAGAAACCCAAGTAAGACAGTAGGTGTTGCAAGAGGGCATCAGAGGGCAGACACACTGAAACCATAATCACAGAAAACTAGCCAATCTAATCACACTAGGACCACAGCCTTGTCTAACTCAATGAAACCAAGCCATGCCTGCAGGGCAACCCAAGACAGGCGGGTCACGTGGTCCA
>SJYX01003343.1:167204-185895 GCA_006410675.1 Oreotragus oreotragus | reverse complement strand
AAGCAGGGTGACAATATACAGCCTTGACGTACTCCTTTTCCTATTTGGAACCAGTCTGTTGTTCCATGTCCAGTTCTAACTGTTGCTTCCTGACGTGCATACAGATTTTTCAAGAGGCAGGTCAGGTGGTCTGGTATTCCCATCTCTTTCAGAATTTTCCACAGTTTATTGTCATCCACACAGTCAAAGGCTTTGGCATAGTCAATAAAGCAGAAATAGATGTTTTTCTGGAACTCTCTTGCTTTTTCCATGATCCAGCGGATGTTGGCAATTTAATCTCTTGTTCCTCTGCCTTTTCTAAAACCAGCTTGAACATCAGGGAGTTCACAGTTCACGTATTGCTGAAGCCTGGTTTGGAGAATTTTGAGCATTACTTTACTAGCATGTGAGATGAGTGCAATTGTGTGGTGGGTATAATATAAATAGCAAAATATGCATATTTTTGACATATTAAATTGGAGAATTCAAAGAATTCTCCTGGTTAGCCTGGTTTGGGGTCTTGATGAAGCACTGTCTGCATTCAGACCTTTTGGTAACCTGGGTGTTCCCATGTCATGCCAATTAGCAAGAAACTTCCAGTTCCTGCTTCTCTGGGGCAGACTGGAGGGTGGGGCGTGGCTGTTGGAGGAATCTGTCCATGGTGCTGAAGCAGGATTGAATCTTTTCAACAGGTAAATTCATATCTTTAAGTCTCTAATCTATCTCTATCTTGTGGAAGGGGATGAAGAGGGCAGGCTCAGATCTCAAGAAGCTGAGCAACCCTAAGGGCTGGGGAGTGAATATTCCTTACTACTTACCCTTCAGTTCAGGAGACAGAATCCTCAGGGCAAGGTAGTGATGGAGGTTAAGGAGGAAAGCTGGAGAACAAGATTAGAGCAATTGTGGTTGGCATTCACAAATTTCAGGGTAAATGTTTTGTTGAGTTTTGAGATTTTTTCAAATTCCTAAGAACCATCTTGGGTTCTTGAAGAAACAAGAAACCCAAAGGGGTGTGTGTGTGTGTGTGTGTGTGTGTGTGTGTACATGCATAGGTATGTATCTGACTGACTGCATGTAATAGATTCTCCGAGATGATACATCTCTCGTATTAAACAATTGGCCTCTCATAAGTCAGTTACTCAAGAGGGAAAATCTATGGCAAATGTTTAGCTGAAATTTTATCCCAATTCAAAAATGTAATCATTCCATGATAATTTTTAAATGTATGAAAACAGCGAATCACTATGCTGTATAACAGGAACTAACATAGTGTTGTAGGCCAGTTACACTTCAAAAACAAACAAACAAACTCAGAAAAAGAGATCAGATTTGTGTTGCCAGAGGCATGGGATGGAGTGAGGGGGAACTGGATGAAGGCAGTCAAAAGTTACAAACTTTCAGTTATAAGATGAATAAATACTAAGGATGTAATGTACAGTATGATAAATATAACACTGCTGTATGTTAAGAGAATAAATGCTAAGTTCTCATCACAAGGAAACATTTTTTTGTTTGTTTAATTCTGTATCTATATGAGATGATGAATGTTCACTAAACATCATGATAATCATTTCATGGTATATACAAGTGATTATACTGTACACCTTAAACTTATATAGTGCTGCATGTCAACTATATCTCAATAGAACTGGAAGAAAATTTAATAAAAACAAAAATTAATTATTTAAATGTGTTAAATTTCAGTTCATTCAGTTCAGTCTCTCAGTCATGTCCAACTCTTTGCAACCCCATGAATTGCAGCATGCCAGGCCTCCCTGTCCATCACCAACTCCCAGAATTCACTCAGATTCACATCCATTGAGTCAGTGATGCCATCCAGCCATCTCATCCTCTGTCATCCCCTTCTCCTCCCACCCCCAATCCCTCCCAGCGTCAGAGTTTTTTCCAATGAGTCAACTCTTTGCATGGAGTGGCCAAAGTACTGGAGTTTCAGCTTCAGCATCAGTCCTACCAATGAACGCCCAGGACTGATCTCCTTTAGAATGGACTGGTTGGATCTCCTTGCAATCCAAGGGACTCTCAAGAGTCTTCTCCAACACCACAGTTCAAAAGCATCAATTCTTCGACGCTCAGCTTTCCTCACAGTCCAACTCTCCCATCCATACGTGACCACTGGAAAAACCATAGCCTTGACTAGATGGACCTTTGTTGGCAAAGTAAAGTCTCTGCTTTTGAATATGCTATCTAGGTTGGTCATAACTTTCCTTCCAAGGAGTAAGTGTCTTTTAATTTCATGGCTGCAATCACCATCTGCAGTGATTTTGGAGCCCCCCAAAATAAAGTCTGACACTGTTTCCACTGTTTCCCCATTTTTTCCCATGAAGTGATGGGACCAGATGCCCCCAGGTAGACATGCTAAAAAGAGAAATCTCTGTCATCCTCAAGAGAAGGGTTCCCCCCTTTTCGTCGGGAAACCCTACAAGGATTTCATAACCCCAGGAAGCTGGAAAACCCAGAGCTCAGTGCATCCTTCCTTCTGGCAGGCACATTCCATGGTTCTACTTCCTGTCCAGCTCATCAGAACTGCAGGGAAGGTCCCCTCCCTCCGGCCCCTCAGTCCTCAGCTGCTCTGCCCCTCGATCTTGCTAGGCCTTCGACTCCTGGGAAACTCTAGCCTGGAGATGTGGTGCTGATCAACTCTGACAGGTGGTCAGAGCCTCAGCTTCAGACATCGGGGTTGGAGTTTGGGTGCCACTCACCCACTGGGGAATTTGGGGGGATGTTGTTTCACCTGCTGTGTCTTGTTTGATATCATTGTTGACTCCAGTGAGTGCCCAGGGTATCTGCATATGGTCAATGCCCTGTCACCCCTCCCCCATCTCTCTAACATCACACCCATTGTTTATACATATGACAGTCATTTGATCATCAGTGACAATGACATTTCTCCCTGGTTGATCTAATGACTTTAAATCTGCCTTCTTGTTATTTTAATCAATTTAGCCTTCATTAGCACATGAATTGCCCCTACTAATATAATTGCTGTTAACCAGATAAGAATAATTCCTGCTATAATCAGCACAATAAATATGTGTTGACTATATTTCTCTGCCTGTGTGACCTGAGTTTCTGTGCTTTTTCAGGCTTCTGTCAACTTGGACAAACCCACTTGCTCCTCTACTTGAACAAGGCTCTCGTCTTCCGGTATCCCAGTCGCTGGGATGGATTCTGCATCCCCCTCTGAAGAACACAGTAATCTGTAGATTTACAGCTACTTGCTCTGCTTATGTGGCCACTCTAGTTATCATGTATTGAAAACTTATTCTGGCTCAGGTGTGGTGCCAAGCACTTTGCCAAGATTATCCCTAAGAAAGAGCCACCATTCTTATCTCCATGTTACAGATGTGGGAACAGGTTTAGAATGGTTGAATGACTAGTGCAGAGTCCCTCCATATGATGAGTAGATGAGCAGGCCTTTGATGTCAGGTCTTTCTGATTCTAGAGCCCACACTTTCTGCTTGCATTTTGCACCATTGAAAGGAAATAGTCACCCCTTCCAGATACCCCTTCTCCTCCTCTTTGCCCTCTTTTTCCTTGCCTCCTCTTCCCTTCACCCCTTTCTGTTCCTCCACACCTGTTTGTAAATCACCACTTTCTCCCTTCCCCTTCCTTCAGCTTTTGCCTACAGCCCAGCCCTGCCAAGATCCCTTTCAACAGGCACCCTGAGATTTGATGTTCCACATCACTTGCTGTGATAGCAAGAGGGAAATGGCTTCAGAGACAACCTCACCTGATGGGGAGGGAATCCAGATTTAAACCCCTTCCCTGGCTCCAGAGCCACCTGGGAGACTGCACGGGTTTCCCTTCACTCCTTCTACAGATTAGATGTGGGACTAGCTCCATCCTCAGCATCACCTTGCTGCAGACGTGGGGGTGATGGTAACGCTGACCCTGAGGTCACTTTCACACGACTATGTCAGGGAGCTTCTGGACATCAAGCAATTCTCATAGCACCCTAGGAAGAAGAGCACTGTACCCCTTAAATGAGGAAACTGATGAGGCTCAAAAGGATTTTTGGAAGCTGAAGGATTCTAGAGGTCATTAATCTTCTATTTGACAGATAAAGAAACTGAAACCCAGAGAGGGGTCACCAGCAAGAAAGAGGCAAAACCAGCATCTGATCCCAGAATCTCTAATCTTCAGGTCAGTGTCTATAACAAAATGGCAGGTACAACCTGTGAGTCTGTCCAAGTGTTCGTGTTTTTATTTGTTGTTCGGTTGGTTTGGGTTTTGGTTTCATCATGATTTCCATCCTTCCTGGTCTTCTGAGAAGTTGGGGGGTGGTTGGGGGCAGACCTGTGTGGATTCAGACTTAGGAGTCTCGTCTGCCACCAACTCACTGTGTGTGACCTTGGGCAGCCTCTTCTTTGCCTCTGCGCTTCTCAGTTTTCTTATGTGTATGACAGAACCAGGTCACTGAGTTTGAGTTCCCCAGGTATTCTGAATGTACTCGGGGCATCCCGTTCCTCCAGGGGTTTCAAAATCGGACATGGTCTTCATGACCTCTTGGCTTGGCAACAGCTGCTTCACTTCCCCAGTAATGATTTTATTTCATCCTGCTGGAAACTCAGCTCCATGCACTTGGGCTGAATAAGTTGATTTGTAGAAATTAACATTTCCTAGGGCTGTTCACATCAGAAGCAGCAAGTCGTTGATCTGAGTACTTCTGAATGCGCTCGGGAGTCCAGCTGGGACAAATTCATCCCTCCAGTGTGACATCTGCTAGATGGTGACATTGAATTATGTCACATTATAATAGCATCTCCCCAGGTTCCCAGAACCTTTATTTAACTGAAGTCAGAATCTCCCACCAAGAGACTCACGCCCCTCAATGAGGACTTTTCCTGGTGGGCAGCTTCCTGGGAACTGGTTGCAATGACGTTATAGGGAACAGAACAGGTATTGATGGCAGAGGGAGGGGCCTCAGGACCCTCAGGGGAACAGGGAGCAGGGATAGACCCCCTGACAGGAGAGGAGAAGGTGGGGATGGAGGGGGCCACACTGATGAGATAATTCACTTCACAGGGTCTGTTATCCAGGGTAGGTGGCTTCGAGATTCGTGTCCATCATTTACCCAGTTACTTTCTCACTCCGTCACTCAGCAAACTTCTTGGCCGGTGATGGGCCGGGTAATGTGCCAGGTGAAGGAGACATAGGGGTGATGAAGAGCTTGCCTTTACCCTTGATGGGGCTGACAGTCTGGTACAGGAAACAGAGGCTCTGCCTCAAGAAGTACAATAAGAGACCCCAGGGAGCAGNCAAACTTCTTGGCCGGTGATGGGCCGGGTAATGTGCCAGGTGAAGGAGACACAGGGGTGATGAAGAGCTTGCCTTTACCCTTGATGGGGCTGACAGTCTGGTACAGGAAACAGAGGCTCTGCCTCAAGAAGTACAATAAGAGACCCCAGGGAGCAGCAGGAGGGAACACTGAACTTTCTTGGGGGGCAGGTAGGGCAGGCGTGGGTCTTAGGGTGGGGGCTCCCAACTGGACCCTGAGGCAAGTCTCTAGCGCCAGTGGTTCATCTGGGAGTGAGCCCCGGGAGCACACGTGAGGACGTGGAGAGGCTGAGCAGGGCAGGGAGGAGGGCCAGGGAGCCTGGGTTCATGAGCAGGTTCAGTCCTGCTGGGGACCCTCTGAGGAAGGAATAAAAGAAATGCAGTCACTTGGGTGGGAGGCTGTCAGCAGGCCCAGAAATTTCTGTAGCTGCAGGAGAATCCAGAAAGTCGGGGGGTGTGGTGGTGAGGTGGGAGATCAATCGCATCTGCTATGGCTTCTTCGAAAAGCTGACATTTGAGCTGGATTTGAAGTGTGACTCGGAGTTTTGCAGCTGGAGTAGGCGTGGGGAGCGCCTAATCCAGGAGACTTGAAGAGTATATGGATGGGAATATGTTAGTCATTCAGTCGTGTCCAACACTTTCTGAACTCATGGACTATAGCTGGCCAGGCTCCTCAGTCCATGGAATTCTTCAGGACAGAATATTGGAGCAGGTAGCCATTCCCTTCTCCAGGGGATCTTCCCCACCCAGGGATTGAACCCAGCTCTCCTGCAATATAGGCAAGTTCTTTACCATCTGAGCCACCAAAGTGGCTTAAAGGGCCAGAGGGTTTCAAGAAAATAATTTATTTTAAAATTAATTATGGGGGAGATTTGAGCAGCCTTTATGCAGGGAAGCTGTAGGTAGTAGAGTTGGGGAAGTTGACAAACGTGAGAGACAGAAAATACTCAATAGGGACAAGCCCTGGAAAATGCAGAAATGAGTGGATCCAGGGGAGGAGAAGGGATGCTTTCCATCAGAAGAGGATATTTTCTGTTCCTGAGTTGGTTAAGAATGCTTTTCCTGAGCTGAGGGGAAATAGGTTTAGCTGTAGGAGCGAAGGGAGTACCCAAGAAACTCAGTTACCTGTTGAGAGCAAAGGAGTTGATGATTGGGATGGACGAGGGCTTGTGAAGGTGGAGGACTTGAATAGTCCTTGAAGGTAGGGAAGTAGAGCAGACTACGGGAAGGCCAGAAGGATGGACGGTGCTGGAGCCAGCTTATGTTGGCACTTACTCCCTGGCAGTGTTGCCAGTACTCATTGAGTACAGTTTTCTTGATGGCTTCCTGGCAGAGCAGAACAAAAGTTGAGAAAGCAGATGGCTGCATTGGAAAATGGCTGGGATTTGGCAGGGCAGTGTGGCAAGAAGAGAATGCCAGCCCCCTGCAGGCACACAGGATTCAAGGCAAGGGGACAAGACTTACTGGCTTCCTATCTCCTTTGCTGTCCTTGAACCAAAAAGAATGTGTGATAATGGACTGTCATTTAAGTTCCGCAGCCCACTTGCTGTGTGACCCTGGGCAAATCATTTCCCTTCTCTTGGACCTCCACTTCTAAATGTTACTTCAGGACTTCTCAACCTCAGCCCTACTGGCATTTAGGGGCAGATAACCCCTTATGGTGGGGAACTGTCCTGAACATTATGGGATGTTAGCAGCATCCTTGGCCTCTATCCATGGAGGCCAGTAGCAGAAACACACACCCACTGTGACAACCAAATGTCTTCTCAGAAGCAAAACTGCCCCAATTGAGAACCACTGTCCTAATTGAAATAAGAAGACCTATCTAGTCACACCATGTGAAAAAACGGTCCCAAGAGGAACACACAAAATAATGGGAGCTGAAGCGGGCAGAAAACCTTTGACAGCTGATTAGAGATGTATGAGTAGTTATTTATCACAGCCTCTGCTCCATTCTCCCATGTAAAATACATGGCTCAGAGGCCACACTGGGTCTATAACCCGGGCACCCTGCTTCCAAGATCCAGGCTCTTTCCAGACCACCAGTTTTGTGAAATTCCATCCTTTGGCAAGACGCCCTTAGAGGATCCTACATCCTTGTCCAGTGGCTGGTTGTTCAAGATGGATCTGAAAGAGGCAGAGGTGAGAAGAAAGGCCAAGATAAGAACAGAAAGGAGGGACTTCCCTGGTGGTCCAGTCGTTAAGACTCCACGCTCCCAATGCAGGGGATTTGATCTAAGAAGACCTATCTAGTCACACCATGTGAAAAAACGGTCCCAAGAGGAACACACAAAATAATGGGAGCTGAAGCGGGCAGAAAACCTTTGACAGCTGATTAGAGATGTATGAGTAGTTATTTATCACAGCCTCTGCTCCATTTTCCCATGTAAAATACATGGCTCAGAGGCCACACTGGGTCTATAACCCGGGCACCCTGCTTCCAAGATCCAGGCTCTTTCCAGACCACCAGTTTTGTGAAATTCCATCCTTTGGCAAGACGTCCTTAGAGGATCCTACATCCTTGTCCAGTGGCTGGTTGTTCAAGATGGATCTGAAAGAGGCAGAGGTGAGAAGAAAGGCCAAGATAAGAACAGAAAGGAGGGACTTCCCTGGTGGTCCAGTCGTTAAGACTCCACGCTCCCAATGCAGGGGATTTGATCTCTGGTCAGGAACTAGATACCGCATGCTGCAGCCAAGACCCAGCACGACCAAACTGTAAGAAAAGAAAAACATTTAAGAACAAAAGAGAACTCAAATCTCTGAAAGGTTGACGTGAAGAAAGCAAAGGAAACCAGGGTGGAGTGTACTTGAGTCAGGGTCTGTTCAGGAGGAAGAGACCACACAAGTCATTTGAACATGGAAAATTTACTGTAAATAAGTGTTAATTATTTAAAAAAAAGGGTTATCTACTAAAAGGAGTAAAAAGAATACTAAAGAGCAGGGAACAGCAAATGTAGGGAAATTTTACTACCTCTAGCAATGCCAGAGAGTGTGGCTGAAGCTGGTCTGGAAGAGTGGCTGCTGGGGGGGAGAGCATCTCCATGGAGTTGGGCCCCAGCAGCTGCTCAGGCGAGTGCCATGGGGCAGCTCCCACACTGAAGGAGGTCTGAACCCAGAAAAGCGTCTTTTCATGCCATCGCCTCGCAGCATCCCTCCAGTGCCCTCTATTGACAGATATTGGCATCGCACCAGCTGGCAGAAAAAAATGTTGACAGGGTCCAGCTACAGCATCACAAAGCAGAGCAAAGAAGGGTAGAGTGGAGCTGAGCGAACATGAAGCGACAACTGCCGCAGTCCTTACCTTGGGCCAACCAGCTTCCACAAAACCTTCCGCGCACTCTGGAACTCCCACTGGTAACCGCTCTGTTACCACCTAACAGGGCACAGTTATCCCCTGTACAAACACAGAGGCGCTCACACCTGCCTCAGCGTGAGATCTCTAGCTCCAACGTCAGTGTCTCCATCACTGGCTATATGAATGACTCCCCAAATACAGCACAGTCACACTGAACATTCTGTTTCCTACAGACTGGATTGTACGGTTAACCTTCAATGACTTATTATAGATAATAACAGGAAGAAGGAGAGATGAGAAGAAAATGGTTAACATATGGACATAAACTTATAACAAACAGAGCTACTCTGGTCCTCATTTTGGTAACTAGTCAAGCTATAATTTATATTAACATCTATTGCTACCTGTTCCACATTTCCTCCCCCCCTCAGCCAGAACCTCAGCTAGTTGGAGTTTTGGGGTTTTTTTGTTTGTTTTTTTTTTTTTTTTAAAGGAAGAGTGAACCAAAACTTCATTCTTGAATGGTATGACTCCTCAATTATTCTGCTTTTTTGTGTTGCTTAAGTTTTTCGGTTATATTTACAGTTGGATGTGGAAGTATTAAGAGGTGCCCCAGACAATCCTTGAGTTTTATATATAGTCCTCTGTACTGTCACTGTGTAGCAGCAACCCAATTTCCCCTTGGAAAAGACCCTGATGCTGGGAAGGATTGAAAGCAGGAGGAGACGGGGACGACAGAGGATGAGATGGTTGAATGGCGTCACCGACTAGATGGACATGAGTTTGAGCAAGCTCCAGGAGCTGGTGATGGACAGGGAAGCCTGGCATGCTGCAGTCCTTGGGGTCGCAAAGAGTCAGACACGACTGAGTGACTGAACTGAATCAGGATCAATCCTTCTGTCCAGTAGAGGAACCCTTTTTTGGCTTTGGTGTCTGTTCAATGACACAAAGATCTCGAATAGCTACATGGCAGTCTCCTCCTTCTGTTCACTGGAACCATCACGGTATCCTCTGGTATGCCCTCTCAGGGAAAAAGATCTCCAAGCTGGAAGAGCTCAACTTTGCTACAAGAAGAAGCAGCAATTCTGCAAGTGTGTGAGAATGAGAGTGAGAGCCAGTCATTATTTACTGCTTCTCAGCTCCAGATCCACCCTTCAGGGCCTGCCCGTGATACTGGAATAGTCATCCTTACAGGCGTGATGTTGACCACTGTCAGTAGATGGCACTGGTAGTTTACAGGACACGCTGTCTGATTTCACTGCCCTCCGCTTCTTGCTCCTGCAGCACCAGGTTGGGGACACTTAGGAGACCACACCCCTCGTGGTATCAGCAGCAGCTGCACAGCTGGCTTCACAAAGGCAAGGTTGATGGGAGCCCCAACTCATTTCCAAGAATGTTCCCAGTCCTCCCTAATCCTAAACCTAATCCCAATTCTGTGGGAAACTTCTTAGCCGCCAGTTCTTCAGCGGGCTTCTCAGTGAGTTCAACAGCAGTTACCCACAGGCAGCTTCAGAAATTCATCAGCACCCCAGCAGGCCACTCTCTGCCCACTAACCTTGGCCTGCTCGCAGAGCCAGATCACCTCTGCCCTGGGCAACCCAGTGAACCTTTCTGCCATCCAATGGGCTGCATCCACGCTCTGTCCAAGCGTGGAATTCCACGCTTGGGGAGGATCCTCCCTCCCTCTCAAGTTTTATTCCTTGCATACTCTCCTTCCAGCTTAGTGGTATTCTTTAGAGTTCTTTCTTGTTCCCCTTTAGTTAATTTAATGTAGTTTCCGTCTCCTGGTTGGACCTTGGCCGATACAGAACACTCCCATTTCCACACCTTGATTAATGGATCCATGTATTCTAATGATGAAGGAGGCAGCCTTATACAATGGTGTCTGATTCAAAGCATATATTACATCCTTTCAGGATTTGTCTGCCAACTGGTGCCCTACCTGAGCCTTCAATATGTCATTCCACCTTTCAATTAGGCCATTCACTTCCAGGTGATGAGTTATATTGTAAAAACTAATGAATTTCATGAGGATGTACCTACTGCTCCACTTTCTTTGTTACAAAATGAATTCTTTGAGAAGAGACAATTCTGGGTAGAATACCATGATGGTGGTATACTGTAAGTACTTGGATGATGGTGTGGACAAAAACATTACAGAGACAGCATATTTATATCCAGAAAAAAAAATATCTTTTCCAATAAGGAAGTATCTCTGTGCTGTACATGATAGAGGAGGTAAAATGAAATCACCTTGCCACCAGGTAAACAGCTTCCTTTAGGATGGACTGGTTTGACCGCCTTGCTGTCCAAGGGCCTCTCAAGAGTCTTCTCCAGCACCACAGTACAAAAACACCAGTTCTTCAGTGCTCACTCAGCCTTCTTCATGGTCTAATTCTCACACCTGTACATGACTCCTGGAAAAACCATAGCTTTGACTATATGGACCTTTGTCGGCATTAGGAAGGGGAAATTCATGGTTTTGAGCCCTTGCATGTCCTCCATTCCTGCCACGAAGGACACTGTATTCACAGTACCACTGGGCAGGAACAGGGACAGCTAGGTAAGCAGGGCAACTGATAACCAGGAAGCGTGACATACTGTTCCTTTGATAATTGAAAGCCTCCAGGGCAGCGGATGCCCATCGGTGAGCATTCATGTGGGACACAAATCACAGTCTGTACCCATCCTGAAGAGTCCATCTTTGTACATCTTCCCCAGAATTCCTTGTCACCAATTTTCCAATCCCGTTCCTTCCAAGTCCCTGACCATCCAGCCAACCCATACCATTAATAACTGCTCATAAATCTGTGTAGATTCCTACTTCTGCTGTGGCTGCTGCTGCTGCTAAGTCACTTCAGTCGTGTCCGACTCTGTGCAACCCCACAGACGGTAGCCCACCAGGCTCCCTCATCCATGGGATTCTCCAGGCAAGAACACTGGAGTGGGTTGCCATTTCCTTCTCCAATGCATCAAAGTGAAAAGTGAAAGTGAAGTCGCTCAGTCATGGCCGACTCTTAGCAACCCCATGGACTGCAGCCCATCCGTGGGATTTTCCAGACAAGAGTACTGGAGTGGGGTGCTATTGCCTTCCTACTTCTGGCCATGTCTAATCCCCAAATAGACAACCAAATATACTGCTTAAAGTTCTACGCACTGAAAAGATTTTCCCTTACCACTCTCCTTCAGAGTCACCCCCTGATGGTCTTTTAATGCTGCAGTCTTCTATTTGGAGGTGGTACTGACATATCATGGAGCAGCACCTGGACACCAGGCTTGAGTCTGTATTTCTCAGCTAACTGGCCATAAGGCACTCTCCGCAAACCCATCAGCAAGATTTGAGGAAGAGGAAGCAATGAAGCAGGAGTCTGAATCATTGATTCAGACAGCTTTCTCATATCTCCCAGGCTTGCCCAAGCGTGGTCTCTTCTACACCACTTCTATCTGATGATAGATTGCTGCTGCACAAAGTTAAATTTATGGATAGCTGTGTCAGGTGAATCCTAAAATGGGGGTCTCAGGCAGCATGGCCACCTGCTGTAGTCTCTTAACCACAGTTCAGTAGAAAACTAGAAACTGTTTCTCAAAAAGAAAAGTGTTTTACACAAAAGAGGGCATAGATTTACTCTAAAATCCTAGAAGGGATGTCCCTGATGGTCCAGAGGATAAGAATCCATATGGCCAATGCAGGGGAAATGAGTTCAATCCCTGGGCTGGGAAGATTCCTCATGCTGCAGAGCAACTAAGCCTGAGTGCCATAACTACTGAGCCTGAGATCTTGGGCCCACGGGCTGCAACTATTGAGCTCACGGGCTGCAACTAGACGCCCATGCACCTGTGCTCCACAGCAAGAGACGCCACGACAGTGAGAAGCCCATGCACCACACTGAAGGATAGCCCCCGCTTGCCGCAACTAGAGAAATCTTGCAAGCAGCAACGTAAGCCCACGGCAGCCAAAAATGTTAATATATCCATACATAAATAAAAACTACTGTGAAGATGTATTGTTGGTCTTTCCAAGTAAAGGAAAACTGATTCTGATGGTCTTCACAACTTGGTTTGGGCAAAAAGGCAGTATCTAGGTCAATGGCTACATACCAAGTGCCATACTGAGTTGCTCCAGTAAAAATACTAAATTTGGGGTGGCTGCTGCAGTAGGAGTTACTTCCCTGGTGAAGGAGATGAAGAACCTAGGCATTCTTCAAAACTCATCATATATCTGCCCAGGCCAAACAGACAAGTTAAATGGGAATGCAACAGCAATCACCCCCTCTGTATATTTCAGTCTTCTTCTTTCTCTGAACTTTCCCCAGAGAGAGAGAATTGCTTTCAATTTACTATCAGGGGTAGAGAGGAAGTTCCAGGAACTTCTACTGAGCCCTGCCTTTCACAACTTCCCTCACTTCATGAGTCAGAGACCCAAAGTGGAGATTTCTTCCAGCTGCCAAGTATGTGTACTTCAATTACACATTCTGGAGTTGGGGAAGTGACCACTGGACACACCTGAGCGAAGGATCTAACGCCTGACTCCCTAGGTTTTCACTTTGACTGGTAGGCCTCAGTGGCATTTTGCATCCCCTGTCATTTATAACTTTATTGCTATTTCTGTCTTGCGTATTACTTTGGAAAAGGTGTATGGATTCATTACATGCTCTAATGTACTGTCTATAGATTATAAGAGAAAATCAAGTATCTGCTGATACTTTTTAAGTTGACCTGTCTTTATACTTAGAAATGCCTCTTAATCGTAGGCTTCCCCTGTGCCTCAGATGGTAAAGACTCTGCTGCAATGCAGGATCCCTGAGTTGGGAAGATCCACTGGAGAAGGAAATGGCAACCCGCTCTAGTAATCTTGCCTGGAGAATTCCATGGACAGAGGAGTCTGGCAGGCTACAGTCTGCAAAGAGTCAGGCAGGACTGAGAAACTATCACTCACTCTGGCATTCTGAATTATCATAAATTCAGAGCAGTGTCTAATAATCTCCAGGGTCTGCGTTCCTTCCTTTCCCAAGTGCTTAGCCGCTCAGTCATGGCCAGCTCTTTGTGACCCTTTGAACTGTAGCCCACCTAACTCCTCTGTCCATAGAACTTCCCAGACAAGAATATTGGAATGGGTTGTCATTCTCCTCCTCCAGGGGATCTTCCAGACCCAGGGATCGAACCCGCGTCTCCTGTGTCTCCTGCACTGCAGGCAGATTCTTTACCTGCTAAGCCATGGGGGAAGCCCCTTCCCAAGTGTGGCCCCCTCTGGTGAAAGCTTGGAGGAAGATTTATGGTACATACTCAGAGCACTGCTGCAGGAAGCTTCTTCCAGGGGCCTGGCCTCCTCTTCAGTCACGGGGCTCTAACCTGTCTCTAAACTGATGAAAGGCCACCACTCTCCAATGTAGTGAGTCAACTCAGGCTTAGGCCACCAATCTCAGAGGTCAGTTGGCTGTTTTTTTTTTTTTCTGTTATGTAAATCAAGCGATACTCTAGTAGCCTGTCCACCTGGCTCATTTCTAGGGCTGCACTGATCAATTCAATGCAGTTCAGTTCGGTCGCTCAATCGTGTCTGGCTCTTTGCAACCCCATGAACCGGAGCACTCCAGGCCTCCCTGTCCATCACCAACTTCCAGAGTCCACCCAAACCGATGTTCATCGAGTCTGTGATGTCATCCAACCATCTCATCCCCTGTCGTCCCCTTCTCCTCTTGCCCTCAATCTTTCCCAGCATCAGGGTCTTTTCCAATGAATCAGCTCTTTGCATCAGGTGGCCAAAGTATTGGAGTTTCAGCTTCAATTTCAGTCCTTCCAATGAACAATTAGTTACTACTAATTGATCTCTATTAGCCAAGGCATTCTGATTACTGCTACATTCCTGCTGCCATCTATGGTAAATGCATTCGCCTTGTCTTTGGCTGTTAAGTACCATCTACCACTCCAGGACCCTACCATCCCATGAAATCAGGGAGCCCATCTGAATACAGCATCGTAACACCTGGTCTACAAAGATGAACATCCACAGAGTATCTTAAGGATGTAGGTTCTCACCTCATTAATATGCCTTTCAAAGACTTATTTAGGAAAGTGTGTTTTGGAATGTTCATGGAACATAGGTTAGGGGTGGCTGTGCAGGTCACATATGATAAATCCACTACAAAATCCTGTATCCTAAAGCCTTTGGATCAGAGGAAAACATAGGCAGAACACTCTTTGATATAAATTGCAGCAATATCTATTTCAATCCGTCTCCCAGAGTAATGGAAATAAAAACAAAAATAAACAAAGAGAACCTAATTAAACTCAAAAGCTTTTGCACAGCAAAGGAAACCACAAACAAAACAAAAAGACAACCCACAGAATGGGAGAAAATATTTGCAAATGAAGCGACTGACAGAGGATTAGTCTCCAAAATTTACAAACAGCTCATGTGGCTCAATACCCAAAAAACAAAAAACCCAATCAAAAAAACAGCCAGACAACCTAAACAGACATGTCTCCAAGGAAGACATACAGATGGCCAAGAGGCACGTGAAAAGATGCTCAACATCACTAATTATTAGAGAAAGGCAAATCAAAACTACAGTGAGATGTCATCTGGTGTCAGTCAGAATGGCCATCAGCAAAAAATCTACAGACAATAAATGCTGGAGAGGGTATGGAGAAAAGGGAACCCTCCTACACTGTTGGTGGGAATGTAAACTGGTGCAGCCACCATGCAGAACAGCATGAAGGTTCCTTTAAAAATAGAGCTAACATATGATCCAGCCATCCTGTTCCTCACTGCAGCACTGTTTATAATAGCCAATACGTGGAAGCAACCTAAAGGGCCACCAGCAGATGAACAGGTGAAAAATACATACCATGGAATATTACTCCACCATTAAAAAGAATGAAATAATGCCATTTGCAGCAACATGAATGGGTCTGGAGATTATCAAACCAAGTGAAATAAGACAGAGAAAGACAAATATTATTTATTATATGATATCACATATGTGAATCTAAAAATAATGATATAAATTAACTTGTTTACAAAATAGAAACGGACACACATTCTTTAAAGAATGAACTTATGGCTACCAGAGGGGAAGGGTAGGGTGGGGATAGACTGAGAGTTTGGGACTGACATGTACACAGTGCTATATTTAAAATGGATAACAAAAAAGAATCTCCTGTAAAAAAATTAAAATAAATAAAATAGATTATCCTTTTTTAAAAAAGCCTTTGGAGTCTTTCTTCCAAATTATTCCTTGGACGCTCTAGTCTCTCCACTCTTTAAATGTAAGCCACTTTCAAGTCCAAGTTTCAGGCAACCAACTAAAATGTTAGAGCCACCTGCAGCTGCACGAGCTGACACTCTAAATCTCAAATCTACATCCATGAATTCAGAATGATTTAGTATTCTTCCCCACCCTTAGAATCAACTTCTGTGTACATTCCCCAGGATTATGTCAAATCTTGGCATTCTTCTATTGTATAAATGATCTCCCCCTGGATCACAGTGCGTACCTGATCCCTTGGAGCACGCTGAGATTTGACCTTTGTGATGGATCTAATGACAACAAAGGATGCATATGTTATGTCTTCAGGAGAATGGTCATCCTTTTTCAAGGTATCTGTCCCATATCACAGGGTTTTCAAACAAAGGAAAACTAGTCTGTTCAGATACAAGAGGGAAAGTTCTTTCCATTGGTAAAGGGAGCCTCAGAGTGACTCTCCATTTCATCTGAGTCCAACCAGATGTCTCTACCAGATGTTTCAGGATCCCATTCTTTCCTAACTTATGTTCAAGCTCTCATGTGAGAAACTTGGCAATGCTATAAATCTCACTGACATTTAAATTCCGTGACCCACACCATTAAATTTTATATTTTCTTTTCAGCAATATCAGCCCTGTGGCTACATGAAATAAGATTTTTTTTAAGATGCCGCAGAAGCTCTGTGGTTCTCAAACCATGATTTGAACTGAGAATTAAATGACCTGAACTTATTTTCTTTCGAGTAAGTGCTCCAGTGCCTTCAAGGATCCATCCCACACCAGTCTTTGCAGTCATAATTACTGACATGATGGTCAAGTGCACTAGTCAGTTGGGCTCCCCAGACATTTGCTTCAGTTAGCATTCCATCAAAATCTATCACAGGTGATCACATAATTATGATGCCACTACGCTGCTGATTACTAGCATCCCAAGTCCCACTGGCATGGTGCTTAGTGCTATGTTCAAGCCCAAGGGCACAATGAAGCCAATCAAAATTCCACCATTGAAGGTCTATCTCCTGGGACCACCCCTGCTCCCAATTCTATATCAATTAGAACCCAGTCAAGAGAGTTCAGAACCCATAAACTGAGCATGAAATTTTTTAATATAAAGAATTATTAACTAGCATAGGGTAGTTAATTACCAACAGGGGTAAAAGAGGACTCTGTGGCGGCGGCGGCTGCTGCTGCTGCTGCTAAGTCATTTCAGTCATGTCCGACTCTGTGCGACCCCATAGATGGCAGCCCACCAGGCTCCCCCATCCCTGGGATTCTCCAGTCAAGAACACTGGAGTGGGTTGCCATTTCCTTCTCCAAGGCATGAAAGTGAAAAGTGAAAGTGAAGACACTCAGTCGTGCCCGACTCTTAGCTACCCCATGGACCACAGCCCACCAGGCTCCTCCGTCCATGGGATTGTCCAGGCAAGAGTACTGGAGTGGGGTGCCATTGCCTTCTCCAAAAAGAGGACTCTAAAGGACCTGAAAGCAGGGAAGAGCAACTTCCCTGGTGGTCCAGTGGTTCTGATTTTTGCCTTCCATTGCAGGGGGTGCAGGTTTGATCCGTGGTTGGAGAGTTAAGATCCCACATGGCAAAAACCCAAAATATAAAACAGAAGCAATGTTGTAACAAATTCAATAAAGACTTTTAAAATGGCCTACATCAAAAGAAAATGTACATTTTAAAGAAAGAAATATCCAGAAGAAAAAGTAGGCTGCAGAAAAAGAAAAAAAAAAAAAAGTTGGTAATATACCTAGGCTGAGGGAGAGTGAATAATGATGGAACTAAAGACTGAGGGAAAAGCCCTCCCTCAAGACCGAAATTCAGACCTCTTCAGGGAGGATGTGAGGAACACAAGCACGTGCAGCCTCTAGTGGCTAAGAACTTTGCCAGGGAGTATGGGCTAGAACTGGAGAGTGAAGCTTGAGGATATGTCAGAGCTGGTCCACGAAGGCCACTGAGGTCGTGGCTCCTGTGCCGAGAAAAAGAAAAAAAAAGATGGTGGAGGATCAGCATCTGAAAGAGTAGCCCACGCCATCACCTCGCAGTGTCCCTCTAGTGCCCCCTACTGGCAAAGCTGAACATTGCTCCCGCGGGCGAAAGAACTGTTTACAGGGTCCAGCTGCAGCATCTCAAAGCAGGGCAAAAAAGGGTGGATTTGAAGCTCAAAGACAAAAAAGAAAAAAAAAATTAGATAACTGGTATTGTGGGAGAGGCAGACATGGAAGGGAGCAACGAGTCTGTCAGGCAAAGAGGCTACAGGGGCCAGGGTTTCTCTGCCTTTGGCAGAGGAGGGGCAGACGGGGCTGTAACCCTGCAGAACAAATTCTGTCTCCAGCCCACTTCAAAGGGAGAATGCAGTCACAGAATAAACACAGCTCAACAAAGTCACATTGTTCAGCTTTCAAATGAACAGAAAATAAAATTCCTGGAAAGGTTCCCTCTTCCCACCCCTGGGAGCAAGTAGGAAGTGAGTTAGGATGCATTTCATTTTTCTTGAAGAGGCTTTCTCAGTTCCTTGGTTCCTGCTGACTCAGGCCACCTCCACCATCTGCAGATTCAACAGACATTCAAACGTTCATTCAACAGCGTTGTCAGCAGGCCTACTAGGTGCCAAGCAGTGAGTCTGGGAGGCTCTTTAACTGTGGGCCTCCGTTAGGCCTGCCGACATCTTTCTGTGGCTGAGCCCATCTTGAGCGAGTGTTGAGAGGGGAGAGTGATCCATGGACGAGAGAAATTGCAAGTTAACGTGGTTCAGGTTCAGACTCTCCAAAGTTTCTATGAGGATTTTAAGAGCGAGGGCTTTGGAGTCAGGCAACATGGGTCCTCATTCTATCCCGTTTCTTCTGTTTTTAACCTCCCCCCCGCCCCCCCCACA
>SJYX01003343.1:129089-157384 GCA_006410675.1 Oreotragus oreotragus | reverse complement strand
CCTGGGAACCTAGAAGGGAGGGGCCGGGACCCCCAGAAGGGAGGGGCCAGGACACCCAGAAGGGAGGGGCGGGCCCTGGGAACCTAGAAGGGAGGGGCCGGGACCCCCAGAAGGGAGGGGCGGGCCCTGGGAACCTAGAAGGGAGGGGCCGGGACCCCCAGAAGGGAGGGGCCAGGACACCCAGAAGGGAGGGGCGGGCCCTGGGAACCTAGAAGGGAGGGGCCGGGACCCCCAGAAGGGAGGGGCGGGCCCTGGGAACCTAGAAGGGAGGGGCCGGGACCCCCAGAAGGGAGGGGCCAGGACACCCAGAAGGGAGGGGCGGGCCCTGGGAACCTAGAAGGGAGGGGCCGGGACCCCCAGAAGGGAGGGGCGGGCCCTGGGAACCTAGAAGGGAGGGGCCGGGACCCCCAGAAGGGAGGGGCCAGGACACCCAGAAGGGAGGGGCGGGCCCTGGGAACCTAGAAGGGAGGGGCCGGGACCCCCAGAAGGGAGGGGCGGGCCCTGGGAACCTAGAAGGGAGGGGCCGGGACCCCCAGAAGGGAGGGGCCAGGACACCCAGAAGGGAGGGGCGGGCCCTGGGAACCTAGAAGGGAGGGGCCGGGACCCCCAGAAGGGAGGGGCGGGCCCTGGGAACCTAGAAGGGAGGGGCCGGGACCCCCAGAAGGGAGGGGCCAGGACACCCAGAAGGGAGGGGCGGGCCCTGGGAACCTAGAAGGGAGGGGCCGGGACCCCCAGAAGGGAGGGGCGGGCCCTGGGAACCTAGAAGGGAGGGGCCGGGACCCCCAGAAGGGAGGGGCCAGGACACCCAGAGAGGAGAGGCTAGGAAATCCAGATGGAAGGAGTCAGGGAGCCCAAAGGTGGGCAGCAGGAAGCGCTGGTTAAGGGGGCGGAGTTAGAGGATAGACGACTAGCATCCCAAGCGGAAGGTATCTAGAACAGAACCTCTAAGAGAAAGAGCAGATTCTGAGAACAAAGAGTCGAGACACACCCTCCAGGAGAAAGACATCCAGACAGTGACAGAGGAGCGCTGCAGGGCAGCACACGAAAAACCAGACAGCAGAGTGGAAACCGAACAGAGAGCACCAGCCACCCCCAGGATCACAGACACAGCCTCAAACGCACAGAGACTCTCCCAAATGGGCGGCACCGCCAGGGAGACCCTCTGCTTCCCCCAGCCCTCTCCCTCCTCTGCTCTCTGTGACCCGGGCCGGCGGGCGGTGCAGTGGGTGCTTCTCTTGGGAGATAAGAGACAAACCAGGCCCTCTGTCCCCTTCCTGAGGGGCATCTCCCACTAAAAGCAAAAGCCCTTGAGAGGGCCAGGCCCTGCCTGACTCAGCTCCCTGCTCCTGCATCCTGTGTGCCCAGCCTGGCACTGGGGTCAGTAAGTGCTGAAAGCATGAAAATGTGGGAGGCAAAGGAATGAGTGCACCCAGATGTGCGTGAATAGATGGATCTGTGAATGAAGCATGTAAATGAATGCATGAGGAAGGACAGAAAGAAAGTACATGCATGCAGGCATGAACAAAGGCCAGGATTCCACTGGCTTAAAAAACGTACCACCACCGTATCATGGGGTCAACTATTTAGACAGGAATCTCTCCAATTAAACTGGCAAAGTCAAACATCACACAGAGGCTATAGTGGTCATGTGTTTAGAATGGAGCCCACACCCTGGAAAGTGACAGGGCTCCTCCAAGGAAGGCAGGGTCAGCTTCACCTGGCCATGCTACCTGGAAGCTCAGGGCCTGGGTGTCAGGCCGGAGGCCGTCTCGCACCCCGGCCTCTGCCCTCCCCCAGCCGGGGCGGCCGCCACTCACAGGCAGTGCACGACGGTGCGCCCGTCGCCGCTCCCCGCCTGCCACTCGTCCACCGCCGCCAGCAGATGCAGGAAGGCCTTCTTGGAGTCAGGAGTGTCCCGGTAGGCGGACCAGCGCAGGAACTGGAAGTGTCGCACCAGCAGGTGGCCCTCCTGCATCTGAGGCGGGAGCAGGCAGCCAGGGGACCTGAGTACCAGGGTTCCACGGCCCCTGGGTACCTCGAGAGGGTCGCTCAAGGCCGCCCAGCCCCCATCCTGGGGCTCCCAGCCCACTCACCCGAGAGATGTTCTGCACCCGGAACACTCGGGCCACCAAGTCCTCGTCCGCTGTGCCCGACACGAACTCCACCTCCATGAGGCCATACTGCTGCCGGCCTGGCTCCGGCCAGTACTGCAGGCAGGGCTGGGAGTGCGGGACGGGGAGGCGAGCTGAGCTGAGCAGAGCTGGGGGGCCGCTGCTGCTCACACCCACTCCCAGACCTCCATGCTTGCCCGGGAGCCCACCACTCGCTCCAGACTCACGTCCAGGTCCCGCCTCCGCCCCCCAGCATCCCACCGCTCACCTATGTTCTGCACCCGGAACACTCGGGCCACCAAGTCCTCGTCCGCTGTGCCCGACACGAACTCCACCTCCATGAGGCCATACTGCTGCCGGCCTGGCTCCGGCCAGTACTGCAGGCAGGGCTGGGAGTGCGGGACGGGGAGGCGAGCTGAGCTGAGCAGAGCTGGGGGGCCGCTGCTGCTCACACCCACTCCCAGACCTCCATGCTTGCCCGGGAGCCCACCACTCGCTCCAGACTCACGTCCAGGTCCCGCCTCCGCCCCCCAGCATCCCACCGCTCACCTAACAGGTCACAGCGTACACCCGCCCGGTGCGTTTGTACTGATACACTCAAGTCAGCTGAGACAGACTCTGTTGTGGGTTCATTGACACCGCCGTGACACTAGACAGCTACACCTAACACCTTCACAAGCACATACACCTCCCCCTGGCTGCCTTCTTCCAAGAACAGGCCTCAAATGACCCCCCGCTCGCCCCAGCACCCCTGCCCCAAGGCCTTCTCTCTTGCTGCCTCAGCCCTCCAGCATCAGCTCACAGACATGGGGTGTCCCTCTGCTGCAGCACAGCTTAGCACCCCTCTACTCCTGCCCCAGGACCCTTCCGTGGAGTCAGGGTCCTAAAGGTACTCCCCTCCAGGTCACATTCTCAAGCCAGTGGAGGGACAGAGAAGGCACAGCCCCCTTACACATAAATACATGGGTCTTCTGGGGAGTTGGTCTGAGGCCCCAGCCTTCTAGTATATCCTAGCAAGGCTCTTCCTTCCTCCAAGCCCCAGTTTCTCCAGCTGTGAAATGGTCCCTGGGCCCCTCCCAGGCAATACCCTGCTCCATCTGCCTCCTTCTCTGACCATGAAGGGAAGACACCACCTCCCTCTTTCTCCTGGGGTCTTGGCAACTCCTTGCACTCAGGCCTTTGCACGTGCTTCTCCCTCCCCATGGACCACTTGTTCCCCATCTCTTCACCAACTCAACTCTACCCTTTCTGTACTCTCAGCTCAGATATTACCTCCTCCAGGAAGCCCTCCCTGATACACCAGTGTCCCTGTGCCAGCTCCATGGTAGCCTTCTGCCTCTGCTGTCATGATCAGTTTCAGTACCTGCTTCCCCTAAACCATGAGGACTGGGAGGGGCCACATGTTCCCCTTGTACCTCCCCACCAGGCTGACAGTGGCCTGTGAGCAAACGTGGCTGAATGAATGAACAAGCATGTGACTAGTGAATGACATCTCTGTGGCCCTCCCCCTGGGTCCCTCCCCTCTATCTTAATAAGGGCAGGGTTCATGCAACATGGAACTTCCCTAGACCCCTGCCCAGATCCTGGAGCCCATCACCCTGAAGTCCTGGGTTATTTATACCAACTGCCTGACTTGCAAGGAGCCTGGTTAACAATCTTCTCCAGGCGCCCATCTCCAGGCTGTCATGCTCATCATATAGCAATGGTCATATGGAGCTGGAAGGTGGGGTGTCTGGACTTCCCAGTCCAGCTTTCAGAGCCCCAGGAAGAAATGAGGGGAGCTGCCTCAGGCCGAGATCATTGACCACCTTCTGGACCATCCTCAGAAGCAATGGTCACCTTCATCATCGTCACCCCCGACATGTACTGAGAACCTGCAATGTGCCAGTCACGGCGCAGTGCTAAGCATCCCACACAATCTCACACGATCCTGGTAATAATCTCATGGCAGAACGGGTGCTGAGATAGTCCCCATTTCACAGAAAAGGAGACTGAGGCTCGAAGAGGTGTATTGACTTATCCTAGATCCAACTGTCAGAAAGTAAGGAGGCCGGACTTCTACTCTGCCTCAAAGGCCCCCACGATTAGCTGAGTGACAGGAAGCAGAGGCTCTGGGAGGAGGCAGCCCCAGGTAAGGGGCACGGCTCTGCCACTTCCCAGCTGTGTGACCTGGGAGAAGTCCCTTCACCTCTCTGGGTCTTAATTTTCTCACCTGAAGCCCATAAGTGCAGAGCAGAGTCCCTAGGATACATCAGATACTCCATAAAGAGCAGCTGCATTTCTCCAGGCTGAGCCTGGTTTTACAGACAAGGAAACTGAGGCTCTGGGAGTGGGTAGGACACATCTGAGGAAGCTCAGCAAGTAGGCAGGTGGCAGAGCTGGGCTCCAACCCCTGACTTTTGCCATGCGCCCTTGAACAGACTGAGGGCCTGGGCAGCAGGCAGCCGGCCAGCCTGGCCAGGGGAGCCCTCACCCAGGCGGAGTTGGACTGGTGCAGCTGGTTGAGCATGACGATGGAGGTGCACCCGTAGTCGTAGACCAGCCGCCAGAAGTCGGGAGTGGTGCTCTGCAGCGGGTGGAGGGTCACAATGAAGGCCGCACTCCGGGTGTAGCTCTGCAGGGAAACCGCGACTCAGCGCCCAACACCGCCAAGCCTCTGCCCCACTGTCCTCCCGCCCTGCCCACCCCAACTCCACCTCACAGGACCAGGCTGCCTCCAGGGACCCAATGCGGAGGCTGGCTGGCACCGTGGGGCCTGAGTTGACAGGGTGAGCCCCCAGGCCTCTAAGGCCCAAGCCCATGGTCCCCCTGAGCTAAATAGCCAAAGGTTCCCAATAGGTGGCGATGGGGGCTTGGACATTGTGGGCAGAAGCTGGCCAAGCTTGCTCTCTGCTGTTTGCACCTGCTATTCCTGTTACCTGGAACAAATTTCCCAGGTGTACAGGGCTCTCTCCCTCACTTCTTTCTGGCCATTCCTTAACTTCAACCTCTTCAAAGAGGCCCTCTTTACCAATTCATCAAAAATAACCACATGCATACCCCAAAACCCACATTAAACACTTTCTCTATCTGGTTGCTTTTTTAAGAAATTAACAGTAACTGACAGTCCATTGTATACTTGCTTGTTGACTGTCTCAACCCATTTCCCCAAAGGCAAGGTTCAGGAGAGCAGATTTTTTTCAGGGTGTGGCCTGTGACCAGAACTTTATAGGAGTTCAAGAAATATTTTTTTAGTGAAAAAATATCTAGGTGCCTCCCAACTCCATGGATGAAGGGTCTGAGACCCCAACCCAAGCCCCCAGACCAGTGACCAGTACTGACCCCATTCCCCACTCCTGATGTTGCCCCACCAGGTGAGCCAGCCACAGCCCTCCCCCCATTTCAGTGCTCCAGTCCCAAGTCTCCTGTACCCTGCCCTGTCCCCCCTGTGCATGTCCCCTCCCTCTCCTGATGCTCTTCTCGTACCACCCCCTCTCCCCAGGACCCACCGAAGGCTCCCCCTGATTGGTAGCTCCCTAACGCTGGGCCCAGCCAGACTCTAAAACTCAGGCCTGGGCACCCAGTGGGGCTCCCTGAAGACTTAACCACCAAAAACAGCCCCCACCTGGCCCCCAGACAAGCTCACTGCAATGCAAGCAGCAGGGCCTGGCTCATAAGCCTCAGGCCCTGCATGGCTGGGATCAAGTGTGAGATATCACAGCCCCAAGGAAGTTTCTCCACCAGACTGGCCCATTCCCAACAGGCCAAGGAGCCCAATGTGACCCTCTCCAGCTCAGGGGCTCAGGACCTCAGAGAGCCTCCTCTCCATCGCCCCCATGTGCACAGGGGCACACTGGTGGCCAGACAGCAAGCTGAGAGTGAGGCCACAGATTCCTACATCCCCCTCCAAAGCTCACCGGCACCCTAGGCCACCTCCCCAGGACCCCAGCCCCTTCTCCGCTCACTCCCTTCAGTGGCTGCAACTGCTCGCCCCTGCTTGCCTTCAGCTCACTCCAGGAAGCCCCCAGGGAAGGAAGTGTGGGAGCTTTCTCTCTCTGGAGAAATCCCACTGTTCCCTGCACCATTGTGCCAAGGGGCTCTGGCTAAGAACTGAGCCAAGAAAGGCCCATCTGCCTCATCCCTGCGGTGGGGGAAGCTCCCTCCCCACAGCTCTCATTTCCATGTGGAGGGACATCCAGTGGTGACAGGACATCCAGTGGCGACATCCACTTTCATAGGTGGATTTGGGACAAGACCGGAAGTGCTCAGCTTCCGAAGGGAAGGCCCTGCCCCTCTCTTTCCAGGCCAGCTCTTCCTCAGAAGCTGTGCATTCAACTGTTGCCACTCCCTGCCAACATGTAAAGGCCTGCCCCTTGCAGGAAGGGGCTCCAGCTGGACCACTGAGTCTGAGAGGACAGGTCTGCCTGCCCCAGGCTGAGGAGTAGCCGTCCATGGAGCCACACAGCTGAAGCCACTTTCTCCAGTCTCGTCAGTTTCCTTAGAACAGTAACATCTTACCTCCACCTGTCTGCCCCCTGCACCTGTCTGTCAAACTGATTCCATTTAGGAAGGAATAGGGGGTCACTCACAAGACTTGTCCCCCTCAGGTAGTGGCACCCTGAAGTTATTCACTGGACCCTAAGTCCCCTGGTTCTGTTTGCAAAGCCCAATAAAGGGGGTGGAGCCTCCTGAGCTGGGAGCAGAGGCTTCTAAACAGCTCCTGAGTCCTCAGACGACTGGGCATGGGAGCAAGTTGCTACTCCAGGCCAGGTTCCTGGGCATGCTCTAGCTCCACCACCCCAGGACAAGCTCTCCTGGCTCCAGATACCAAATCTCACATCCCAACCCCAAACCCTCCCACTCTCCCCAGCCAAAGCCCTTGAATCACTCATCCTACCCCAGGTTCTGCTGGGCCTGACCCTGGAGACAGCCATGCCTGAACTCCACCACCCCGATCCCTTCTCAGACCGAGGGTAATACCTGAGGGGAAGCACTAGTTCTTGAGTGCCCTGAATAGAAGATCCTTGGTGAAGGAGGAAGGCCACCCAATGGGCCGCCCCAGAAAGGCAGAGGGCTCCCCTAACCTGACTCCTCCCTGGCTCCTGCACCTTCCCTCACTGCTGGGTGAAGGTGTCCCAGAGCCCAGCCCACCCCCGAGCCTCACGTCAGTCAGGGCCGCATTGATGTAGTTGTTGGGGTCCCCATCCGTGGAGACGAGGAAGGGCAGGCAGCGGTCAGGCGGCAGGACATCCATGCTGCGGTTCTTGTCCCGGTTCCGGGGCAGCAGGGCGATGCTGCACTCCTCCATATCTAGCGGCGGTGTGACCGAGTTCAGGGTCTACAGAGAGAGAGAGGAAGGGAAGGTGATGCCCGTGTTTGTGGGGTCTCCTCCCCCCATGAGGCCCCATGAAGGAGACTGGGCTGGGTTATTATGCCCATTTTATGGATGGAGAAACTGAGGTCCAGAAAGAAGAGAGAGAGAGGGAGGGGACCCAGGCTCCCTGGATTCAGGCTGTGCAGGGCCTGGACAGAGCTCTGGAGACTGGAGTTTGCCTCCTCACCACCTGTATACTGTAGACAAGCTCCTCTATCTCTAAGCCTCATTTTCCCTCTGCTGTAAAATGGAATAATTATTTGCCTACCCCAAGGGATTGCTGGGAGAATAAAGTGAGATAACACCCAGCCTGGCACGTGCACCACCATCAACACACAGAAGGCACCGTGAGGACCATTCCCAGGAGCCAAGCCCTGAAACCCCACGTCATCCACAAAGCGGACTCCAGGGCCCCGGCACAGATGGTCACCTTCCCGGCCCTGGCAAGGAACAGCTGGCACAGGGGCAAGCCGAGGACTCTGGGCCACCTCCGCTCCCCTCCTGCCTTCACGCCTCAGGCATCCTGACTCATGGAGCCTCCGTTTCTTCCTCTTCTTCTTCTTGTTCAGTCAGTCGTGTCTGACTTTTGGGACCCCACGGACTGCAGCCCACCAGGCCCCTCTGTCCATGGGATTCTCCAGGCAAGAGTACTGGAGTGGGTAGCCTTTCTCTTCTCCAGGGGATCTTCCCAACCCAGGGACTGGACCCAGGTCTCCCACATTGCAAGCAGATTCTTTACCATCTGAGCCACCAGGGAAGCCCCCTACAGCACTGAGGACCTCCCAATGCCACACACATGCTCACTCCCTCGCTCACAAGCCACACCTATACACATACACTCGTGCCCCACCTGGAACTCCTCCCGCAGCTGGGAGGAGTTACTCTGAGGGTCAATGCGGATCATTTCCTTATACGTGGCCTTGAATTCACTGACAGGGATGGTGGTCTCCCCACACAGGCAGGCCTCCAGGATTGCATCATGGATAAAGATGTACTGCTCCTGGAACAGGAGGAGAGAATATGAGGAACCAGGAGAGAAGCAGAAGTGAGAGGCTTCAGGGTCAGGAGAGGGCAAGCTCAAAGTTGCGGCTGGGGTGCTCTGAGGTGGAATCCAACCATGTGTTACTCCATGTGGGACCCACCATACTTGAAACAGCCTCCACAGATATTTGCTCATTGATCTCACATTTCATCCCATAATAACCCTACGAGAAGCTCTGAAGGTGAGGGGACAGCCCAGGGTCACACATCTAGAGAGGAGACAAACCCAGTAAGCATTACGTCTTGACTGTAGAACTTAGGACCTGGGCCCAGGGCTGTGTGACCTCACCCAAGTGAACACAGTGGAGCTGAGCTTGGGAAGACCCTGAGAGGCTGGCAGCTGTGTGACGGCCTAGAGGCATGGGATGGCCTGTGATGGGGAGGGAGGCTGCAGAGGGAGGGAATATGTGTGTGCTTATGGCTGATTCAGGCGGTTGGACAGCAGAAACTAACACAATATTGCAAAGCAATTATCCTCTAGTCTTAAAAGATATCCTATGATAAGCCATCATAGAAAGCAATATTCAAAAGAAGAAGGTATATGTACAACCAGGTCACTTTGCTGTACAATAGGGATTGACAACATTGTAAATCATCTACGCTGTTGTTCAGTCACCAAGTCACGTCTAACTCTTCGCGACCCCATGGACTGCAGCCTGCCAAGCTTCCCTGAACCTCACCATCTCCCAAAGTTTCCCGAAGTTCACGTCCACTGCCTCGGTGATGCCATCCAACCATCTCATCCAAATCAACTGACTTCAACAAAAATAAATTAAAAAAAAAAAAAAGAGGCTGGCAGGCCAAGTCCAGGGATGGGAAAGGACAAGGGGACATCCTAGGACACCTTTCTGACACCCTCCACCAGCTTCGAGCTCCTACACGAGGGACTCTGGTCCTGGAGGGGCTGTGAGGGGAGGGCTGCACCCCCACCTCAGTCTGGATCATGTTGACGCGCCGGGAGCAGAGGGTCTTCACACAGTTGTAGATGTCCACGACGCCCTCACACTCTGCCATGTCCAGCATCACATCCAGAACGATGTAACACCCTGTGCGGCCAGTGCCCGCGCTGGGGAGAGAGTACCCACGGCCAGGTCAGGGGCCTGGGGAGGGAGCCCAGGACCAGGAGGAGTAAGAGAAGAGACCTGGGGCCCTGGGCCATATCTACACCACACGGGCGAGGGGGGACATGGCGGAGCCTGGGAGGGGGTTGCTAGCAGAGTCCCAGGGAAAGTGACAGAGGACAGAGGGGGAGCTGGGCCTTGGGGATGGAGAGGAAAGAAAGGGTGGAGAGAATGCAGACCTGAAACCAGCTCAACCTGGCAGCTGTGATGGGGGAAGGGGAACAAAGTGATACTCAGCGTAACCCAAGAATGTTCTGGTCTCCTAGATGTCTGGAAATCTCCTACACGTCCTTCAAAGCCCTACACACTTAAACCCATAGTCAATGGAGCCTCCAGGAAATGTCAGGCTTTTGAGTTCCCAGGGCAATCTGGGTGGACTCTTACCAAAACACCCTTCCCTGCTCCGTGGCCACTGTTTATGGGGCTGTCTCCCTACCTCACTGTGAGCTCCTTGAGAGCTAGATGGGGTCGAACCTATCTCTGGAATCCTCACATTTAGCACCAGGTAGAGCAGAGTTGGGAGGAGGGGGGAGGATAGAAATGACACCAAGATCTCAAGCTTGAAAATGGTGAGAGCGACAGGTTAGCCAGGACACACAGCCAGTGGGTATCCCATATGCCACTGATAGGGGCTGGAATTAGTGAAACCACTTTGGAAAACTGCCCACAGTATCCAGTAAGGCTGAACATTCACAGAGCAATTCCACTCCTACATACTTACCTCCCCGAAATGCGAGTGTGTGTGTCAGCCAAAAGACATGTAAGAGAATGTCCTTAGCAGCACTGTTCATAACAGCTCAAAGCTGGAAACCACCCGAATGCCTCCCCACAGCAGAATGGATAAGCACACGACAGTTTGTTCATGCAGCGGAATCGGGTACAATATGGATGAACCTTACAAGCATAAGGCTGAGAGAAAGTCAGACTCCAAGGAGCACCTGATGTGTGATTCCAGTGATACAAAGTTCAAGAGCATGCACAATGACTCTCAGGCTTAGAAGTCAGGAGAGTGATCGCTCTGGAAGGGAGGAGGTGGGGTACAGGCCACAAGGGAGCTCCAGGGACTTCTGGATTCTGTTAACGTTCTGTTTCTTGATCTGAGTAGTGCTGAGTCCTTCACAGTGAAATTGGGGAAACTCCTAAAGCTTCCTTATTATTACAATAGCCCATAATAATGAGCTACACTTAGTGTGCACACGACGGTGCCAATCCCAGAGCCGAAGCTCAAAGGGCAAAGGGTGTCAGGGGGTCATTCCTCCCTGTCTTCTGCCTCTGAGCAGGATGGACTCGGGCCCACTCTCCTTTAGGAACCTCGAACAACCTCGTTCCCCACCCCCTTCTCCCTGGGCTCCCCAGCACCCCACCTGCAGTGGATGACCACGGGCCCAGCGTCAGGGGGCGTGGAGGCCTTCACGCGCCGGATGAAGGCCAGCAGCCCCGTGGCGTGGTAGGGGACGCCGTGCTCCGGCCAGGCCGTGAAGTGGAACTGGCGGACCTCGTGGCGGGCAGAGTAGCCTCTCTGGGGAGACAACAGAAGTGACAGTCAGAGGCCCCACCAGCGTCTACTAGGCACAGGAGTGAGCGTCTCACCGCACGAACTCAGTTCACCCCAGTGAGACTCACGAGGTGGGTATTACTGACTCATTGTACAAGCAAGAAACCTAAGCCTCAAAGACGAGAAACCGCCTGCCCGAAGACAAGACACACACTAGGCGGGGGTTGGGCCGGGATCTGCCTGGTGCCACCTCTGCACTGTAAGTCACCCATTTCCACCACCTGCCAAACAGCTGCCCTAAGAGATCATTTTGATGCTCCCAGTCTTAGTTCAAAGGGAGAAAACTGTCCTTCCTCTGAGGATTTTATAGACAGTCAAATAGGACTGTGCCATCCCTCACCTGGGGCCTTTCATGAGTGATGCAACCACTCTTGAGCCTCACTTTCCCTATCTGTAAAATGGGTCTAATGGCAAAGGCCTAACCCACAGACTGAAGCAGAGCTGAAACAATATGTGTAATGGGCTGAGCACAGCGCCTGGCACAGAGCAGGATCGGCACCTGGCAATTATCCTCATGGTCCTCATCGTTCTCTACATTCGCACCATCCTCATCATCTTGACTTCCTCTTGCAGTCACCAGTCAAGACGGTCACCGTTCCATCCTTCCACAGTGCCCCCTGTGAGGTGCTGCGGCTGCCCTGCTCAGGATGCAGAGTGCCACCCCCACCCTCCACTCCTGGGCTGGGGGGGGGTGGTGTGGGCCCTGCCCCACCTTCCCAGGCGCCCCGAGAGGGGCCTGGTGACCACAGAAGACTCACCCGCTCCAGGGCAAAGCTGCGCACAACATACTCGGCTAGAGTCTCCGTCTTCACCAGCGTGATCTTGATGTCCCCGTACATGTCAGAGTCCTCCGGCCAGTACCTCGAGCATTTCACCTGGAGGCCCCAAGGGGCAGGCTCAGTGGGCTCTTCACTGCCCCCAGCCTGCCACGCCCCCTCCCCCAGGGCCCCACTTACCCTGCCCACCTCCACCAGTTTGGTGATCATGACAATGCTGGAACAGTGTTCCTGCCATACCATGCGCCAGAAGTCGTAGACCATTTCAGGCTTTGGCCCTGGCGCACAGAAAGGGCCTGTCTTTAAGGCCAGGTCTCCACCCAGGCCCAGCACACCGCTGCCCCACACCACCGATGCAGGCCAGGAGGGTCCTGAGCCCCAGTGGAGGCTTCATGCTCACCCCCACACACCCCCATCAACTGCCGACTCATGCCTGTTGGGCCCTTGGGGTGGTCATTATCAGGGAGAGCCTGCCTGGAGACCCCAGTCATCCTGAGTGGAACCCAGGAGGAAGAGCTGGAGGGCCATGGCACAAGCCTCCAGGAGGGATGGACAGATGGACAGTGGAAAGGATAAGATACAGCCCAAGGGACCCAGGCAGCCCCCAGACTAAGAGGCACAGTCCACACCCATGAGGACTGAGGCTGGCTGACCCTTTTGCATGCAGACAGACAGGTGGACCAGGAGCTACACTCAGACAGCAGACATCAGGAGATACAAAGAGGGAACAGATATGGATGTCCAGATTCCAGAAGATCCAGACAGACAGACAGATGGAAGGCAGACAGGGAGGCAGGCAGATCAGCAGGGAAGGCAGGAAGGCAGGCAGAGGGCACTCAGCACACTGGGGTGGGGGGTTGGGGGAACACGGGCAGAGGTGCCAGGTACCTTGAGTGGCTATGAAGTGATTTGACCTGTGGTAACCCTGGAACAGGAGAAGAGGGGGTGTTAAGACCTCGGGGATTGGCCCCTCACTTGCTCGGGCCCCTCTGCCCTCCTCTCCCAGAAGCTGCACACACAGCCCCACTCAGGGAAGTGCCTCACCCTCTTGGCCTGTCCTTTGCCCATCCCCCAAGTAAGGAAGGAAGTAGAGCCTGGATACCAGGATCATGGGTTTAAACCCATCTTTGCTACGTGACCCAAGGGAAGACACGACTCCTTCATGGGCCTAGAGGGTCTCCCCTTTCATAATTGGGGATAATTGTCCATAATCTGCTTATAGCCCAGCTGCTCTTTGGAGACAAATACATTGCAGGGTGATCCTACCCTGTTCCCAAAGCCCCAGAGACCCTAAGCAACCCCAGGCCCCAGGCTGGGTCTTGTCAGTTATCTCAGCCCTGCTCAGGGCAACCAGAATGGGCAATGTCCCTCCCCACAACCTGGTCACCCAGGGCTTGGGGTGGCCCAATGAAGGCTTCAGGTTAGGAGCAAATGAGCACAGGAGTTGCTCATGGCCCTTAGATAAATTTTTTTTTTTAATCTTCAAAATCAATAATAATGATAATAGCAATAATAAATAACTTACATAGTTATTTATTAAAATAATAATAAATGTTTGAGACCCTGTTATGGACACATACTGTGCTAAGCACTTTACCTGTACTATCTCCCACAAAAGAGGCCAAGAGCCACTTTCATCTTCCATCCCCAGAGCCCCCAGGCTGAGAAGTGGAACCAGCCAGACTCCACTCCCACCCTGAAGCTGGAACCACCCATGAGATCTTGCCCACATGAGACACCCAGGGAATCAATCCAGGTGACACGGGATAAGTGAGAAGCACTGCAAGCATGGAATAAGTAAGAGATCAGCCACTGGCCTCAAGTTCACACCCTCAACACAGCTCCCAGCAAATCCTTTGACCTGGTGGGCTTCCCAGGCCCAAGGGGCCCTGCAGTCAGACTGCCAGCACACAAATCCCAATTCTACACAACTCTTGCCAAGTGTTGGGCAAATTCCTTTATTTCTCTATGTCTGTATTTTCGCATCTATACAACGGGAATAAGTATAGTACTGACCTCCTTGGGCTGCTGTGAAGGGTAAAGTTACACACATTAAGGGCTTGGCACATGGCCAACACAAAGCCAGTACTTAATCAATAGTCGCCATTGTTACTGCTACCACTTTAAATGTCAACAGGTATCACTGAAGATCTCAGTGGTGTGAACATCAAGAATTACTGGGCAGACAGCAGTGTATGACAGGAGTTAACAACACGAGTCTTGGGTCACGCTGAGCTGGGTCTCTGCTGCCAGGTAGTAACTGTGTGATTCTAGGCACTAAGCAGGCACTTCTCGGCCTTTAATGTGCATGTGAATCTCCTGGAGATCGTGTTAAAAGGCAGATTCAGACTCAGACGGTCTGGGCAGGGCCTGGAATTGTGCATTTCCAACCAGATCCCAGGTGGTGCCAAGGCGGGGCCTCAAAACACACTTGGAGTAGCCAGGCTCTCTGACTCTCTAAGCCTCTGTTCTCCTCCAGAATATGAGGATAATACCAAGACACACACGTGCTGTATACCTACACGTTCCCATGAAAATGACCAAAACAAGTCAGAGTTACCAAGAATGAAGGGCCTCCCAGAGTCACTCAGCCCTCACTGCCGGAACCTCTCCAGGTCTAGCCTGACTCCTTCCACTGTCTCCCCAGCCAGGCCTCTGCTTCATGTCTTTAGGGGAGCTGCTGGGCAACAGGTCAGAGGGGGCGCTCGGCAGGGGTGCTGCCAGTGCTGCCCTCCACCCCCAGCCTCAGTCAAGCTGGGAACAGGCTACTCCACCTGAAGCCAGTTTGCTTGAGACTCTCACACGGGAGCCAGTCTCCAGTGCCCAGCATATTGCCAGCACCCAACTGCTAATCAACACATACAGCAAACCGCTCAATAATTTCTCAGACAGACGGCTTTCAATATCTGTATATTCACTTTTTAGTTGCACATGTGCATTATTGCACAATTACGTCACACAGAGGACAGTGAGATGGAAAGTTTTAAATGATCAGATGTTAAACGAACATACAGAGACCACCTTGAGCACACCTGCTTTGGAGACCAGGATTGGAGAGCAGGGGTGCTCCTACTCTGGGGCATCAGCAAGTCCTAGGAGCCTGTTCCCAGGCAGACACTCGCCCCTCCCTGGTGCCTCTGGGCAGAGCTAGGAGACTGACTACCTGCACAGTGGGCAAGGCCCCTGGGGCATCCCTGCCCCCAAAGAGAGAGATCCAGGGTCTCATGTAAGGGTTGGGGGGGTCTCACGTAAGGGTACAGGGCTCAGGTTGGATTTGAGGCCCCGGCTCTGCTAATCCAGAGCCTTGGGGCCATGAGTAAGCCACTCAATCTTTTTAAGCCTCAGTTTTGTCATCTGCCAAATGCAGGTCTCAACCTCATAGAGTGTGGCAAAGATGACATGAGGGGCCAGAAGTGCCTGGCACAGAGCACGTACTCAGCCAATAATGTTTTTGGTAACAGGCCTTTGAAAAGGAAATAAGCCACGTCCCCTCAGGATATTTAATAAGAGTCTGGCAACAACTAAATGAATGTGTTATATGGAGACTGAGATGTAAAAACGTATAATGATCTAGGGACTTGCTCAGCCGTCCAGCGGTTAAGACTCCACACTCCCAATGCAGGAAGCACGGATTCAATCCCTGATTGGGAAACTGACTGGGGAACTAAGATCCCATAGGCCATGACATGTGGCCAAAAAACTTAAAATAAAAAAAATTTTAAGTAAAAAAAAAATATATATATATATATAATGATCTGTATTCATCACCTCCTAATGGGGTTGCTAAGGCTGAGTACATCCATTGCCTTCTGTGGGTCTAATATTTCATTTAAGTTTAGCAACTTTACAAATCAACTGCGTAAAGAAACTCAAAATAAGGCAGAGGGTATCTAGGAGCACATGAGGAACAACTTTCATCTTCAGCAGATGCGACAGCAGGGACCTTACGCTTTATATATTAGTGCAAGGCCCCAGGCATATACATGTTGTCTGAAAGTCTAATAATCAGTTGTATTTTTCCAGTCATAAAAGAACCAGACATGTATTTGTAAAAGAAAAATGAAGATAAAATAGACAAGGTATCCCCCCAAAAAATCCCATCAACTATTACAAAAGTTAGATTTAAAAAATCAAATGAGAGGACTCTGCTAGATGGAATTTTTTTTTTTTAATTCTTATAAGGCCCACACATAGCAAAATTATAAAATACCCAACTGCTCCCCCAAAATAAAACATTCAAACTAGGGCTAAATTTGAGGGCAAAGCGGGGAGGGTTGAGTTTCAAGCAAACTGACCACAAAGGGACTGGAACGCAAGGGAAACTAGTACTAAAGGGGAGGGCCTGGGGCCATCCCTGCTTCCCGGGAGGCCCGGACCCCCAAGCAGCGGGGCACAGGGCACCCGGGGCAGCTCTTCCCGCCCGACCCTCCCAGGCCCACAGAAGGCACAGCTAATGAGGACTCATCGGGCACAGGGAGCCGGGGAGAAGGGAGACAGAGGTGGTGGCCGGGGAGGTGGCCGGGGCTGGGGAGGCACCCAGACACTGCAGGGCCCCCCTTAGGGTAGAGGAGATGGAGGGCATTGTTTACAACAGGGGTCGTGTCAAACTTTCAGCCCCGGCGGCCCCTGGCCAGGCTGCTGACGTGGACGGTTGGTGCTGGGCACACAAGTGGAGGAGAAGGAAGACAGAGACGAGAGAGAGAGAGACAGCCAGAGACTGCGAGAGAGCCTGAGATATGGCCAGTCAGACAGACAGGAGGAGGAGGAAACGGGAGAGAGATACTTACTTCACGGTTTATCCGAATCTTAATGATTCCAGTGAGGGAACAGGACAAAGCAAAAGAGACAGATATTAGGCCAGAGGCAGATGGAGGTGGACGGCAGAGCACAGGAGTGGCTGGAATGGGTGATGCCCAGCAGGCGTGGCAGAGCAGAGACGGGTGGCCGGGCCTGGGCAAGAGAAGGGCAGGGGCAGGGCCCTGGCGGGGCCCCAGGAGAAGCCGACTAGGGCCTTGAGGACCCTGAGGCGAGGCCCCTGTCCCTGTCCCCAGAGCCACCCAAGTCTGAGAGGCGAGGCCAGGTCAGACCATACTGCAGCCTGGGGAGAGGGTAGGAGACGGGGTGGGTGGGGGAGAAAACAAGGGATTCTGGCAAATACGGGCGAGCGCATCTGGCCACCAGGAGGAAGTGAAGAAGGAGAAGAGAGGTCACCTCCACCGTCCCTGATTGCCCCCCGCTCCCGGATACACCTCTGACCTGGCACACTGGTTCTGCCTGAGATTACCCTTCCCTTCCCTCCCCAGCCCCCCAAAGCCAGCGCAAGCCCTCTGCCTCCATGCAGCCCAACACGGCTAAAGCTGGCCCCACCACTACCCTTGTGGTATGATGCTGAGAAAGTCATTCACTCTTCTTTCCTGGCCTGTGACCGCCCATCTAACCTGAATTCATTCCACTTGTATGTTTATGAGCCTCCCCGACTAGAATCTATGGATTCAAGGAAAGCAGGGACTATGTCTCCTTTTTCACAGGTGTATTCCCGGTGGCCAGCACGATGCCTGGTACACAGTAGACGCTCAAAATATATTTAACATCCAATGAATGAATAAGTGATTCTCTGCACACTTGACTTGCTGCCAGTCAGGGAGTCTGATCAGCATCCCTAGGCCTGTCCTGTCCCACTCTCATCCACACTTGGGGAGCGGTTTCATCGCCTCTTCTTCACACCCAAGCCCAGGTCCCCCTGGCTGCCTGCCCTGTCTCCAGCCCCTCCCTCTGGTCCAGCCTGACCAGTAGCTGCTGCGGCTGGCAGGACAGCCTTGTCATCAGCAGCAAAGGCTCTGGAGACCCTGACCAGCTGAGATGCGGCTCCTTTCTTGACCACTTGCTAGCTGAGTCACCTAGAGGAAAAGTAGCTTCACTTCTCTGAGTCCCAGTTTTCCTCACCTGTAAAGTGAGGCCACAATGCTGACCGCAGCACTGGGTGGTTGTCGGGATTACAGACAATTAAATATTTGGCATAAAGTGCTTAGCACAGTGCTTGGCACACAGTACATGGTCAATTAACCTGGGTTTGTCACAGTCCAACACTTCCAATGCTCCCTGATGCCCCTAGGAAAAAAGCCCAGCTCCTCAGCCTGCCATTCGAGGCCTTCACAGTCCAGCCCCTGCCTGACTCAGCCTGACTGCGTGCCGTGAGAACCCCACCTCCAGCCTCAGGGCCCTCACCAAGAGGGGACCTGTCCTCACGTCTAGGCCTGGCTGTCTGCCCTCTTGCCTCCGTTCTGCTTCACTCACACCCCCACCCCAGGGAAGCCCTCCTGAGAGCCGCCGCCCACCCTGTCCTCCCCTCCACTGAGCTCCCTGGCACTGACTGCAGGAGGTGGGGGTGGCTCAGAAATCCAGCCGCGTGAACCCCGACTTCTTCCCTGCCGGGTCCCGCCCCGCCGGGACAGTGAGCCTGGAGCGGCCAGGGCCAGTCAGCGGACGCGACGGGGCGAGGCACTCACGTCTATGTAGTTGGCGTTGATGTAGTCGGCGTCGGGGTCTCCTAGCATCGGGTGCAGCTTCACTCGGTGCCGATCGTCTGGAAACAGAGAGCACGTGGCCATGGGCGGGCAGGGGCTGAGCTGGGGAGCCCAGCCCCGGGGCAGTAGGGGGAGGCTTCCTGGAGCCCAGAGCCGGGGCACAGGCAGGGCAGGCAGGGAACCTAGAGACTCAGGGCTGACCAGCAGGCCCTCCATATCGCTGGAGGTAGGACAGGCCAGCGGTTAGTCGGGGCTGCAGTGTGAAGGAGGCCCGAGGCCTGGTGCTGCTCCAGCAAGCATCAGCTGTGTGACCCCAGGAGGGGGTGCTTAATCTCCCAAGCCTCAGTTTCCTCATCTGTAAAGTGGAAGTTCTACTACATCCCACGTCGCAGGACTGCTGAGAACACTAAGTCAGGTGAGGAGCGTGGTGCTCAGCGCACAGCCCAGCCTGCGAAAAGCCCTCCATAAACGGCTCACTCTGCTCTTCTCCCTCTCCCTGCTTCCTCCCACCCACTGCCCCGATCGATCGCAGGCCCTCCTGCAGGACTCACAGGCAGGCATGGGCTCCTGTCGGCCACCCTTGACCTTGTCTTTCTTCTTTGTAGCATCCCAGCCTTCAAAGAAGCTCTGCCAGAAGGGAAAGGCGTAGTTAGTGGAAGGAGGGCAGCCCCTCCCCTCCCAAGAGCCCGACCCTGTCAGCAGAAGGAGGTAGGACCAGGTTCAGGGTTAAACTTGGGGCCTGAGATGAAGTCACTGTATATTCCTTTATATGTGAGGGACTAAGTTTAATACCAAGAGGTGTGGGGAGGGGAGTGAGAAAAAGAGGGGGAAAGGTAATTATACTTCAGAGACATTTCAGAATGAAGGTTAGGTTTAGGTCAAATCCAGGTCTGAGCCGGGACGAAGGTAAAATTTTGAGGGTCAAATTAAGTCCAGACGGAGGTAGGATGGGATTCAAGTCAGAGTTCAAACGGAGCTTAGGATGAAAGTTAGGGTCAAAGTAACACTGGGGTTTAGGCTGGAGGTCAGGGTCAGTGTTGGTGGTCAGGTCCACATCAGGGATAGAAAAAGGATCCTGGCAGGGTCCAGATGGAGACCAACATAAGATTCAGACACTTTTTAAGTCAGGGTTAGGATGAGGGAGAAACCAGGTCAGGCTGAGATTAGGGCCAAGGTCAAGGCCAAGAAATTAGCTTGAGATGGGGACTGCCAGGGTCCACAGTGAGGAGGAGCCAGGGAAGGCCCTGGTGAGGGGTCCCAGCTGGACGGGGCCAGGCACCTCATATTCCTGCTTGAAGCCGTAGCCCTCGGCCGTCTTCATCTGGTTGATGTGCTGCAGGAGGTCGGCCACACGCACTGCGGGGTGCAGTTGCCCCGTGTGATACGGGGAGCCCTTCCGGCCACACGGCCGCCGTGGTGAGCCCCCCAGGAGGCTGCTGGCCTCAGTGACCCCACCGCCGCGCTGGTCTCCTGCAGCCAGAGAAAGGGAAAGGGGGCTCCTGACATGCACAGGCCCCAGCCGGGGGAACCCCACATGGACTCAGGGGGGCCGTGGGAGCGATGGGAGCACAGCCAGCGTGGAGGATGCCCGGGCTGTTTGCTGGAGCCAGGCAGCTGGCTGGGCCGCCCTGGGTGACCCTGGACGAGCCCCTTCCCTGGGGCATCCTGGTCTTCCCATTGGTAGAATGAGGGGATCAGGTCACGTGCCCTCTGGGGGCCCTTCTGGCCCAGCACTGCGGCTGGGATCCCTCGTCCCCTCACCCTCCCAGGCTTCCCAGCGAGGGCCCCCTCTGTGATTTCAGCCTGCAGGGGGCAGCGCTCAGCAGAGCCCGCAACATCTGCTCCTTCCTCCCCCTCTTTCTCCCAGGGAACAATCTGGAACCCTGACAACTCCCAGCAATCACCCCATTCAAAGACAAGCAAGTCCTGAAATTAGCTGCCGTTGCCACCCCCTCCACAGATGAACGGGAAGCACCTGAATAGAGGCGTTTCTCCAGCGCCAGCATTTCCCTTGTCAGCCTGCGTGGCAGCTCAGCCCATGGAGAGCAGGTGGAGAGGTTCACGCTGCCCCACACCCGGGAAAACCATCCCTTCCCCATGGACCACCACTCCCCAGCTCCCCTGGCCAGCCTCCCCAAGGACATCCCGCCCTGGTCCCCCTGGTTAGGTCCCAGGACGGAGGAACAGCCCCGCTCAGCCACACCCAGCTCCCAACACTCACTCCCACACACTCAGCACGCGTTCCCTCCTCCTGGCCTGGCTGCGGTGCAGGGGCTTTCTCCGCACGTCTCACCACTGTTCTCTGCCCAGCTCTGAGCCCGCAGGGGCAGGTGGAGGACTCCCAGCGGGCCTCCCTTCCCAAGGCACACATGGCCTTCCTCTGCCCCACTCTCCCCTGATGCCCGGTGAACTCATAGCCATCCATCAGGTCTGGACTCTTAATTCCCAGTCTTGACTAATGGGTGGAATGAATGCAATTCCCAGACAGACACCGCCAGGCCACCCCGGATAGCTCCACTTCCCCAAACTCCAATCTCTGCCTCCTCAAACCGGGGAGACCGTGGGCCCTGCCTGGGTTCCACTTCCTGTGCCGAGGTTTGGAAGCTGCCTCCAGGTAGAGGGGCGAAGCGAGGCAGGTACATCAGTTTGTTTTGCTTTTCTCAGGAATCACAGTGGCGGACTGCCTGGTGCCCAGCACCTGAAAACAACTGTTTCACATGTTTTATCCAGATTTCCAGTTGCTTACAGCTGGAGGGCAAGCCACATACCAGTTATACACGTGTACGTGTGTGTGTGTGTGTGAGTTACTCATGTCTGACTCTTTGTGACCCCACGGAGAGTAACCCACCAGGCTCCTCTGTCCATGGAATTCTCCAGGCAAGAATACTGGGGTGGGTTGCCATTTCCTTCTCCAGGGCATCTTCCCTACCCAGGGATCGAACCCAGGTCTTCTGAATTGCAGGCAGATTCTTTACTGTCTGAGCCACGAGGGAAGCCCACCCATTACACATTTGTGGTCAAATGCCTCAAGCCCCTCATTTTTCAGGTAAAGAAACTGAGATCTGAAGAGGAGACATTTGCCTAAAGCAGTGGCTGCCCAAGCGTGTTCCCAAAAATACTGGTCGTGCCCGATGACTCACGTATTCAACAAAGAGAAGGATCATGGGGAGGGGTTCTGTGTTTTAAAGGAGTTTGTGAAATTCTGGTTTAAATAAAAATAAGTAGGTTGTTTTCCCCTGTGAAATCTCCTAGGGCTTCCAACAAGTTCGTGTGTATTTTAAATCTCTAAGAGATGGGTGGGAATAGCAAGGTTTCACCTCCATCTTTCACCACAGACAGTTTGTTTGTTTCATGAAATGTCCTCAGGGGAATACAGTATACTATGGCAATTAAGAGACAGTATCTGGTGTCAGACAGGCTTCAGATCAAATCCCAATTCTGCATGTAACCTTGGGGATGTTACTTACTCTCCAGAAATTACCCTTTTCATATGGCAAATGAAGATTAAAACTGTTACTCTCCAATATGATGACATAAATATTCAGTGTGCATGCATGCTAAGTCACTTCAGTCATGTCCGACTCCTGTGACCCTGTGGCCTGTAGCCCGCCAGGCTCCTCTGTCCCTGGGATTCTCCAGGCAAGAATACTGGAGTGGGTTGCCATTCCCTTCTTCAGGGGATCTTCCTGACCCAGGGATCAAGCCCAGGTCTCCTGCGTCTCCTGTACTGCAGGCAGATTCTATACCAAGATTATGTATATACAGCACCCAGCCCAGTGCCTGGCACATGAGCACCTGCAGATGGGGCTGTGGACATCATTGGGAGTTTCCAGGAAAAGGAGGATTCCCCTGAGTCTCAGAAAGCCAGGCCAGATGGTTGACAAGAGGTGGCCTTTCTGCCCAGGTCCTTCTCCACCATCAGATCCTGGTCTGAGACATGACAATTCTAAAGAGCATCCACAACAAGCACACAAATTTCAAGCAAAAAAAGACTTCTGCTGGTTCAAAGATCTCAGAGATGAAGGGGTCCTAAGTGTTCTTCATGGAAACCGTGTTGACAGCTCCACAGTGAGCTCTCCAGACAGAAAATCCAGCAGCTCATCTCAAAGATCTTGAAAGGCTGAAAGCTCTGATACGGCCTCACAAGTAGGCATGGAATCATCTGGCAATGGCTGAAGACAAGCAAATGCCCCCACTGGTTGGGAGGAAGCCAGAGCCAAATCTGGGCAGCTTCCAGGTGAGCCCAAGAGCAACAAGATGTTCTCCAAACAAGACCACCAGAGGACAAAGGATGATGAATGATGATGCTGCCAGGAAGATGGTCCATTTCCTGGGCCCAGAGAAGACATGTCCTTACTCTTCCCACCCATGCATTCCCATGGGATCTCTCTCTCTCTCTCTCTCTTTATATATATATATATATCACACACACACACACACACACACACACACACAGATCCTGAGGACTAGCTTGCCCACAGAGCTGGAAGCCCCTGAAAGGATGAGAGAAAGGAAGGTAAGAGCCAGCCCTCAGCTTCAAGGTGGGCACTCAGGCACTGGCCTTGGCTTTCTCCAGCTCCACAATGATTATGGGATAATTCAGAGGAGTAACCACTGGATGCTTGCTCCTTGGAAGAAAAGTGATGACCAACCTAGACAGCATATTAAAAAGCAGAGACATTACTTTGCCAAAAAAGGTCCATCTAGTCAAAGCTATGGTTTTCCCAGGAGTCATGTATGGATGTGAGAGTTGGGCTATAAAGAAAGCTGAGCGCCAAAGAATTGATGCTTTTGAACTGTGGTGTTGGAAAAGACTCTTGAGAGTCCCTTGGACAGCAAGGAGATCCAACAAGTCCATCCTAAAGGAAATCAGTCCTGAATATTCACTGGAAGGACTGATGCTGAAGCTGAAACTCCAATACTTTGGCCACCTGATGTGAAGAACTGACTCATTTGGAAAGACCCTGATGCTGGGAAAGATTGAAGGCAGGAGGAGAAGGGGATGGCAGAGGATGAGACGGTTGGATGGCATCACCGACTCAATGAACATGAGTTTGAGTAAACTCAGGGAGTTGGTGATGGACAGGGAGGCCTGGTATATCGCAGTCCATGGGGCTGCAAAGAGTTGGACACGACTGAGCAACTGAGCTGAACTGAACTGAACTGAACCACTGGACAGCTGATGTTTTGCGGGGAGGACTGGAGGCTCAGAGGAAAGAACACTGGGTGTGGAGTCAGGAGCCTGAATATGGATACTGACTGAAGTCACTTGACCTCTCTGGACCTCAGTTTCCTCATTTGAAAATGAGGATCCTCGGACTTCCCTCAAAGATAGGCACGTCCCCCAATTCCCATCCACCCTTGATGAAGACAGGCCACCAGTTATGCAACCAACAGCACACTATACTTTTCCTTCACTATTTGCAATTAGCAAGCAACTTTAAAGAAACACAACCTGTAACAATAGCTAACAGTATCTAACATACTGAGGGCTTTCATATGCATGGCATGATTCTTAAGCCATTCAATCCTTAGAATATCCCTATGATGTAGGTGTTATTGTTATTCTCCTTTTACATAGGGGCTTCCCTGGTGGCTCACAGGGTAAAGAATCTGCCTGCAATGCAAGTGACCAGGTTCAATCCCTGAGTTGGGAAGATCCCCTGGGGCAGGAGATGGCTACCCACTCCTGGAGAATTCCATGGACAGAGAAGCCTGGCTACAATCCATGGGGTCACAAAGAGTCAGACGCAACTGAGTGACTAACACTTTCACTTGTATGGGCTTCCCAGGTGGCGCTAGCGGTAAAGAACCCACCTGCCAATGCAGGAGACATAAGAGACACAGGTTTGATCCCTGGGTCAGGAAGATCCCCTTGAGGAGGGCATAGCAACCCACTCTATATTCTGAGGCCAGAAGGGTTGAGTGCCCTGCTGCTTAAGTGGCAGTATTAGGATTCATGCTCAGCCCATCTGACTCCGGGACCCTATTGTCTTCCTCTGATTTCCTCTTCCTGACAAGAGGGCATTTGCGCTGTCAAATAAGGGGCATTTATTTGACAAACCATTTGGCCGGAACCCTCTGCTTCCCGTAGCGGTCAAGAGCTCTGGAAGGATGAGAACCCAGAGGGTTTGAGGGTTTCAGGGCAGGATCAGAATCCACAGGGGCACATTCCAACAACTTGGGAACATCCCCCCTCAACATTTACTCAGTATGGGAAGTCCCTATTTAAAATTTCCATACTGAGGTTGAATCTAATCAACATGGTTCTAAACCACAAAAATCTGGCCTCACTTTTCTCAGGAAAAGAAAAGTAGCGGCTAGACCAGGACGTGGCATAAAGAATGAGAGAAGCCTAAAGACTGAGCTTCAGTCTCCTGAATACATCTTGAGCTTCTCAGCCGTCACACCGTGCCCCTGCGTCCAGTGTCCTGCTTTCAGTGTCCACCCCTCCTCACCGTCCATCAGATCTTGTCCATCTCAGCTGAAACCCTGGCCTCCCCTGCCCAAAGGTGTGTCTTCTCAAGACGATGGCAACACACTGTCCCCACTACTCCGCCAGCAGTTAGCCCAGTGCTGAATCTCCTGGGTCCATCTCACCTCCCAACTAGACAGTGAGCTCCTTGGGTGCAGAGCCCATGTTTCCCGACTCTCTCCGTCTCTCCCCAGGACTCAGCAGCAAGATGTGTGCCCACAGCACCCCCACCTCCCACTTCACGCAAAACCCACTTGAGTTTTCCGCCCAAGCAGACCTCACCAGGTTGTCCTCTGTGCATTTACACATGCATTCACATTTGCACATGCTCTGTGCATTTACCTCATGCATAGATGCCTTTGCTTCCCCATCTCTGCCAACCCAAATCCTACCCGGTCCACCAGGCCTGCGTGATACAGCAATTTGCAATTCAAAGAGACCTGCATTTAAATCCTGACTCTGCCACCTTCTGGCGGTTTGACCCAGACAAGTGATTCTCCTCTCTGAATCTCTGTTTCCTTGTTTGTAAAATGAAGAGTTGATTAACAGCTCAATGGCACCCACTCCAGTGCTCTTGCCTGGAAAAGCCCATGGATGGAGGAGCCTGGTGGGCTGCAGTCCAGGAGGTCGCTAAGAGTCGGACACGACTGAGCAACTTCACTTTCACTTTTCACTTTCCTCCATTGGAGAAGGAAATGGCACCCCACTCCAGTGTTCTTGCCTGGAGAACCCCAGGGACGGGGGAGCCTGGTGGGCTGTCATCTATGGGGTCGCACAGACAGTCGGACACGACTGAAGCGACTTAGCAGCAGCAGCATGCAGGGCTGTAGTTAAGTTTAATGAGGGAATGTCACAGAGAACATCATGCAGAAATGCAAGTCAATGGACTTGAAAGCATAAATGAAATGGACACATTCCTAGACAAATATAACACTAAAAGTGTCTTTAAAAAATAGAAAGCTTGAAGAGCGCTTTATTCCTTTAAATAAATTGAATTAAAAGTTTTAAATGTTTCCATAAAGAAAACTAAAGAAAAGGACTCTTTTGGTTTCACTGATGAATTCCACCCAACTTTCAGGGACTTGGAACCAATGACTCCAATCTTCTGTGATAAGGAAAAAAGAGACAAGATTTCCATGCATTTTATAAGACGAGTGGAATCTGGATACCAGAAACCAGACAAAGACAACACAAAAAAGAAAAATTACAGGCCAATCCCATTGGGGAATACAGCTTTAGAATCTTGAACTATATTATAATTATACTAAATCCAATAATTCATAAAAAAATATTACACATCAGACCAAGTCAAATTTACCCCAGGAATGGAAGGTTATTTTAATATTAGAAAATCTATCAACACAATGTTGTAACGCAATTATCCTCCAATTAAAAATAAGTAATTTTTTCAAAGGGGAAAAAAAGGAAAATCTAAAACTGTCACTCACCTCACTAACAAACTAAAGGAAGAAGAACGACATTATGAGTAGCTTCTAAAGAGTCAAACAAATGACAAATNAGGTTATTTTAATATTAGAAAATCTATCAACACAATGTTGTAACGCAATTATCCTCCAATTAAAAATAAGTAATTTTTTCAAAGGGGAAAAAAAGGAAAATCTAAAACTGTCACTCACCTCACTAACACTCTAAAGGAAGAAGAACGACATTATGAGTAGCTTCTAAAGAGTCAAACAAATGACAAATGTAACAATACAGAAATAGACTCAGAGACATGGAGAACAAACTAGGGTTTGCCAGAGGGGCAAGGGGTGGGAAGAAAGGCAAAATAGATGAAAAGGATTTAGAGGTACAAACTACCAGTTATACATTTTAAAAGCCACAGGGATGTAATATACAGCACAGAGACTATAGCCAATAATATTGTAATAACTTTCCATGGTCTTTAATCTAGAAAAATATCAAATCACTACATTATATACCTGAAACTAACAATACTGTAACCCAACTATACTTCAATTAAAAAAAGAAAGTTTATCAAGGTGGATGGATATAAGACCAATATCTATTCACACAAAAATCAATTGCATGTCTCTATATGACCAATACTTAGAAATATAATATTCTAAAAATGTACCCCATGTGTGCTGGGAAAACTGGACATCCATATGCAAAAGAATGAAGTTGGACCCTTATCTAACATCATACACAAAAATGAACTCAGAAAGGACTAAAGACCTAAATGTAAGACCTAAACATAGGGCAAAAGCTTCATAACATGAGATCTGGCAAGAATTTCTGGGCTATGATACCAAAGGCATAAGCAGCAAAAGAAAAAGACAGACAGAATGGACAACATCAAAGGTAAACATTTGTTCATCAAAAGATACTAATCGCAGAGTAAAAAGGCAACCCACAGAATGAGGTAAAAATGTTTGTAAATCATTTACCTGATAAGGATTAATATCCAGAATAAACATAGAACCCCTAAAACTCAACAGCAAAAGGACAAGCAGCCCAATTCAAAACTTCTCCAAATAAAGTATACAAACAGCCAATAAACTCATGAAAGGATGCTCAACTTACATCATTCCAGCATTAGGGGAAAGAAAATCGAAACTACGAGATACCATCTCACATCCGTGAGGATGGCTGCAATCATTTTTTTTTCTTTAACAGAAAACAAGTACTGGCAAAGATGTGGGGAAAACTGGAACCCCTGTGCGCTACTAGGGGGGATGTGAAATGGTGCACCACGGTGGGAAATCTGTGGCAGGCCCTCAAAAAATAAAAATAGACCCACTATATGATCCAGCAGTTCCATTTCTGGGTATATACCCAAAAGTACCAAAAGCAGGGACCCAGAGACATGTTTGTATACATCCATGTTCACAGCAGGCTTCCCTGGTGGCTCAGGCAGGAAAGAATCTGCCTACAGTGCAGGAGACCTGGGCTCCATTCCTGGGTTGGGAAGATCGCCTAGAGAAGGGAATGGCAACGCACTCCAGTATTCTTGCCTGGAGCGTTATTCACAATAGCTAAAACTTGGAAACCACCGAAGTGTCTATCAACAGGCAAATGGGTCAGAAAAGCAAGCATAAACATACGATAGAGTATTCAGTTCAGTTCAGTCGCTCAGTAGTGTCCGACTCTTTGCGACCCCATGAATCGCAGCACGCCAGGCCTCCCTGTTCATCACCATCTCCCGGAGTTCACTCAGACTCACGTCCATCGAGTCCGTGATGCCATCCAGCCATCTCATCCTCGGTCGTCCCCTTCTCCTCCTGCCCCCAATCCCTCCCAGCATCAGAGTCTTTTCCAATGAGTCAACCCTTCGCATGAGGTGGCCAAAGTACTGGAGTTTCAGCTTTAGCATCA
>SJYX01003343.1:107749-118849 GCA_006410675.1 Oreotragus oreotragus | reverse complement strand
GCTCCAGGTAACTGTGCACTCACCCCTGCAGACCACCCCCCACAGTCCCCAGGCCACCCCCCTGCCCCCCGCAGGCTCCCCTGCCCTGAGGGGACAGCCCTCTGCAAGCTGGGAAGGGGAGGGGGGCTGGATGCCAGGACCAACTGGGGCCACCCTCAGCCACCCAGACTGCCCCTGGGTATGGGGTCCATTAAAGGAGCCGCGTGACCCCCTCACAAGCACCCAGAGCACAGCTGGGCCGAGAGCCCTGACGGGACCTCGAGGCACCGGCAGTGGGGTCGTGGGGCAAGTCCGATCCCACCTCCCCAGCAGAGAACCGGGTCCCGGAAAGTCACGTCAGCCCGCAGCTCTTGGGGGATCAGCGAGAGTCCAGACCAAGCCCAGGACCCTGACCCCAGAGCCAGCCCCTCCTGAGGCCCCTTCCAGGCCCGCTCCAGGGTCCTCCACTTACCCACACCCACGTCACCCCATCAGCAGGGAGGGGAAGGCAAGGAGAGGGGAGGGGAAGACAGAGGCCCAGCCAGGGCGGGAGAAGCACTTGTGGTCACACAGCACGTCTCCCGTCCCAGGGACAGAGTGGGGGTCCAGGGCCCTGAGCTGGTCACAGTGGCCCCGAGGATAGGGAGATGGGCTGAAGGCGTGGCATTCTTTTGGTCTCAGCTGAACTGCCATAACTTCAAGAGGGCTGATCCTAAGGACTCCCCCACAATCACCAGCTACATTAGTTCCCCCTTTACTCTCTCTCTGCCCCTTCACCCTGACACCCTGGTCTTTTCACAATTTGTAATCACGCATTTGTGCTTTTTTTAGTTTAATGCCAGACTCCCCACCCATAGCCACAAAGCACAAGAGAACCGCAGGACCGCATCCTGGTTGCTTTTGCCCTCTGTGGATCCCCTGGGCCCAGGACAGGGCCCAGGGAATATGTATTCCCTCGATACAGATTTTATTAAACTGAGTAATCAATAAATGAAGAAAAATAACTAAAAGAACTCCACCTCTATGAGCTTCCATTTTCTCCTCTAAACAAGTGAGGTTGAAAATAACCCCCTCCTGGACAGCAAGCACGCACCCAGCCCTTCCCCGCCCCCTCTGCTTGCTGGGTGGGGGCGCGGGTTCAGGAGGACCCGAGTCATCCATAAGTCATACACAGAGGACCCAGGGGACACACAGGCAACAAAACAGAACCTCCTCTGGCCTCACGCAGTTCTCAGTCCCGCAGGGAAGAGAAACACTGAACAAAGCCTGTGAGTATGCGTGAAGTGCAGGCTGGGGTGGGCGGGGTNCATTTTCTCCTCTAAACAAGTGAGGTTGAAAATAACCCCCTCCTGGACAGCAAGCACGCACCCAGCCCTTCCCCGCCCCCTCTGCTTGCTGGGTGGGGGCGCGGGTTCAGGAGGACCCGAGTCATCCATAAGTCATACACAGAGGACCCAGGGGACACACAGGCAACAAAACAGAACCTCCTCTGGCCTCACGCAGTTCTCAGTCCCGCAGGGAAGAGAAACACTGAACAAAGCCTGTGAGTATGCGTGAAGTGCAGGCTGGGGTGGGCGGGGTGGGGGAAGTGCTGCAAAGGGAAGTGGGGAGGGTCTCTGGAAGCAGAACTAAAGGGTCCATTGGCCTGGGGCACCCCGGAGTTCCCAGGGGCAGGTGCATCCAGCCTCACTCTCCGGGGGCAGGATGAAGAAGCTGAGACCTGCTCCCAGCCACCTCCTCCCCACCCCAGGTGCCTCCTTCCTCCAGTAGGGTGCACGAGAGCTCCCTGGGGGCTGCTCTCCCCCAGCAACCTCCTAATCTGTCCATTTCATCCACACCCCAGTTTGATCTGAACACCCCCATCCCTGCCAGGGCTGCTCTGCCCCATGGCACCCACGGTGCAGACTGAGGGAGCCCTCAAGAGCACAGTGAACCTGGAAGGCCAGGTAGGATTTGGAGGAAAGCAGCAAGGGGCTACAGAAGGGGACTGAATGGCTTTTAGAGGATCTAAGAAGGAACAGGGTGGAGGCAGGTGGCTATGAGGAAGGGATCCTAGAGGCTTCCAGTAGCAGCTGCATGAAGTGGAGGGCTTCCCAGTGAGGCCCTGGTAGCATCTCTGACCCATCCATCCTCTCCTGGGCCAGGCACTCTCTTTGCTGGGGTGGGTGACCTTCCCTACTTTGCCAGTCTTCCCTTAAGAGTAGATCTGGAGAGACTCAAATACCACCTGCAATTCCCCAAATCTGACCCCTTCCTTACAGCCCTCTATCTGTGCCACTCCCCACCCCAGGGCCTCGCCCCCTACAGGAACTACTGTGTGCCCGCCGTGGTGGGGCCCTTCACATGCCCGGCCGTAAGGAGGATGACCTTTGCGGTTAGGCTTGGGTCCAGTCAGGACCTGCTACTTAAAGTGACATGGGCGAGTCACTTAATAATAGTTTCCCGACGTGTGAAAAGGAACTTAGATCTGCTTTGTGAGTCAGGATCCAGGAAGGAAAAATTCCCTGATGTCTCCCGAGTGCCAGAACAGCGCCTGGTACACAGTAGGTGATCAGTAACTACGGTTCTAATGGGTGATGTGTGGAGAGCTCTTGGCACAGCATAATACTCATTAAATGACAGTTTAAATGATTTTGCCTCAGGAAGCTTCACAGGGAACAATCAGAGCCTGATGCCCTGAACAGACCATCCCCACACCCCACTGCTGGCATGCCCCCCCCCAGACTCTTGGGGAGAGTCTCTCTCCTGCTGGTGCCAGGCCTCAGGCAAGGGGGGCCCTGCCCAGTTCTCCCTCATCTCCCTGGATCCTGCTTATCTGCTCCTGACAGCCCAGAGACCCAGAGCCAACCCACCCACGCGTGCCCAGCTTGGCAGCAGCGAGGGCTGCAGAAGCCAGGGCCCAGGAGGAGAGAGGATGGAGCAGGCTCTGCCGCTGGCCCCCAGGTGACCTTGGGCAGGTCTCTGCCCCCTCCGGGGCCCAGTGTCTCCATTCCTCAACTAAGGGGCTTGGACCACAGTGTCCTGGGGCTGCCTGGTAGGGAATGAGGTAGGGTGGGGAGAATGAGGTGGGGCAGGGTCTCAGAAACCCACCAAGCTCCAAACCAAGGCCCAGTCTTTAGTGCTCCACGTACTGGCTCTCGGGAGGGGTTTATTTAGTGTTTTGAAGATAGGTTCTGCTGCTTTGGGAAGACGGGAAAACCACTAGGCATCCTTGAACTACAGTGGCAGCTCTCAGTGTCCAGGTTCTGAGCCTCCACAGTTCTAAACTTGAGAGATTCTCAGAATCTCACATCCTGGATTTCTAAAACTCCAAAACAGTTCTAGGTTCTAAGATAGGCTGGTATTCACTCTGCCCACTGCAAAATGTACCCGAAAGTGCCTCCCATACAAACATAAGGCTGGACCTTTGAGGCCTGGGAAATGGCAAGGGCAGGAAGGGAGGTCTCCTCTGAGTCATGGGCCCAGAAGGACTCCTCAGGGATCAACAGTAACAGAGTCCAGGGCAAGCTGAGCCCAAGAGAAGATGGAGCCTGGAACAGCCACTGCTCAGGGTCCTCAGAGTGAAGGGGAGTGAGTCCCGCCCCCCACTGCTCAGGGGCAACACGTCAACCCTGCGGCTAGGGCAGACGCGACGGCAGATCTCGTGCACTGAGGATGCCAAGCCAGTTACCCCCCCCCCACCATCCCCATCAGAACAGCCCAGCGGGCAAGGCGGGTGGGGCCCACTCCCAGCACGGCTCCTTGGCAGCAGGCACTGAGGGCCTTTCCCTGGACAGGGGCACCTGGCACCGGCCAGACCTGGGCTCCAGCCAAGCCACTCTGGGGCAGCTCCATCTGCAGAGTCTCAGGCTTCCCCTCACCGGCTTGGGTCTATCCACAGGCCTGATGCCCAGGCTGGCAGCCCTCTACACGCCCGCCAGGCGGCTGCCCAACCAGCCCTCAGCCTCCTCTCTGCTCATCCGGCCTCGGACAGGCAGAAGCCCCGGGTGGGCCAGGGCACTGGCCTCACTCACCCCTTTCGGATGATAATAATAATGGCCCCCAGCAGGAGGATGAGGACAGCAAGGCCCCCCGCACAGATGCCCAGGATGAGTCCCATCTCCTCCGACCTCTGGGACACCTCCAGGGGCTGTTTGCTTTCCTTGCAGGCGGCTGGGGAGAACAACACAGGACAGAGGATCAGAGGGGAGGCGGGGACCACCTTCCCGCTGCTTGCAGGGGTCTTAAACTCCGGGAGCTGGTGATGGACAGGGAAGCCTGGCGTGCTGCAGTCTACGGGGGTCGCAGAGTCAGACATGACTGAGCGACTAAACTGAAGCCCCAAGGAATAAACCAGGCTGCAGAAACAGGTGCACAAAAACATCTGCCCATCATCCTCAGCACGTGTCCTGCCTTTCAGTCAATCAGACCCATCTCTCACCGTCCCGCCCACCTTCCGCATCCCCCGGTCAGAGGCCTTATGTGCCCTGTGCCCCTATCTGGAATAGCTCCTCATCAGAACGGCCCAGCAGGCACAGGACTGTGGTGCCCATTGCGATGCCCTCTCTCCTGCCTCAAATCCTCCCCATCCTTCAGTGGATGGGGGATGGCGGATGTGTGTGGGGCCTTCAGACACAGCCTCCCGCCCTCCTGGGAGGCAACAAGGGAAGAGAATTATGTATCGAGGGCTCAGTTAGGGCATCTCAGGACTGGGAACCACCCACATTCCTCATCTGGGAGCAGCGTCAGTCCCGACACTACAGGGTCCATGCTATCCCCTTCTCCTCCCCACAGGAAAGGGGGGCAGATACAGACTCCAGGACCAGGGTCCAGTACCCACCACCCCATTCCCAACTTCTTTGGCTCACCCTCTGCCAGGCCCCTTCTGTGACCACGGTGGTGTGCGGGTGTGTGCCCAGGCTGGGAGAAGGAGCCCTGGAGATGGGGCACATAGGGCCCAAGAAGGGAAATGTTTCCTGGCCCTCACCAGTCTGCCAGACCTCCCGCCTCTGCTCCCACAGGCCTGAGTGCCCAGCGTCCACCTCCCCAGGGCTCAGCAAGTAAGAAACCTGTGGCTGAAGGACTGAATCGGGGGACTTACCCTTCCGGGCGAGGCGGATGCAGTTCAGCCGGGTCTCCTGGAGGCACAGATGGGGCGGGTCTCAGCACCGCCGAAGCCAGGACCTGACCCTCCCCAGAGGCAACCTTAGACAGGCTGTCTTGGCTCTGGTCAGAGTTTTTCTGGTACGAACTGTAACTAAACACACCCCACCAGCAGGAGGGTCGAGGGGGAACCAGGGACGGAGGGGCCAAGAGGGGGAGGGGTCCACAAAGAGGGCGATGCCTTAGGAAAGTGGAATGAAATGGCAGGGAACAGAAAAAAAAAAAAACAGCACAAGGAGAGGGTAAGGAGGAGGTGCTCAGAAATGAGGGCAGCGCTTAGGTCCAGGGCTCCGCCTGGCTACAGGGCAGCCTGGAAAGGAGCAATCCGAGGAGGGAGGAGCCTGGAGAAGGGCGGGGCTTCCGGGAGGAGGCTGGTCCTAGGCTTCAAGGTCAGGTGAAAGCGAGAAGAGGAGAGGGACACCCTCTGGAGCCAGAGGAACCTGAGATGGAAGACCAGGGCCTCAGGAGGCGGCAGGGACCACCCTGGGAGCTTGGATAGAAATGAATCCAGGAAAAGCCCACCAGGCTCCTCTGTCATCCCTGGGATTCTCCAGGCAGGAATACTGGAGTGGGTTGCCACGCCCTTCTCCAGGGGATCTCCCCGACCCAGGAGATCAAACTCGGGTCTCCTGCAAATCTTTTACTATCTGAGCCATCAAGAAGAAGCCCCCTGGAAAGGGTTAGTACTGGAGAGAAGGTGTCTGGGGTTAGGAGGGCGGGGCTCGGGAGGCCTGGGCGTAATATGGGGAAGGAGGTAGGGAATAAGGCTAGTGGGAGGCGAAGGGTGGAGGGGTGGAGGATGGGGCATTGTCTCCAGCTTCTGTAGCAGCCTGCTCCGACCTGTCCTGAGCCTGTCCCCCACCCAGATCGCCCCCACCACGACCCCGGCCGGCCCCTCACCCCCTTCAGGTGGCTTGCTGCCTGGAAGTAGATGAGATAGGCCTTCCTGGGCTCAAGCGGTGGGTTCCAGAAGCCGCGGTAAGTCTGGTTGTCACCCACGGTGAAGGGCATGGCCTCAGGCAGACTGCTGGCCGCTAGTTCGGCCCCAAAGTAGTGCACCAGGCCCCGGGCCAGCGCCGCATCGAAGGTCAGCGGCACCGGGAAGCAGTCCTGGCTGCCGGGCTCCCGCCGGAGTCTCCGCGGCCGCTCCTCCTCCACAATCACCTGGTACACACTGGACATGGGGAGGGGACAGGGGAGTGGTCACAGGGACCAGAGGACAGGGAGAGCCATCTGGTGACTAAGGGTGTGGGCTTTGGGGTCAGGCTCAGGACAGCCCTCATCTCAGCTCTGTCTCTTCTTAGCTGGGCAAGTCATTTAAGCTCCCTGGGCCTCAGTTTTCGCCTCTGTAAAATGGGAATGATTACAGGATGGCTCCATAAGGTAGAGGTGAGCAAAGAGGCAAGTTTAACAAGCAGCCAGTGCCTGGGCAGCTGTTACTACTGTAACTAAGGCTGAAAGTATGTGGGCCCTGCTCAAGCCAACCAAGCCCTGAAGCTCCACCCCGACTCCCAGGGCCTGGGAACCTCAAGCCCTGGGCTCCAGCTAGGTTCCCAACTGCTCCCTCTAGGCCTCAGTAAATGTGAGTAAGACACGATGCATTCATTCATCCAGAAAGTTTTTACTGAGCTCAGACATGAGTCCTATGCTGGGCACTTGGGGCTCTGGGCTTCCTAGAACTGGCCTCCAGTGGGGGAGCCAGTCACTGAACAGGCAAACGAGGTCACACTAAACCTACATCTCAAATACCCTCCCAACCCGGAGGCAGCCCTGGGTCTGCAACTCTGAGCCTGCCATCTCCCAGGCCTGATGGCTGATTTCTATTCCCTGGTCTCTGTCTTCCGATCCCAACTTGTGTGTTTCTATTTATTTTCATCACTATACTGAATGGCCTTGTCCTATGAGCTCCTCCAAATCCTCCGTGGAACAAAGCCAAGAGTAAATAAATGAATGCTGACAAATTTAAATCTTTCCACTCCCAGCCTCAGTCACGTCTTGACGTGTGACACCCCATACTGACAATGGCAGCCTGCACTCTGGGAAAGTAGAAATGCCTTTTCCTTGCTCTCCAGCTGTTTGTTTGTTTGTTTTTTGAGCTCCCAAGTTAGGAGGGAATCACCCCAGCACCCTAAGATTTAGGCCAGACAGGTCCATCCCGTCATTAGCCAGCCCAGGCCCCCTCAATCTCCATTTCCCAGGCCGAGGTCAGGCCTCCCCTGGCCCCAAGTCCCGCCAGGAGATGCTAATAATCATGAACCGTGAACAAAGCACGACTTGATCTGGGACAATCACCATAAGGCACAAAGGAAAGGGAGGCTCAGAGAGGTGAAGGGACATGTCCAAGGTCACACAGTCATCAGGCCTCTCCACCTCACATGGTCCATCCCTCGCCCCATCCCAGGCTTGCCGGGGATGCTGACTGGGCTGCTCACAGGATCCCCCAAGGAGACAAGGAAAGGAGAAGCTGCTGGGTCCCCAGTTCCTCCCAATTCAGAGGCACCTGCGTCCTGAGCCTCCTGCAAAATGCCAAATTCCCCTGAGTTCTGCAGACTTCTTCCTGCAGCTCCCGTTAGGGTCCGGGAATCAGCCCAAATCAGACTGTGCAGTAGCAAACATGGGGAGGCAAAGCAGGAGGAAAGAGTGAAAGCGGGGAGGAGTGAGGAAGTGAGTGAGTGTCAAGAGCACCTGGGAAACCCCTGCCTTCTTGGGGGGTCTCAGTAGGACCCTCTCATGGCCAGCTGCAGGCTGTCACCCTCTCCCAGTGCCTGAGCCTTTATGGGAAGGAGTGAGTCGACCAGAGGGCCAGGGAGGCTCCGTGACTTCAAGGAAAGGTACAGGCTGTACAGACAGACCAGGCTTTCAAATCCCAGCCCTATCGCTTACCAGGCTTGTGGCCTCGGGGGCACATTATTCAGGCTCTCTGAGCCTGCTTCCCGATGCGGAAAATAAGGGTGCTGATACCCACTCCACTGGCTGCCATGAGGATCAAATGACTCATGAAGGTAAAGTCCCTAAGATGACGTCTGGCCGACAGGAAGTGTGTGCACACATTGCACAAACACACACTCTCTCATATACATACACATCACACCCACAATCACACACACACACACACCCCAGCACCTTCTCCTCAACAGAGACAGTCACTACAGCAGCTGCTTTCTCTGCAAAGAAGTAGGGAAGCCAAGCTCTCGGCCCCTCCAGAGAGAGGACGCCACGTGACCAGAGGCCCTAGCCTTCCAGGAAGCTCATCCTTGTGTCTCCCTCAACAGGAACCCCCAAGGGAAAAGCTGGGGAGAAATAAAGCCCCAAGGTGGCAGAGGTAGGCCCTCTAGAGAGATCCGAACTATCTCCTGTTCAAGATCTTGTGACAGTCACCACCAGACAGCCCACGGCCTCAGAGGGGAGTGAGTGCAGGCCTTCCTCCTGCCCAGGATCACAGACCATCCTCCTCCCGACACTCTGAACCCTGAGGAGGAGACTGAGGGAAGACAAGGCTGAGCAGGCCTGGGTGGGGGCTCTGGGTCAGAGGACAGGCCTCTTCTCTTACCGCCCTGACCTCCCGCCCCTCCGTTACTTGTGTGCCCACCTGATGGGCGCCCCGCGGCCCTGCGCCGGCCTCAGCAGCACAGTGATGGTGTTCTCAGACTCGCCCAGCGGAGACGGCATGTCAGCATAATCAAAGCTGGGCGCTGGGGGAGAGGACAAGGACATGAGCCCAGAGCCTGGCCACTGCACCAGGAAGGCCAGGCTTCCAGGCTCCTTGACCTCTGCCCTCAGACCGCTTCCCCTTCAGCCTCCACCTCCCTGTTCCCTCTGACCTGAGCTTCCCTGACCCCTGACCTCAGCCTTCAGATTCCACCAACCATCTCCAGAACCCTCTGAGTTAATCCTCCCTGACCTCACCCTCTAAATGGTTCATTTATCTCAGCAGGAGTCCTCCATTGCCACCCCCAGGAAGCCCCACCTTTGTGCCCAGGGGACTCTGGGCCTCCCCAGAGGGGCCAGGCTAGGTCAGGCGGGGCTCACCTGAGATGTTGGTGGTGATCTCGGTGAGCGCCGCCTGGCCGAAGCCTTTGCCCGTGCGGGCCCGCACTGAGAACAGGTAGGTGGTGCCTGGGTGCAGGTTGGAGAAGACATGGTAGGTCTCGTTGCGGAGCTTGGAGATGGTACGCCGTGGGCCCGGCACATTCACCGCCGGGTCTGACGACTCGACACTCTGGTAGCTGATCTAGGAGCAGAATGGGCAAGCAGGCAGGCTCAGGGATGGGGAAGTAGCCTCCCACCCATCATGGTTCAGGTGAGCTAGGGAAGTGGCTGGGCAAAGGGGGAGGCTTGGGGGGACTGTGGGTACCCCTCACCCCAGGCCTCTGGGTACCTTTGCCTTCTGCCTTCAGGTCCCTCATCGCCCACAGGGTATGGACCCCAGCCATAGCTAAAGGAACGCCAGTGATCACCTCTGTTCTCCCACCCCACATACTTCCCTCTCCAACCTGTGGGCTCACCATCCACCAGGGGCCCACCCACCTCATACTGAGTGATGAGGCCATTGGGTTCCTGGGGCTCCTCCCACTTGAGGAAGATCATGTCCTCCAGCGGAGTAAAGGTCAAGGACTCAGCCGCAATCCCGCCAGGCACTGCAAGGGAAAGAAGACACGGGGCAGGGAAAAGCAAGCTTTGGAACCAGATACCTGGGTTCAGATTCCAGCCTTGCCATTTCCTAGCTGGGATGCTTGGATCACTCAGCCTCTTTGAGCCTTGGCTTCTTCATCTGTGAAATGGGGATGATAACAACACCTCCTCCACTGGAATTAAATGATGTGATGTACATAAAGCCCCAAGGCAAATACCTATCAGCACTCTCATATGGTTCGGCCTACGTCTGAGCACTCGAAAAGGGCAGCTGGCATTTTCATTACTGTGCAGGAGGCATTTCGCAGAGAATGAATGCTCCTATTTTGTTCCAGCTGAGTGGTTTTCAGAAAATATAGACATTTGCCAGAAAAATGAAAACAACTGCCTTACAGTAGCAGGATTATGGGTGGAGATGTTTTCTTGTCTGAAAATTACTAATTACACAAACAATATGTTCAATGTAGAAAATCAAAATAAGCATAAGGAAAATTAATGGCACCGACATTAATTCCATTACCCAGAGATAAACACTGTCAACATTTCAGCAGAAGCCCTTTCAGATACGGTTTTGTTTTGTTTTTGTTTTAAGGTATCATCTTCACAGCTGGCTCAAGGAATTTCCTCTAGGAAGAGAATGGTCTTCTTTGTTTTTGGGAAAACACTTTGATAAACTTTTGTAGGGAAACTGAACTTCTAAGATAGGGGAAAGCAGAAACCAAGATAACAGCTCAAGTGCCTTGTGTTAAGATGAAGTTAACCAGGCAATTCCACTATTCACCCACCAAACTGTTAAATGGAAAAAGACAATTCCAAGTGCTGGTGAGGATGCAGAGCAACTGAAATTTTCACACACTGCTAGTGGGTGTGTAATTCAACACAACCACTTAGGAAAACTGGATATATCTCCTTATGAACACAAACCCTAAAATCTAGCTGTTCCATTCCTAGTCATAAACCCATAAAAAATGTATTCAGTTCAGTTCACTCGCTCAGTCGTGTCCGACTCTTTGCAACCCCATGAATCGCAGCACGCCAGGGCTCCCTGTTCATCACCATCTCCTGGAGTTCACTCAGACTCACATCCATCGAGTCCGTGATGCCATCCAGCCATCTCATCCTCGGTTGTTCCCTTCTCCTCCTGCCCCCAATCCCTCCCAGCATCAGAGTCTTTTCCAATGAGTCAGCTCTTCGCATGAGGTGGCCAGAGTACTGGAGTTTCAGTATTAGCATCATTCCTTCCAAAGAAATCTCAGGGTTGATCTCCTTCAGAATGGACTGGTTGGATCTCCTTGCAGTCCAAGGGACTCTCAAGAGTCTTCTCCAACACCACAGTTCAAAAGCATC
>SJYX01003343.1:84114-106949 GCA_006410675.1 Oreotragus oreotragus | reverse complement strand
GGTCTGACAGAACGTGGTCCACTGGAGAAGGGAATGGCAAGCCACTTCAGTATTCTTGCCTTGAGAACCCCATGAACAGTATGAAAAGGCAAAATGATAGGATACCGAAAGAGGAACTCCCCAGGTCATTAGGTGTCCAATATGCTACTGGAGATCAGTGGAGAAATAACTCCAGAAAGAATGAAAGGATGGAGCCAAAGCAAAAACAATACCCAGTTGTGCATGTGACTGGTGATAGAAGCAAAAATGTGTAGATCTACCAAAAAAAAAGAATCTACAAGAATTTTATTTGCAGCACAATTTAAAATAGTTGCTGCCACCACTGCCACTACGTTGCTTCAGTCGTGTCCGACCCTGTGCGACCCCACAGACAGCAGCCCACCAGGCTCCTCTGTCCCTGGGATTTCCCAGGCAAGAACACTGGAATGGGTTGCCTTTTCCTTCTCCAATGTAAAATAGTTGAAAGCAACCCAAATGCCTAACAATAGTAAATAGAACGAATAAATATTCACATAATGGATTATTCAGCAATGCGAATAAATTCTCTAGAACTGTACACACAACTTGGCTGAATACCTCGAGCATAAAGCTGAGACAGAGAAGCCCGTCATAAAAAGAACATACACTGATCCAGAAAAGGGAAAACCACAACTACAGACCTATCGGAAGGACTAAACTCCCAATGCTGCCAACACCTCCTACTGGAGAGAGTTCTGAGCACCTGGAGCACTCTGCTGTCGCTGCCTGCCGTTCAGTCACTCAGTTGTGTCTGACTCTGCGACCCCATGGACTGCAGCACGCCAGGCTTCCCTGTCTTTCACGGATGGGGATGCAAATGTATGGCCACTTTGGAAATCAGTTTGGCAATTTCTTATCAAGTTCAACATACACTCACACCCAGAACAACACTCCCACTCAAAGGTATTTTCCCAAGTAAACAAAAACTTAGTCCATTTGAACCAGCATGCCAATGCTCATAGCAGCTTCATTTGTTTTTTGTTTTTTGAATGTATAATGTTTTAATTTAGTCTGGGTAGAACCACAAGGGTTGCTACGTGAACATATCATGGTTTAGGTTATTATATAGAACAGGTGTCCTGAAAACAGGGGTAGTTTTTCCTCCACGTTACAGAGTTTCTAAAATTGCTTTCTTTTTTTAAAATTAATTTTTATTGGAGTATAGTTGCTTTACAATGTTGTGTTAGTTTCTACTGTACAGCAAAGTGAATCAGCTATATGTATTTTTTTAAAAAAAGAATATACACTATATGATTCCACTGATAGAATGTTCAAAACCAAGCAGAAATTAGTCTATGGCATTACCGGTCAGGATAATGATTACCTTTGGGAGCTGTGAATGGGAGGGTGCAGAAAGGGGACTTCAGGGCTGCTGGTAATGCTTTTTCTTGGTCTGGGTGTGGGTTATCCTGATGTGTGCGGTCTAGGAGAATGCCAAGTTGAGCTGACCACTTAAGATAAGCACACTCCCCGTCAGTATTATACTAATACCTCAGTGAAAAGTATAAAATATTAAATAATTAATTAATATTAAAAAGAGGCAGGAGAAGGGGGACAGAGAAAAAAGAAAGAAAAACAAGGAGCTAAGTGAGGCCTGGCCAGGGTGGGGAGTGAAGCAGCCTCAACAATGTACCTTGCAGAAGGAAAGGGGAAAGGTCAACAGAGTTTAGGAATGGAGCAGTCTGAGAGTCAACATGAGATTACTTGAGAAGGGTAGCAATACATGCTACCCCAAAGTATATCACGTGGAATAAGGATTATTTTGAGTTGAACTGAGAAGGCAATATAGGAGCATACACAATAAAAATTCTCTACCTTCCCCCTATTTGCCTAAAAGTAGGACATAAATTTGCACAGGTGCCCCCTTCCCTCTTTACCTGGTAGGACAGAAGTTAATCACTGAGAAACCTCTGGACCCTTATCAGCCCAGAGGAATCTACCTGACAGACTTTACTGACCACCATTAGTTTCCCCATACATTTGATTTCCCCTTATTTGCTGCCCCTAGAAGTTTGAAGTCCTTTTCTTTCGTCTTGCCAGTTTTCTAAAAATTCATTGTTCTATGGTTAAGATGCTATATAAACCCAAGTTCTTATCACTCCTTTGAGTTACTCATCACCGAGTACTCCCTATTATGTGCAAAGCATGTGTTCATAAACTCCTGTTTCCTATAATGGAAAATAATCTGAATATATATGTGTGTGTATATATTCACATATATATTATATAAGCTTTGGAAAGATTAATAAAATTTATTTTATTATACATAATAATCTGAATCCCCTTGCTTATGCCTAAAACTAACACAATATTGCAAATTAACCACACTTCAATTTTTAAGACTATATAACAAAAAATAAATAGAATTTATAACAAAAAATTTTTTAATATATTTATCTTATTTTTATCTGGTTAATCTATCTTTGCTCAGTCAATTTACAGGATCTCAGCCAATGAACCTCAGATAGGTAGGAGAAAAAAGTTAAGTTTCTCTGATTTAGGGTAAACCCCTCCAGACTTCATTCCCACCCCCAACAAATCCTCATCAGTGCAGGGCACAGGGCATACACACTTCCTCAGGTGAGTGGGGTTTTCTGGAAATTGAGAAAGGAGTTGAATTTTATATCTGGGCCACTGCTGTGCAGACAGAAAATTGTAGATGTGAGGAAACAAACAAACAAAAATACTATTAACCAAGGAGCTTAGGGGTACCTGGGGATTTACAGCAATCTGGAGGAAGGCTTTGGACCTGTGCTGAGATTAGAATGTAGCTGCTAAGAAAAACAGCTCTCAAACAGATGGCCAGGTTTGAAACCCAGCTCTGCTACCCATCTACTAGTAATGGGACTTCATCGGCAAAATGGGAATGGTAACAGTAAACAGCCTGATAGGGTTGTCATGAGGTGCACATGCATTAATATATAAAAAGCGTTCTGAAATTAATGAATGTTAGCTTGATATAAGTGGAACAATACACTCAACAATGACAGAATGCACATTTTTTTCAAGTAGATATGGAACATTTACTAAAATTTAACCATATGTCATTGGTGGCTCAGCTAGTAAAGATTCCACCTGCAATGCAGGAGACCTGGGTTCGATCCCTGAGTTGGGAAGATCCCCTGGAGAAGGGACCAGCTACCCACTCCACTATTCTGGCCTGGAGAATTCCATAGACTGTATAGTCCATGGGGTAGCAGAGTCAGACTGAAAGACTTTCACTCACTCACAACCATCTATCAGGCCATAAAGCATGGATCAAATTTCGAAAGACCAAAATTAGAGTATGTACTCTGACTACAGTGTAAGCTAGAAATCAATAACAAAAAGATAATTAGAGAAATCCCAGTCAGAGATCAAACAACGTAATTCTAAATAACTCTTGGGTCAAAGAATGAATCATAAAAGAAATCAGAAAATATTTTAAACTGAATGATACTGAAGATAGGATACAGCAAAACCGTGTGCAATAAAGCTAAAGCAGGGCTGAGGGAAATTTATAGCTTTAAATGCATATATTAAAAATGAAGACAGGCTCAAAATCAGTGATCTAACAAGCTTCCATATCAAAAAAGTAAAAGAACAGCTGATCAAATGCAAAGAAAGCATTTTTAAAAAGAAATAGAATGTAAGTATAAAATTAAAAAAAAACTAAGCCAAAATTTGGCTCAAAACTAAGCCAAAATTTGGCTCTTTGTAAAGATTTAAAAAATTTATATACCCTTACCAAGAATGAACATGAGAAAAAGAGAGAAGACGCAAATTACCAATATCAGGCATGAAAAAGGGGATAGCACAATAGATCCTGCAGACATTCAATAAATATAACAAGAGAATATTATAGCCAACTTTATGCCAAGATAGTTGACAATTTAAGTGAAATGATCAAATCCCTTAAAAACGGAGTACACCAAAACTGATACAAAGACTAGAAAGTCTGAATATTCCAATATCTATTTTGAAAATTAAAATTGCTGTTAAAAACCCTGCCACAACGAAAACTCCAGGCTGAAATGACTTCCTTGGTAAATGTTTCCAAACATTTTAAGGAAGAAATTATACCAATTTTACCCAAAGTCTTCTAAGGAACAGATATTAGTATCACTACTCTGTTGTCATACAGTCGGCTTAAACCTAAGCAAAAAATCTCCTAGGCCAAGTTCAGTCTCAGACATGTGGCGCCTGTGGGCACCGGGGGTCACGAGGCCTCTTACCGTCCTCGTCTGTCTGGAAGGTGACTTCCTTGCCCTCTTTGCGCCCCTCGGGGTTAGCGAGGACGAGCCGCACGTGGACATTCCTGTAGGGCAGCAAGTTCTTGATGGTGTAGCGGCTGACACCCCGCTCCATCTTCACACACTCCCGGACGGTCTGGTTGTGGCTGCTGCCCAGGGTGTAGTGATAGCACAGGGACACGCTGTAGGTGTGGCAGCGTGTCACATTGTAGCCCAGCGGTTCCCACTGCACGGTCAGTTGGCGGGCCTGGATCTCAGCAAAGGCCAGGCCTTTGGGGGCCCTCATGGGCTCTGGGGAATCCGAGCAACAGAAAGGGTATTAGAAATAGGAGGAGAAGCAGGATGAGAGAGAAAACATCAGGCAGCTGACTAGTATCAACCCTCATTTGCCCCCAAGAGTCCAAGAGACCCCTTAGTGCAGCAAAAAGGGAATAAAGTGCATGCTTTGGAGTCAGGCAGGCCCACATCGGAATCCTGGCTCTGTCGCTTGCAGCTGACAACTACTGGCTAAGTCACTTTATCTCTCTGAGCCTTAGTTTCCTCATCTGCAAAATGGGATAATAGGCTCAATCTCATAGGATGGCTGTGAGGTTTAAGGTAAAACATGCAAAGCATGTGTGGCAATGGCCAATACGCAATGTGAAAGTGGCTCAGTCGTGTCCGACTCTTTGTGACCCATGGACTATACAGTCCATGGAATTCTCCAGGCCAGAATACTGGAGTGGGGAGCCTTTCCCTTCTCCAGGGGATCTTCCTGACCCAGGAATTAAACCAGGGTTTCCTGTATGGCAGGCGGATTCTTTACCAACTGAGCTATCAGGGAAGCTCCAATACACGGTAAGCCATCAAAAATATTAGCTATAATTTTTTTTAATAATACGGTTCACTTCCTATTCCAAATTCCTCCTGAAGGAAGTCAAGACAGTCTGAATCAACCAACTGTTGTATTTTTCTTCATTCTCTGTTAATTCCAAACTTGTTCTAAAACAGTTTACAGTAATATGTACAATATAATAATACAGAGAAGTCAGCATAATGGGGGAAATGAGAACCAAATAGGTAAACAATGCCAGAGAATGTTAGGAAAATAGAAATGCATGCCATTAGGTCCCGCATGGAGCTATAAATATAAGGCTCAAATTAGGTGATGGGTTCCCTGGCTGCCAAAGAAAAAAGGGAAATACAATCTGTTCTATAAAGATGATGATGATGATGATGGCTGTAAACATTTATTGGGGCCTTTGTGCCAAGCATTGCTCTAGAGGTTTTAAAACGCTTTATCTCATTTAACCCTCTCTGTAATCTAATAGAAAGCTGCCATTATTAGCCTTGTTATGCAGATGTAGAAATAGAGGCACACAGGAGAGATTAAGTAAACTTGCTGACTGTCACACAGATAGTAAGTAGTGAAGCTGGAATCCAAACCTGACAGGCCGGCTTCAGAATCCACACTATTAACCACCACTACTCTGCCTCCCCATGAGGAATTCACTGTCCAAAAACTAAAAATAAATAAAAATAAGCCAGGAAACTTCCTTGATGATCCAGTGGCTAAGACTCCACATTCCCAATGCGGGTAACCAGGTTCGATCCCTGGTCGGGGAACTAGACCCTCGCATGCTGTTACAAAGATCAAAGATCCCACATGCAACTAAGACCCAGCACAGCCAAATAAGTAAAATGTTTTTAAAAATAAATAATAAATGAATAATAGTTCAGTTCAGTTGCTCAGTTGTGTCTGACTCTTTGTGACCCCATGGACTACAGCACGCCAGGCCTCCCTGTCCATCACCAACTCCCAGAGTTCACTCAAACTCATGCACGTTGAGTCGGTGATGCCATCCAACCATCTCATCCTCTGTCATCTCCTTCTCCTCCCGCCTTCAATCTTTCCTAGCATCAGGGTCTTTTCAAATGAGTTAGCTCTTCGCATCAGGCGGCCAAGGTATTGGAGTTTCAGCTTCAACATTAGTCCTTCCAACGAACACTCAGCACTGATTTCCTTTAGGATGGACTGGTTGGGATTTCCTTGCAGTCCAAGGGACTCTCAAGAACCTTCTCCAAATGAATAAAAAGGATACCTTTTTAAAAATTAATTAATTAACCACACCAATGCCTCTGGAGAGGCAGCTACCCAACATAAGGCAAGTGCATATTACTGTGCTTCATAGCCTCTTGAAGATTCCATAGGACCAGAATGTTATCCGCATTTTATAAGTCAAGAAATCAAGGCTTCTTTACTCGGGGGCTCAGGCCCCAGTCCTGCATCTGCACTGAGCAGCTGTGCAATCCTAAGTAAATCTCTGGGCTTCAATTTCCTCATCTATAACATGATGGATGAAGCCACGATTACTAATGATCCTCTTCTCTCTTGCCCTCTGACTGTGCAGGTTCTGTGACACCTGCCAAGTGTCCTCAGTTAGAGGATATCAGGACACACCTTAATGAACAGGAAAGAAAGTCCTACTGCTTGGCCTCTTGATGATTAACTATGATCCTATTATCATTTTCATATGATTAATTTGCTCAGGATGCTCTGTACAAAGACAACGCAGGGAGAAACATCAGGCTGCTCCTCACTTGCGAGTGGATGGGTAGGTGCACAGCTTTAGAAGCTGGCCAGCACAGTGCAACTTTCCTTCCTTCCCTGGACCAGAGGCAAGTGGCCGTCTCCAGTCATACATCAGAATGTCACCGAAAGATTTCGGTACCTGAGAGTAAGGCTTGACTTCTTACAGAGAGCCTGGCTCTCTTATCCCCACAACAAGGCAGACCGGATCCTCACCCGACAAAAATGTTAATAGGCTGGTTCCCTGCTCACTGCATCCTAAGGGCTGATAACTGCAAGCCCACTTATCTCACTTGTCTTTTCTCTGCTGTTCCTGGACCATGGAGATTTTCCTAATGTTTTTCTATATAGTTTTTAGTTCCTCTTCACTTTCTTCCATAAGGGTGGTGTCATCTGCATATCTGAGGTTATTGATACTTCTGGCAATCTTGATTCCAGCTTGTTTTAGTTTGGTGAAAGTGAGTTGGGGAAGCAGAGTTTCAGGCAGATGAGATAATAGCAGGTGGGAACGACTGGAGTCAAAGAGAATCTAAAACATTCTAGGACTTCTAAGAACTTCTGTGGGTCTAGTTCAGATTAAGGGGGTAGAGATGGGATAGGAGGGGAGCTGGAATGTCTCACGATGGGTGAGACCAGAGAGTTGACCAGGAGCCAATACTGCTGTCTCAGAACCTTGTCCTAGTTGTCAGGTGTCATATTTCTATTTTACCCTCGGAGGGCCCATGGAGATTAAGGGGGGAATCCAAAGAAAGGAAAGCTGGCCCTTGTCCTGGGAAGAACATCTTGCTTCAACAGTGACCTCTGTCCCATGACCTCCATTCAGAAGTCCATATGCCTTTCATGCTTGGGACATGAGTGGCCGTAAAGGAAGAGATTTTAATTAATAAACTTAATAACTGAATGTGACATTAAAAAGAAAAATGCTTGATTGTTTCCAATTTAAATCTAGAGATTAATGTTTAACACAGTTTTAACCCTGATGTTTCACATAATCTTACATCATAGATATTTTTTCTTATAGTGGAAGGATTCTATAAACAACATTTAAAATTAAAAGCATAATATTTTATCAAAAACTGAACCATAATTTATCTAACTATTCTCCTGTTCTTTAGATTATGATCATCATTTTGTTATTATAAGTAATCTATTTATGTCCATTTTTCCCAGTGGTTTCCAATTATTCCTTTGGGATTGAGTCCTAGACCTGGAATTTCCATTCAATGCATATCAATACACTTATGTCTCTTTGTTCATATTGCCAAAGTATTTTCCAATTTACACAGCTCAGAGCTGCTCCAGAAAGGGAGCTCTTTGCAGCAAGTGGCCAAAGTATTGGAGCTTCAGCTTTAGCCATCCTTCCAATGAATATTCAGTGTTGATTTTCTTTAGGATTGACTGATTTGATCTTTTTTTTTTTTTGTATTTATTTATTTTTTTACACGAACTCCCAAACATGAACGCCCCTCCCACTTCCCACCCCACATCTTCCCTCCAGATCATTGAACCTTCTCCAAATGAATAAAAAGGATACCTTTTTAAAAATTAATTAATTAGCCACACCAATGCCTCTGGAGAGGCAGCTACCCAACATAAGGCAAGTGCATATTACTGTGCTTCATAGCCTCTTGAAGATTCCATAGGACCAGAATGTTATCCGCATTTTATAAGTCAAGAAATCAAGGTTTCTTTACTCGGGGGCTCAGGCCCCAGTCCTGCATCTGCACTGAGCAGCTGTGCAATCCTAAGTAAATCTCTGGGCTTCAATTTCCTCATCTATAACATGATGGATGAAGCCACGATTACTAATGATCCTCTTCTCCTTTGCCCTCTGACTGTGCAGGTTCTGTGACACCTGCCAAGTGTCCTCAGTTAGAGGATATCAGGACACACCTTAATGAACAGGAAAGAAAGTCCTACTGCTTGGCCTCTTGATGATTAACTATGATCCTATTATCATTTTCATATGATTAATTTGCTCAGGATGCTCTGTACAAAGACAACGCAGGGAGAAACATCAGGCTGCTCCTCACTTGCGAGTGGATGGGTAGGTGCACAGCTTTAGAAGCTGGCCAGCACAATGCAACTTTCCTTCCTTCCCTGGACCAGAGGCAAGTGGCCATCTCCAGTCATACATCAGAATGTCACCGAAAGATTTCGGTACCTGAGAGTAAGGCTTGACTTCTTACAGAGAGCCTGGCTCTCTTATCCCCACAACAAGGCAGACCGGATCCTCACCCGACAAAAATGTTAATAGGCTGGTTCCCTGCTCACTGCATCCTAAGGGCTGATAACTGCAAGCCCACTTATCTCACTTGTCTTTTCTCTGCTGTTCCTGGACCATGGAGATTTTCCTAATGTTTTTCTATATAGTTTTGTTTTAACTCATTGTTCTTATCTGTTTAGAAAGGAATGGGTGAGTTTTGTGTGTGTTCACTCTGCAATCACTCTGCCATCTTGTTCAGAGGTCTTTGCTTTATTTCCTGAGACTTTGTGGCTCTGGTCCTGGCTGCCCGACCTGTCCTGTCCCAAGGTGTCTGTGTCTGTCTCTGTCTCTGTCTCTGTCTCTGTCTCTGTCTACTAAAGCCAAGCACCATGGATTTACTTGCACTAGTGAGAGTGGATCTCGGTCCTGAAGCTCTGTTCACATCATCCCCACCTCCGGGAATACCTGCTCCACATCCTTTACCATCCTTCCAGGTTTGGCGGAAGCACACTGCTTCCTTCACCTTCCTGCAGCGTTCAGACAAGGACACGAAACATCAACTGCAAACCGGTGGCACCGGCTGGGCTGGGACTATGACCAACGAGACAGTAAGTGTCTCATCCAAAAGGAGCAGCTGCCACTCAGTTCCGGGCTGTGTTGCCAGATCTTCCCGTTTATGAAGCCAGAAATTCCAATTTTTTGTGTGAAATCTCCAGATTTTTTAAATACTGGCAACCTACTCAGTTTTTGTTTTTGTTTTGTTTTTTCAAACCAATTTGCCAGGGGACCTCCCTGGCGTTCCAATGGTTACGACTCCACACTTCCAGTGCAGGGGGTGCAGGTCTGATCCTTGGTCGGGGAACTAAGATTCCTCAGGACCGAAAGAAGAAGAAGGAAAAAAAAAAACAGTTTTCAGGGCACAGAACGGTAACTTCTAACTTGAAGATTGAAACTTTCACCCTCGTGCTTAAGTACCTCATTCTCCAACAGCTATGCCAGCCCCCTCCCCACTTGCGAGACAGAGGGGTTTCTGAGAAGAAAGCGCACTTTTCTTTCTCTCCCCACCCTAAACAAATTTGGGCAGATCCAGAGGCTCAAATGGTTTGTTGACTACAGGCTGATATGTTGATTGAGGGGTGTGAATTCATGAGTCTTTCTGTGTTTCCAAAAACCATCTGGCACCCAGACACACGCTCTTCGGCTGCCAGCACACACTGGCAAAACGGAACCTGGGGGCCTCAAAGCCCCAACCCTCTGAATTCCACAGGGCTGTAGGCCACTTGGAGGTCAAAGGTCTAAATGCACATTTTTTTTTAAACAAGAAGGCTAACAGTTAACATCTGTTAAATTAGCCCCCAATGCGTTGATTTTAATGATGCTAAGGAGCACTCAACAACCCTGAAATCTTAACTGTTGCTTGAGGAAGGGGCTTTGGAGTGGGGTTGGGTACTGCAGAGTTCAAATCCTATCTCCACATTTCATTAGTTCTGTGACTTCAGGCAAGTGATTTAACTCCCTTTGAACATTAAGTTCTTTGACTAAAAAATGGAGATATAATAACATCTACTTTGAAGAGCAGTGTGAGAGTTACATGACATGGTCTGAGTCTAATTCATAGGAATTAATTAATATGTGCATGCTAATGGTGAGATATGGTGACTGCAGCCACGAAAATAAAAGATGCTTGCTCCTTGGAAGAAAAACTATGACAAACCTAGACAGTGTATTAAAAAGCATAGACATCACTTTGCTGACAAAAGTCCATATAGTCAAAGCTATGGTTTTCCCAGCAGTCATGTACGGATGTGAGAATTGCACCATAAAGAAGGCTGAGTGCCAAAGAATTGATGCTTTTGAACTGTGGTGCTAGAGAAGGCTCCTGAGGTCCCTTGGACAGCAAGGAGATCAAACCAGTCAATCCTAAAGGAAATCAACTCTGAATATTCATTGGAAGGACTGATGCTGCAGCTGAAGCTCCAATACTTTGGCCACTTGATGCAAAAAGCCAGCTCATTGGAAAAGACCCTGATGCTGGGAAAGATTGAGGGCAAGAGGAGAAGGGGACAACAGAGGATGAGATGGTTGGATGGGCATCATCAACTCAATGGACATGAGTTTGAACAAACTCTGAGAGATAGTGGAGGACAGAGAAGCCTGGAATGCTTCAGTTCATGGGGTCGCAGAGTCACACATGACTTAGCGACTGAACAACAAGGATAAGATATACCTTTATATATAGCAGCACCCTTTATAGCAGCAGTATAAATTAGTACAGCCACTTTTTAAAGCAATATACATCAAAGCCCTTCCTTAAATCACCTCTGACTACTTACATGAAAGAAATAATTCAAGGAGGGAATATAGCATGATCAGCACTAAGTTTTTCGAAACAGTATTATTTACAATAATAAAAATCTAGAGGCAAATAGCCCAGCCATATGGAGACACTCAGTGGACTCCACAGCCAATAAACACAATTATAAACAACATAACACAAGTAACAACACCAAGAAACGGAAGTAGAGTGCAGAACGCTTTCCACATCCCAATGACAAGGGTGTGAAATGTGTACTGTAGGCATATGGGCAGAGATTTGCAGGAGGCAGGAAAACTAAAACAGCTGTTGGGCTAGCATGGTGAGATTTAGAGTGATTTCTTTTAAATGCCTCTGCTGGTGTTATATTATTGTTTTTACAGTAAATAATACTGTGGGAGGGGAGTTTCATGGAGCCCGAAGAGATGGCAACACAGCTGGCCAACAGCAAAACTATGGGTCAAGGCGCCTAAGCAAAGAGGGGGTGGCGATGCAAACGAAGGGAAACACGTGATTAAGAGGAGCAGGCTGAGTTGTTTGGCTCCTATCTGCCTGGTCCCTGCTAATTTACACAGCTTCCGTCCCAGCCAGGCCATGGAAAGTGTTTAGCAGTGCCTGGCACAGAGTGGGTACTCAGCCCACGATGGCAGCTATGCAGCTATTACTGGTAGTAAGGTGGTGGTGGTGGTTTCCAACACGAGACTGGAAGTCAGGACATTCAAACCTTGATGCTGACTCTGCTATAGACTCACTGTGTCAATGCGGACCAGTGACTAACTCTCGAAATTTCACTTTTCTCATCTGTAAAACGAGAATGATCAACAGCTGTCACCATGAAACTTGGGTTCTTAACTTAATGTATAGACACAGGCAAGTCCTTCCCATCTCTGGGCTTCCATCCCCTCATCTGCACACTAACAGGAGTGAAAGAGAGACTCTCTGTGGACCCCAGGCTCTGATTTCTTTCATACCAAGTACCTGACCAGAACTGGCTTTGAAGAGTTAAAAACACCATAACAATAATAGTTGTCATTCACTGAGTGTTGACTGTGTGTTAGGCACTAGGCTTCACAGGCATTTAATACATTTACATGCAATCACCTGCATTTAATCCAAAACCAGAGGGTTGCACAATTCAGGCTTCACTGCTCCTCTCTTTTCCATCTACACTTATTCCCTAAAATCTAAGGACTAAATCAGGGGTTCTCAACCTTGGCATTACTGACATCTCAGACTAGATAATTTTTTGTTGAAGAGGCTGCTTATACACCACAGGATATTTATTACCTTCTCTGGCTTCCTCTATCCCTAAGATGCCATTAGCACCCCACCCCCAGTTGTGACAACCAGACACTGCAGATGACTCCTGGGAGACAGAATCACCCCCACTAAGAACCACCAGCATAAAAGATCTCATCCAGTCTCATGGCTTTAAATATCTAAAACAGCTGTTGGGCTAGCATGGTGAGATTTAGAGTGATTTCTTTTAAATGCCTCTGCTGGTGTTATATTATTGTTTTTATAGTAAATAATACTGTGGGAGGGGAGTTTCATGGAGCCCGAAGAGATGGCAACACAGCTGGCCAACAGCAAAACTATGGGTCAAGGCGCCTAAGCAAAGAGGGGGTGGCGATGCAAACGAAGGGAAACACGTGATTAAGAGGAGCAGGCTGAGTTGTTTGGCTCCTATCTGCCTGGTCCCTGCTAATTTACACAGCTTCCGTCCCAGCCAGGCCATGGAAAGTGTTTAGCAGTGCCTGGCACAGAGTGGGTACTCAGCCCACGATGGCAGCTATGCAGCTATTACTGGTAGTAAGGTGGTGGTGGTGGTTTCCAACACGAGACTGGAAGTCAGGACATTCAAACCTTGATGCTGACTCTGCTATAGACTCACTGTGTCAATGCGGACCAGTGACTAACTCTCGAAATTTCACTTTTCTCATCTGTAAAACGAGAATGATCAACAGCTGTCACCATGAAACTTGGGTTCTTAACTTAATGTATAGACACAGGCAAGTCCTTCCCATCTCTGGGCTTCCATCCCCTCATCTGCACACTAACAGGAGTGAAAGAGAGACTCTCTGTGGACCCCAGGCTCTGATTTCTTTCATACCAAGTACCTGACCAGAACTGGCTTTGAAGAGTTAAAAACACCATAACAATAATAGTTGTCATTCACTGAGTGTTGACTGTGTGTTAGGCACTAGGCTTCACAGGCATTTAATACATTTACATGCAATCACCTGCATTTAATCCAAAACCAGAGGGTTGCACAATTCAGGCTTCACTGCTCCTCTCTTTTCCATCTACACTTATTCCCTAAAATCTAAGGACTAAATCAGGGGTTCTCAACCTTGGCATTACTGACATCTCAGACTAGATAATTTTTTGTTGAAGAGGCTGCTTATACACCACAGGATATTTATTACCTTCTCTGGCTTCCTCTATCCCTAAGATGCCATTAGCACCCCACCCCCAGTTGTGACAACCAGACACTGCAGATGACTCCTGGGAGACAGAATCACCCCCACTAAGAACCACCAGCATAAAAGATCTCATCCAGTCTCATGGCTTTAAATATCATCTACACCATGTCTATACTGACGACTTTCAAATTTATATCTGCAGCCCAAACCTCTTCCCTAAACCCCATACTCGTAAATCCATCTGCCTGATGGATATCTCCACTTGAACGTCTAATAGGCATCTCAAAGTCAACATTTCCAACACAGAACTCCTGATCTATGGCACCCCGTCACACCTGCTCCTTCCGCAGCCTGCTCCCTTGCAGTAAATGATAACTCCATTCTTTCGGCTGCTCAAGCAAAACGCCTTGGAGCCATCCTTGACTTCTATTTCGCTCTCTCACTGCATATCCAATCCATCAACAAGTGCAGTTAGCTCTACCTTCAGAACAAACCGAATCTAACCACTTCCACACAGCCACTGCTTCGTCCCAGCTCCCAGCCTCCCCAGCTCCCAGCTGACTTGTTGCAGTAGCTTCCTCACTGGTCTCTTCTCTGATCCCTTCGCCCTCCTAGAGTCTGTTCTCCATAAAAGGACAAAAGTGATCTTTGTAAACACAGGAAGTGATGTCACTCCTGCTCTCCAAAGCTGCAATGGTCCCCCAGCCCACCCAGAGCAAAATGGCTCTGGGTCCCACCTCCCCAGTATGACTTTGGCCTCCTCTCCTGCCAGCTCCCCTCAGTCACTAGACCACAGTTATACTGGTCTCCTTGCTGCTCCTCACACAAGCCAAGCATGCTACAGAACTCCCTGCTATTAGGTTGGCCTAGAACGCCCCTTCCCCCAGCAATTCCTCTAGCTTCCTGTGTGTGGCTCTCTCCCTTACCTCCTTCAGGTCTCTGCTCAAATGCCACCTTCTCGGTCAAACAGTCCCTAAGCCTTTTTGAAATAACAGTTCTCCACACTTCACACTCCATCCCCCTTCCTGCTTTGTTCTTCACAACCCTGATCATCAACTGACAATCTATATATTTCACTTGTTTACTACTTCCTCCTGCCAGAAGGACAAAGAAATGCAAGAAGACAAAATGGCTGTCTGAGGAGGACTTACAAATAGCTGCAAAAAGAAGGGAAGTGAATGGCAAAGGAGAAAGGAAAAGATGTATACCCAACTGAATGCAGAGCTCCAAAGAATAGCAAGGAGAGATAAGCTCAGTGATCAATGCAAGGAAATAGAGGGAAACAAAGACTAGAGATATCTTTAAGAAAATTAAGAGATACCAAGGGAATATTTCATGCAAAGATGGGCACAATAAAGGAGAGAAATGGTAAGGACCTAACAGAAGCAGAAGAGATTGAGAGGTGGCAAGAATACACAGAAACACTATACAATAAAGGTTTTGACGTGGATAACCACAAAGGTGGGGTCACTCGCCTAGACCCAGACATCCTGGAGCATGAAGTCAAGTGGGTCTTAGGAAGCATTACTATGATCAAAGTTAGTGGAGATGATAGAATTCCAGTAGAGCTACTGAAAATCTGAAAAGATGATACTGTTAAAGTGCTGCACTCAATATGCCAGCAAATTTGGAAAACTCAGCAGTGGCCACAGGACTGGAAAAGGTCAGTTTTCATTTCAATCTCAAAGAAAGACAATGCCAAAAGCTGTTTAAAGTACCTCACATTTGCACCCATTTCACATGTTAGCAAGGTAATGCTCAAAATCATCCACGCTAGCTCTCAGTATGAAACTAGGAATTTCCAGATGTACAAGTTGGATTTATAAAAGGCAGAGGAACCAGAGATCAAACTGCCAACTTCCAGTGGATCATTGAAAAAGCAAGAGAATTCCAGAAAAACATCTGCTTCATTGACTATGCTAAAGTCTTTGACTGTGTAAATCATAACAAACTGGAAAATTCTTATAAAGATGGGAATACCAGACCACCTTACCTGCCTCTTGAGAAACCTGTATGCAGGTCAAGAAACAACAGTTAGAATTGGACATGGAACAACAGGCTGGCTCCATTGCACTCAATATGCCAGCAAATTTGGAAAACTCAGCAGTGGCCACAGGACTGGAAAAGGTCAGTTTTCATTTCAACCCCAAAGAAAGACAATGCCAAAAACTGTTTAAAGTACTTCACATTTGCACCCATTTCACATGTTAGCAAGGTAATGCTCAAAATCATCCACGCTAGCTCTCAGTATGAAACTAGGAATTTCCAGATGTACAAGTTGGATTTATAAAAGGCAGAGGAACCAGAGATCAAACTGCCAACTTCCAGTGGATCATTGAAAAAGCAAGAGAATTCCAGAAAAACATCTGCTTCATTGACTATGCTAAAGTCTTTGACTGTGTAAATCATAACAAACTGGAAAATTCTTATAAAGATGGGAATACCAGACCACCTTACCTGCCTCTTGAGAAACCTGTATGCAGGTCAATAAACAACAGTTAGAATTGGACATGGAACAACAGGCTGGCTCCAAATTGGGAAAGGAGTACATCAAAGCTATCTATTGTCACTTTGCTTATTTAACTTATATGCAGAGTACATCATGCGAAATGTCAGGCTGAATGAATCACAAGCTGGAATCAAGATTGCTGGGAGAAATATCAACAACCTCAAATATGCAGATGACTTTACCCTAATTTCAGAAAGTGAAGAGGAACTAAAGAGCCTCTTGATGAAGGTGAAAGAGGAGAATGAAAAAGCTGGCTTAAAACTCAGCATTCAAAAACCTAAGATCATAGCATCTGGTCCCATCTGTTGCTGCTGCTGCTGCTGCTGCTAAGTCGCGTCAGTCATGTCCGACTCTGTGCAACCCCATAGACAGCAGCCCAGTAGGCTCCCTCATCTATTTGCCATAAAGTGATGGGACCAGTCACAAACTTTATTTGCTTGGGCTCCAAAATCACTGAGGATGGTGACTGCAGCCATGAAATTCAAAGACGCTTGCTCCTTGGAAGAAAAGTTATGACAAACCTAGACAGCATATTAAAAAGAAGAGACATCATTTTGCCGACAAAGGTCCATCTAGTCAAAGCTATGGTTTTTCCAGTAGTCATATATGGATGTGAGAGTTGGACCATAAAGAAGGCTGAGCACCGAAGAACTGATGCCTTCCAACTGCGGTGTTGGAGAAGACTCTTGAGAGTCCCTTGGACTGCAAGGAGATCCAACCAGTCCATCCTAAAGGAAATCAACCCTGAATATTCGTTTGAAGGACTGATGCTGGAGCTGAAGCTCCAATACTTTGGCCACCTGATGCAAAGAGCCTATTCACTGGAAAAGACCCTGATGCTGGGAAAGACTGAAGGCAGGAGGAGAAGGGGGCGACAGAGAATGAGATGGTTGGATGCCATCATCGACTCAATGGACATGAGTTTGAGCAAACTTTGGGAGACAGTGAAAGACAGGGAAGCCTGGTGTGCTGCAGCCCATGAGGTAGCAAAGAGTCAGACACGACTTAGTGACTGAACAACTACCCGCCAGAATGTGAGTTCCGTGCAGTGCCGGCATGAGGAACCATACACTACTAGCCTTTGTCTGTCTTGGTCACAGTCTTATATCCTTAGCAACCAAACAGTATCTGACAAATAATAGGCACTCAATAAACATGTGTTGAATGAATCTTCACATTTACCCTGTAAACATTATTATTATCCCTTTTTATAAAACAACGGGACTAAAGCTTGGAGAGGTTAGTCTGACACAGGTCCTTTAGCTAGAAGGTAATCTCCCCTAGAATACTCTTACCCACCACCCAAGGGTCTCTCCAAGTGTGGCATTAAACTGTATTTTAGATGGTTCTCAGATCAGCTCTTAAAAACACAAGAATATTCATTGGCAAAAAAATAAACCTCAACCAAATTCTGTAGCTTATCTAAAAGTTAACTCAAAATGGATCATGGACTTATTTGTAAAACTATAACACTTTTATTTTTAAAAAAAGAATAGGAGAAAATCTTCGAAATCTAGGGCAATGCAAGGAGTTCTTAAATTTGACATTAAAAGCATAGTTCATAAAAGGAAGTTTTGATAAACTGGCCCTCATAAAAATTTTAAATGATTATTCCATGAAAGCCCAGGTGAAGAGGAGAAAAAAGACAAGCTAAAAGCCAGGGGGAAATATTTACAAACTATATACCCAAAAAAGGACTAGTATCTAGAATGTGTAAAGAATTCTCAAAGCTCAACAATAAAAAATGAATAATCCAATTAGAAAATGGGCAAAGACATGAATAATTCATGAATAGGATATACAGATGGCAAACAGCACATGAAAAGATGTTCAACATCACTAGGCATGGAAAGTGAAAGTTGCTCAATCGTGTCCGACTCTTTGCATGGACTATATAGTCCATGGAATTCTCTAGGCCAGAATACTGGAGTGGGTAGCCTTTCCCTTCTCCAGAGGGATCTTCCCAACCCAGGAATCAAACCGAGGTCTCCCACGTTGCAGGCAGATTCTTTACCAGGTGAGCCACAGGAAGCCCATTAATGTCACTAGACATTAAAGAAAGGCAAATTAAGACCAGGATGGGATATTACTACATACCTCTCAGAATGGCTAAAATTTTAAAAATTAATAATAATAATGACAACACTAAATGCTGGCAAGGATGTAGAAAACTGGATCACTCATATATTGTTGATGAGAATGTAAAACAATACAACCAACTCTGGCAGTTTTCAATAAAACTGCAATAAATATGCAATTACCATATGATCCATCATTTGTATCCTTAGGCATTTAGCCCAGGAAAAAATGAAAAATTATGTTCATGCAAAAACTCATACATTAATGTCCGTGGCACCTTTACTTGAAACAGTCAAAAACTGGGACTGGTTCAGGTGTCATTCAACAGATGAATAGTTAAACAAACTCTGGTATAGCCACACCATGGGATATTACTCAGCATTGAAAAGGAAGGAACTATTGATTTATACAACTTGGATGAATCCCCAGGGAACTACACTGACCAAAAGAGTCAATCTCACTGCCGAGACAATCCAATGAGAAAAGAAAGTCTTTTTCATAAATGGTGCTGGGACAACTGGACACCCACAAGCAAAAGAATGAGACTGGACTCCTACCTTGCCCCAAATCCAAAAATTAACTCAAAGTGTGTCAAGGACCTAAATGTAAGAGCTAAAACTATAAAACTCTTAGAAAAAAATAAAAGTAAATCTTCCTTACTTTGGATGAGGCAAAAGTTTTCTAGATGTGACATCAAAAGTCCAAATAACAAAAGAAAAAGTAGATAAATTGAGCCTCATTAAAATTAAAAAACTTTGTGCTTCAAAGGACACCATCAAGAAAGTTAAAAGACAACTCACAGAATGGAAGAAAATATTTGCAAATATATCTGATAAGGGTCTAGTATCTGGAATATATAAAGAAATTTTACAACTCAATAATTAAAAGATAAAAACCCAATTTAAAAATGAGTAAAGGATCTGAATAGACATTTATACAGAGAAGGCATACAAATGGCCAATAAGAACATGAAACTTGTTTGATATTATTAACCATCAGAGACATGCAAAACCACAATGAGACACCACTTCATATCCACCAGGAGGATAGCAGGAGGGTTACAATCAGAAGACAGGTAATAATGAGTGTTAGTGAATATGGAAAGATACTGGAACCCCCATACACAGCTGATGAGAATGTAAAGTGGAACGGCTGCTTTGGAAAGCAATCCAGCAGGTTCCTAAATGGTTAAACATAATTATCATATGATATGTATATGCTATACCCTCAGGAGAAATTAAAACATATTTCCATACAAAAATCTCTACATTAATAGTCATAGCAATAATAACCAAAGCCTTCTGACTGAAAAATGTATGAGTAAATTATGGTATGTCTATACAATAGACTATTACTCAACAATAAAAAGTACTAAAGCATGCCACAACATGGATAAACCTTGAAAAAGTATGCTACGAGAAAAAAGCCAGTCACAAAAGACTACATATTATATGATTCCATTATATACAAAATGTCCAGAGAGGCAAATCTATAGAGACAAAAAATAAATTAGTGGCTGTCTAGGGCTGGAAGTATTAACAGGACATGAGGGGAGGGGTGGACTGCTAAAGGATACAAGGCTTCCTTTGAGGGAGGGGAAAATGATCTAAAATTTATTGTGGTGATGGTTGCACAACTTTGTGAATATACTAAAAACCACTGAATTATACACTCTCATGAGCAAATTGCGAGAGATATGATTATATCTCAATAAAGCTATTATCAAATTAAAAAGGCAATTCAAAAGATTATATACTGGGACATTTCTGGAAGTCTGGTGATTAAGAATCTGACTTCCAGTGCAGGAGACATGGGTTTGATCCCTTGTCTGGGAAGATCCCACATTCTGCTGGGCAACTAAGCCCATTTGCCACAACTGCTGAGCCTGTGCTCTAGAGCCTGTCTGCCACAAGAGGCACCACCGCCATGAGAAACCCTTGCACAGTAAACAGAGATTATCCCCTGCTTGCAGCAATTAGAGAAAGACCGAGTGCAACAGTGAAGACCCAGTGCAGCCAAAAAGAAATAAATACATGTAAATAAAGTAAAGAAATACATGTAAATAAAGTGAATAAATACATGTAAATAAAGTAAATAAATACATGTAAATAAAGTGAATAAACACATGTAAATAAAGTAAATAAATACATGTAAATAAAGTAAAGAAATACATGTAAATAAAGTAAATACATGTAAATAAAGTGAATAAATACATGTAAATAAAGTAAATAAATACATGTAAATAAAGTGAATAAATACATGTAATAAAGTGAATAAATATCATGCAAAGAGTTGACTCATTGGGAAAGACCCTGATGCTGGAAGGGATTGGGGGCAGGAGGAGAAGGGGACGACAGAGAACGAGATGGCTGGATGGCATCACCAACTCGATGGACATAAGTTTGAGTGAACTCCGGGAGTTGGTGATGGACAGGGAGGCCAGGCGTGCTGCGATTCATGGGGCCACAGAGTCAGACACGACTGAGCGACTGAACTGAACTGAGCTGAACCAAAGAAAAACAAAAAAGGTTATATACTGTATATATATAACGTACGATTTTATCATCTATATAACATGTTTTAGAAATGAAGAACAGATTAGCAGTTCCCACGGGGTTGGGGTAGAGGGACAGCAATGATACAAAAGGGCAAATCAAAGGATCCTTAAGCTGATTGAATTGTTCAGTATCTTTTGACCGTGGTGGTAGATACACAAACTAACACTAAAATAAACTATATAGAACTAAATATATACACATACACCCAAATGAGGACAAATGAAACTGGGTAAGTCTGAATAACATCTGTGGATTTTGTCAATGTCAGTATCTTGAGAGTAATATTATACCACAGTTTTGCAAAATGTTACCATTGCCGGAAACAGAGTAAAGTGAAAAGGAAAATCTCTTGTATTTTTCCTTATAACCACATATGAATCTTTTATATGGCAATAAAAATTCAACAACAACCACAAAAATGCTGAAATCACAGAGTAAGAAAATCGTTCTGTTCTCAATCTCTCTTCTGATTAAACAAAAAAGTCTCCTCTGGTGCAGGTGTGCCATCGCTCATAACAGATGCTGTACCCTTTTAAACAAGAAAAAGCAGACCTCAGGCTTAAATGCCCAGATGAGAGAATCCAGCTAAAATTTAATAACATGCTTTTATTTTACGCTGTTTAGTTGTTTATTTTATCTAGATGATACAGTGTAGAATTAAGAACACAGATTCTGAAGCCAGCCAGTCAAGAGTCCTAATCCCTTACTGTTCTGCTACTTACTAGCTGTGTGACTTTGAGCCAGTCACTTAACATCTCTATTCATGATAATCTGTACAGAGGTTACAGATTTTACACGTCATCTGTAAAATGGGTACGACAAGAGTACCTAGATCATGGGGTTGTTCTGAGTTTTAAATATGACACACACACACATGTGTCCTTCACAGAGTAAAGTGTTAGCTATCATCCTTTTCTTTACCATAACTGGGATGGAGCGAAAATCATAATGGTTCAGAAAGCTTGAGAAGCACAGAGGGAGGCCACACTACCGCTCAGAATGTGCCCTTCGCCCCTCGGATGCCCTAAGTCCATACCTGGGTATCCGGAGGAGGCAATGAAGCCAGGAAGCACCCACCTGCGCACTTGGTGCGGCTGACGAGGGGCGGCCCCGGACGGCCGGTGCCACCGTCACCTGGGCGCGTGAGCAGCACGCTGATCTCGTACTCCGTGTCGGGGTCGAGGTGCCACAGCTTGTAGGTCTGCAGGCTGACGGCGTGCACCTCGGCCCACGGGCCGCGCGCCATGCGGTACTCAATCTCCTTTCGCACGATCGGCCCGTCGCCGATGATGGAGTTGGTGTTGAGCTGAATGATGAGGTATGTGGGACCGGCACGCAGCAGCTGCGGGGGTGCAATGGGGGTAGGGGGCTCTGCAAGGAGATGGGGGAAAGACGGAGCCAGACGGATGCCGCTATGAATCCCTGGCTCCCAGCTCCTCATCCTGCAACACCCAAAACCCCTAGAGCCATCCTGGTCCCTCACCCCTACCCCAGGCTCTTCATGCAGCCCCCCAAGTCCTCGACGAGACTGCCTCCCCTCACTAAATCCCCAGGCCCTAAGAGAGGCGGAACTCCAAAAGCCGACCTTGCCCCTCAACCTCTCAGCCTACACCTTCTCCCTCACTCCCTTCCAGATCCCGAAGTCCTCGCTTCTAAGGACTGACCGCTTGTCAGTTAGGGTCAACCCTGGGAGGCCCACAGCCCGATCTCGCCTCGCCCAGGTCACACTTTGACCCAGTCCCCACGCGGGCCCACCTCTCAGAGGGACCTCCTCCCCACCCTGACCTTCAATTAGGACTGGATCTCCCAGGAAATGACGCCCCCTCCTCGAGCCCCGCCAGGGAGGACAGAGCACACCCGGAGTCGGCCTCGGCCTTCCCTGGCGGTCCACGGGCCACGCCCCATCGACGAGACTCCGCCCCCC
>SJYX01003343.1:56826-75904 GCA_006410675.1 Oreotragus oreotragus | reverse complement strand
TGTAAATATATTCCAAAGGCAAGCTGATTTTGTATTTTCAAACCTTATTTCATCAGTAGCTGCACACACACTCCCAAAGCTGTGCACAGGGGAACACATCTTTACCTGTAAACAATCTAGGTCATGATGCTGTGTAGGTGGATGATAGGATTATTCCTGGAAGTCATTTTTATACAGAAACAGCAAGAACGATCTTAAATATGCACTGATGTGACTGCAAATCCCCAAACACATTTCAACAAATGGAACTAAATCTAATGTCAGCTTGAATGTCCTTTAGCCAGGTCCCATGTGTACATAGCCAGTGTTTTGTTAATATTTTCAGCATACAGATTCTGCACAATTTTGTTAGACTTATATCTAAGTATTTTATAATTTAGGGTGCTATTTTAAAGGGCAGAATCTTTTCAATTCAAAATTGTTCATTAATAAAATATAGAAATATGATTGGCTGGCTTTTGTATATGGTGATATTGTGACCTTGATAAACTCACTTATTCTACTAATTTGGAGTCGATTCTTCAGGAACTTCTACAATCTTGTTGTCTGAAAATCGGAACAGTGTTGTCTTTCTCTCAACCTGTATGCTATTTTTTTCTTGTCTGTGCTTTCCCGCTCTGCTAGGACCTCCAGGGCAATACTGAGTAGAAGAGGTGATATCAAACATCCTTCCTTTTTCTTGATTGTAGGGGGAAAGCATTAAGCCTTTTACCATTAGGTGTGTTGTTAGCTGTGGGTATTTGCACAGGGCTCTTTATCAATAGATTGAGAACGTTTCCTTCAGTTCCTAGTCTGTTGACTTTTTGTGTTTGTTTTGCAATAAACCGATGCTGGATTTTGTCATGTGCTTTTCCTGAACTCATTGAGATGATCATGAAGTTTCTTTTCTTTTGTCTGTGGATACGGTGAAGACACTTGCTCATTGAAAGGAAAGCTATGACAAACCTAGACAGCGTATTCAAAAGCAAAGATATCACTTTGCCAACAAAGGTCCATATAGTCAAAGATATGATTTTTCCAGTAGTCATGTATGGGAGTTGAACCATAAAGAAGGCTGAGAGCTGAAGAACTGATGCTTTTGAATTGTGGTATTGGAGAAGATTCTTGAGAGTCCCTTGGACTGCAAGGAGATCCAACCAGTCCATCCTAAAGGAAATCAACACTGAATGTTCATTGGAAGGACCGATGTTAAAGCTGAAGCTCCAATACTTGGCTACCTGATGTGAAGAGCCAATTCATTGGAAACGACCCTGATGCTGGGAAAGACTGAGGGCAGGAGGAGTTTGCGCACTCTCTGGGAGATAGTGAAGGACAGGGAAGCCTGGCATGCTGGGATCTCAGAGTCAGACACAACTTAGTGACTGAACAACAAAATAGTGAATTACAGTGATTAATTGTTAAGGCATAAGGCATGTTATTGATTGATTCATTTGACCAACACGTATGGGCAGTTACTTTCCCCGGGCATGATGTTAGGTGCTGGAGATAGAGTTCTGACCCGGGGACAGGCCCCGCCCTGGGGAGCTCAGGGATAGTTGAACCCCTTGTGCTAACTAGCTTTGGAGCCTGCACCCCATATCACTTCTGCTTGGAGAAGCACGTCACCAGGGTCCCCTCAACCAGGATGGCATGCTTTTCCTGCACTTCTAGGGTGAATGGGTAAGATGCTGCTGGCCCCAGGAATAGGGGAATCAGGAGATGTGGGCTGGAGGATGCAGGGCCAGCCCTGTAGCTTCTGCTGCTTTGTTGTTTAGTTGCTCAGTCATATCCGACTCTTTGTGGCCCCCTGGACTGTAGCCCTCCAGGCTCCTTGCTCCATAGAATTCCCCAGGCAAGATACTGGGGTGGGTTGCCATTTCCTTCTCTAGAGGATAGCGGGTTCAATTCCTGCGTGGGGAAGATCCCCTGGAGAAGGAAATGGCAACCCACTCCAGTATTCTTGCCTGGAGAATTCCACGGACCAAGGAGCCTGGTAGGCTACAGTCCATCACATCGCAAAAGATTCAGACACGACTGAGCGACTAAACTACCACCACGCATCTCAAGCAGGTTCCTGGAGCAACACCGCACTCTGTGCAGTGGACAGTGGGCAGGACATGGCAGCAATGTTCGCTTCTGGGGGCAGGGAGAGGCTATCAATTCTAAGGGGAATTGTCACCAGGTTAACTCATCAGTTAGGCTTCCCTGGTGGCTCAGAGCTTAAAGCGTCTGCCTGCAATGCGGGAGACCTTGGTTCGATCCCTGGGTCGGGAAGATCCAGGGAGGAAGTGGCAATCCACTCCAGTATTCTTGCCTGGAGAATCCCATGGATGGAGAAGCCTGGTGGGCTACAGTCCACGGGGTCGCAAAGAGTCTGACACAACTGAGGAAACTAGCAGAAAGTCACGCCCCTCACCATCCCTTTGATAAGCTATTGTGGTGGAGATGTTCTGAACTAAAGTTCGAGTAATCAGTAGCTGGGAAGGTATGTAGGAAGTATTCAGGAAAGTCAGATATGCGAGGAGGTATATGTGAAGCAGGCACTGGTTGAGCAGGGACACACAGAGAGTAAGAGGGCAGCTGTCTTGGCGGCACAGTCACACATGTCCTAAGCTGCACAGTGGCAGGGCAGAGTTCTCAGAAGTAAAACTGCTCAAGACGGCCCAAACTTGGCTGAGTTCTAGTATGTACGAAGCACTGGTCTTCCAGTGTGGAGCCACATGGCCTGCACATGTTAACCCAGTTGGCCAGGGCTGTAATCCCCCCAAGCCCCTTTATTAATTACTCTTGAGATCTGAAAGCAGAGGAACCTTTAAGGGTCATCTAGCCAAGACCCTTCAGAGAAGGCAATGGCACTCCACTCCAGTACTCTTGCCTGGAAAATCCCATGGATGGAGGCGCCTGGAAGGCTGCAGTCCATGGGGTCCCTGAGGGTTGGACACGACTGAGCGACTTCACTTTCACTTTTCACTTTCATGCATTGGAGAAGGAAATGGCAACCCACTCCAGTGTTCTTGCCTGGAGAATCCCAGGGACGGGGGAGCCTGGTGGGCTGCCGTCTATAGGGTTGCACAGAGTCGGACATGACTGAAGTGACTTAGCAGCAGCAGCAGCAGCAGCCAAGACCCTTAAACCTCTCCTTAAAAATCTCTCATTCCCACTCTGGTGCATCTAGAGTGAATATTTGCTAAAAGCAGGCCCCCCTTGGAGAAATTTACCTATACTCTTGTTGAGCTCTGAACCTTTTAACTTCAGATGTGAAAATGAACCAGAAAGTGTCAGAGGCAGGATGGAGGGGGTGGGCGGAAGTTTGAGTCTCTATATGTACATAACACCTGTGCTGAGTGGGTGGCTGAATAACACCTAGAGAAGTTGGGAGAGCAAGGTGATNGGGTGGTGGGGGTGGGGGGGGCAGAGGGGGGAAAGGGAGCTGGACTCCTCCGGACCTGGCTGAGGGATTATGGCCTCCCTTCTGTTGGGAGAAGGCCCCAGCAGCTGCCAAGAGGGTGCCCGAAGCCACGCAGGGCTGCCTCTTCCCAGGCTTGGCCACCAGCCAACACAAGCTCATTCAGATCCCAAACCACGAGGCTCCCTGCTCCAGGAGGGCTCTCCAGGGACTCCGCTGGAGGGAATCGCATTCATCTGCGGGAGCCAGAAGCCTGTGAAGAAGGCAGCTCCTGCATCAGTCCTGGTGGGGTCGTAAACAAAACTCCAGATCCCCATCCCCACCCAGGAAGGGATGCATCCCAGCCCCCAGCACAGTCTCTCTTGGCCCACGCCTCCATCCTCTCTCCTCTCCCTGTGAGCAGCTGTGTGTGCGCGTCTATCTCCCCCTTTCAATCTGACACTTTGTTCTTGCCTCTTCCTCCTGCTCCCTCTGCCTCTCTCTCTTCTTTTCCCCAGTTTTTTCTCATTCTGCATCCCTCCCGCTTCTCTCATCCATTCCCTTCATCCCCATCGCCCCACCCTCTCTTCTCTCCTGCTCTCTGACTTTGAGGATGAATCCCCCCTCCTCCCTTCTCTCTCCATCCCCAGCTCTCTTCCCTAAAATGTGAGCACCAAACACAGCAGAGACTCCATCCATCTGGCTCACCACTGCATCCCTAGGATCCGGCCCAAGGCCCATACTGCGTATGAAATTTCTCATCCCCTTTTCTCACTGGGTCTGTCTCCGGTGGTGTGGGGGAGGGAGAGAAGCAGAGCCTACACAAGGTGGTCAGGACTGTAAGAGGTGAACTCAAATCAGCCACCTTGGACCTGAAGGCCAACCCATCTCAGGCCAAGGCTGGGCTCTGGGGATATGAAGTCAGGCCACTCAGCATCCCTGCCACGGTGGGCACCTTGACAGCTCACTGTCACCCCACTCAGACTTTGACATCTGCCAGGACAGAGGTCAAACAAGGAGCTAAGAGTCCTGTGAAGGCAGAGATAAATGTCCCATGGAGGGCAGAGTGTGAGCAAACACACAGAAGTGGGAGACACCGGAGGGCTCCAGGAGGCCAGGCTGCAGAGGTCAGGTCGTGGAGGACCTCCCTCCCGCTGGCTTCAAGTCCTAGCCCCACAGTGAGAACCTTCGCTGTCCCTCCCATGCACTCTTGACAGCAGATGCCATCTTGGCCATCCTGTGAGCAGAGAACAAAGGCCCTGGCTTCCTACTGTGACAGGGCCAAGGGGAGGGGCCTCAGGCTATCCAGTTCTGGGTTCGCCCAGCAAGCGCGTTTGGTTTCTCCTACTATGCTATGTCCTCCGATCCAGCCTTTATCAGTAATAAAGGTGACAAACTGGCCTCCATCCATTTTATCCTCTTCTTAATCCCCGATTGATTCTTTACCCAATGGCAATGGGTGGATCTTAGTAGTTAGGCCCCTCAAATGCTCCCCATCCTGAAATAGGGACTGGACAAGGCAGAAGCTGGGAAAGACCTGGGACTTGCAGGAAGAAAGGGGCAGAGGAAGGGAAGGTTTTACACACATCCAGCCCCCAGGGTGACTGCTCTGTCAGCATCTTGACGTCCTGGGGGACCAGGATTCAGTCACAGGGAGAAGGAAGCCTCCCTGAAGGTGGAGGATTTAGGAAGACTTGGCAGGAGTAACAAGGATCCTGAGCTAAGCTGCCCCAGGAATAACGAGTGGTGGGCTTTATCCTACAGTTTACAAGGGTCTTTGAGGACTTGAAAACCCATTTTACAGGTAAGACTACCTGATGTACATCACTGGTCTGAGTCCAGGGAGCTCCACATTCACAGTGTCATGTGTCACTACAGAGCAGATGAGGCCCAGAGAGGTTAAGCAATGGACCTAAGGTAACACAGCCAGTGGGTAGGCGGCCTGGCCCGGGAAGGAGACGAAGGAGGAATGGTGACTGAGGGTAGGCTCACCGTGGGGCAGGTCTGCAGGCGCCCGGGTGCCGGGGTGGATCCGCACCTGCTCCCACTGGAAGTCGTCGTACTGGGCCTGGCTGTACTCGCAGGGCACCGCTGGGTCACTCGTCTCCTCGAAGGTGCAGCCAGCTGTGAGGGCAGGGCCTGCTTAGCCCAGGCTGGAGTGGAGGTGCTGGCCCGAAGGCCTCCTGGGCTACCCTCCAGGTGCCCCCACGGTCCCCTCCTCCCCAGGCTCACCCTCCTCCCCTCCGCCTCCTCAAGCCCTCCCCCGACTGCTCCCTCCAACAAAATGCTCCCTCCCCCACCCTCCCCCCCCCCAGCAAGGCCCTCTTTCCATTGTCTCCTCCCCATGCCAAGACCTCCCACATTGCCCACCCCCTCCAGTGGTCCCCAAACCCGCTATGGCTCAACCACACATTAAAGACCCTCAGCAAAAACTAGTTGTTATTACTCTGTGTGTGTGTGTGTTTGTCCCTCAGTCATGTCACATGGCTACAGTCCACCAAGCTCCTCTGTTCATGGGATTCTCCATGGCAAGAATACTGGAGTGGTTGCCTTTCCCTTCTCCAGGGGCATCGTCCCTACTCAGGGACTGAACCCAGATCTCCTGCATTGAAGGCAGAGTCTTTACCATCTGAGCCACCAGGGAAGCCCGTTACCATTCTTGTGCTGTGCTTAGTCGCTCAGTCGTGTCTGACTCTCTGCGACCCCATGGACTGCAGCCTGCCAGGCTCCTCTGTCCAGGTGGATCCTCCAGGCAAGAATACTGGAGTGGGTTACCATACCCCCCTCCAGGGGATCTTTCCAATCCAGGGGTTGAACCCAGGTCTCCCGCATTGCTGCCAGTTCTTTACCATCTGAGCCACCAGGGAAGCCCGTTATCGTTATTACTACCCATTAAAGTCTCACGACAACTCATGAGATCAGGACAAGAATTATCCTCATTTTATAGATAAGGAAACAGAAGCCCAAAAAGGCTAAGTGACTCCTTTAAGGTCAATCGGCAGGTCAGTGACAGAGGCGGGGTTTGAACCAAGATCTCCTGACTGCTGGTCGGTGTTCTATCACAGGCCCCTGCATCTTTGCAGAGAGGACAGACAATGGGCCCCAGGACTGGCAGAATTGATCGCCCTAAGCCAGCCTTGATGGCATCTCCTCAAAAATAATAACAACTGACCATGTGACTTACAACAAGACCAGCACAACGCCAAGTGCTCTGAGTGTGGAGTCCCGTTTAGGCCTTGGCTTCTGAGTAGGCACCACTACTGTGTCACTTCTACTTGATGAACGAGCTCAAGGGACGCCCACCACCCAAAGTCACCCAACTGAGGTCTCTGCCTGCAGGAACACGGCAGGCAAAAACACTGTCAGGTGAGGTCCAGGCACCCATGACTACAGGCAGCAAATTCCCAAGATTCTGAGCCACTATGCACAGTTTAAATAAGGAGAAGGGGAGGCAGGAAGGAGACCGAAGTGGGTGCTAGGCCTTAGGCTGGTAATGAGGTCCATGTATCTTAGCAGGCTCATCAAAGCCCCGAGTTGGACCTAATCCACCTGAGAACACCACTGGTTCAGGAAGTAACTGGCGCTTGCACTCTCCCCTGAGCTGGTGCAGCGGTAAAGACTCCACCTGCCAGTGCAGGATGATATAAGAAACTGGGGTTTGATCCCTGGGTCGGGACGATCCCCTGGAGGGGGAAATGGCAACCCACTTCAGTATTTTTGCCTGAAGAATCCCACGGACAGAGGAGCCTGGTGGGCTACAGTCCACAGGGTTACAAAGAGCTGGACATGGCTGAGTACACATCACCACCACTACCAGGGGTAAACTTGGGCATCTGAGACCCAGGAAAACGCCTGGATGAGCAGCCAGGAAGCAAACACAAATCATGCCAGGCCCTATCCAGCCACTGGCACTTCTCCCCACTTGACAGACGAGGCAGTTGAGGTTCCCGGGGTGAAGGAATCTGTTCACAGTATAAGGTGGTAGATAAGTAAGTGGGCTTTGGCATCAGACAGACTTGGGATTGACTCTTGACTCTGCAATGTACTGGTCCTGTGACCAGGACCACTGCTCATCTTCAGCTTCCCCATCCACATGGGGGTTTGTTGAGGATTCAGCCGGGGTCCACTTAGCACGATGCCGGCACATGCAAGCACACAGAAGACAGGAGCTCTGCGCTGAGCCGCCTGAGTAACAGAAGCAGAATTTGAGTCCATGGTGCTCCGAGGCTGAGGTCCACATTCCCCACCGGAAAAACCTTCACTCTGAGAAGGAGCAAACCTGAGCCCCTTCCCAGCCTCAAGGAGAGGAGGGATGAGCAACAGAGAGTAACAGGGAGTGAGTGCCGCGTGCCAGGCACAGCAGTGGGCAGCTGCACACACGGCCGGTGGCCTGACTTTCAGGAGGCTCTGCTGTGTCCTCTGCAGCAGGGGACCTCTCCAGGTTGTCACAGACCCCTTGAACTGACCCGCAACGCCAGGCATGCACAGGCTCACTGCTGTTGGGGGTGGGGGGGGTCTCCCTTTCCTCTTCACGGACCCCATCAGGGTGTAAAATAAAGTGGACATGAAGCTGGCTCAGAGTGGAATGGCACAAAATAATAAAAGCCTCGCTTCAGAGCTGGGGCGGGACCTTGGCTGAGCATTTTGCCTCTTTGTGTGAAGAACTCTGGCCAGCATCTGCCCTGTAGCCTGTGGAAGGTAGGTTTTAACCCCATCTGTGCTGGGGAGGCCTTGGCTCTCCCCCTAGAAAATGACCCATAGCACAGCACAGAGAGAGAACAAGGCCAGTAGAGATGCTCAGGGAGGGCTTCCTAATGGAGGAGACAGCTGACTTCATTCACTGAGCTGAGTCTGTGCCTGAGGGTTTTAGTCGAGGCCTCCTTGAGCCAGATGAATTGCCATAAAGGGGACCCCAGGACCTAAAGTGTCGCTGGGGTTCAGAAGGACCTGGGGTTCAGGCCCTTACTGTTCCTTCACAAGTAACAAGGCAGCTGTTCCAGATGTGTCACCCGTGGCCCTAGGACGAGCCTGAGAATGCCAGCCCCCTGGCTTCCTCCCATCCATTCTAAGCCAGGCCAGGACACGTGAGCTGTCAAGACTCCCAGACTAAGTGATCTGGTCAGAGGGACCCCCAGACTGTCTGACCTTAGCCAGAGTAACCTTCACACTGCCTGACCCAGGTCAGTGACACCCATACAGACAGACCTGAGCCAGTGGCCCCATCCAGATGACCACCAGACCATCTGACTTCGACCAGACTGACTGACTTCAGACCAGCTGACCATAGCCAGAGTGACCCCTGACCACTATCAAATAATTCCAACAACTGACCCCACCAGGCTGACTGACCCCAGCTGACTGTCACCACTCGGAGCATCCCCTTCTAGAGGCAGAAGGGTTCCTCTCCTTGACCCGTGTCCATCCCCAGTCCTGAGTTTCTGGGCCAAGCCCATTCTAGCCACAGTCCCTAGAGGGTAACAAATCTGGGGCCAGGCTCTCCAAGGAGAGCCCCACCCTGACCTGGTCCCCAGCTCACCCTGGGATGGGAACAATCTGCCCTCCCAGATCCTGGGAAAAGCCCCCATCACCTCCAGTCTGGGTGGCTCAGAAGCTATGAGTCCCAAAGCCAGGTCCCCGCCTCTGCTAGAGACCCAACTCCTGCTGGGAGCCCCCAGCCCAGAGGGAATAAAATAGATCAGACTTTGCATTGAGGGCAAGAATGGTCAGGAGATCCCTCTCAGCTCTATCGACCCAGACTTGGGCCCAGACATGCACACACACATCAACGCCACCACATGAGGGCTGCCACCTACCACCAGGACCTGCCGTGCCACTATCCCTCAAAGTAACTCACAAGGTAGGTACTGTGATTATTCCTATTTTACAGATGGACACCAAGGCACAGGGAGGTGGAGGTGGCTTGCCCAAGGCCACATCTTAAGTCTGAGAAGCTGGGGTTTAAGCCATCTATCTTCATTCAAGAAGACTGGCCACGTGTGCCAGTTCAGTTCCAGTCACAGGACATTCATCCACTGACAATACAAAGCAGGCCCCGGGTTGGCACCAGCAAAGGCACAAGGATGGTTAAGACTCTGCTCTGCCTTCAAGGACTTCCTAATTAGAGTGGAGGTGAGGGAACAAGGCAAAACAGAGAAGAGTCTAGGCCACGGTGGTGGAGATGGGGAGGTGGTCAGGGGAGGAAGGTAGGTGCAGGGGGAAGCGTTCCTGGAGGTGGGTGCATCTGAGCAGAGCCTGGAAGGATGAGTGTCACTGTGGCCAGCAGAGATGGAGAGGGGCATTTGAGGCAAAGGGCCCAGCAGGAGCAAGGTAAAGTAGTGAGTAACACAGTTTATACAGGACACAGAGAGGAGCCCAGACTGCCCAAAGCAATGGGAGATGAGACTGGTGGGCAGGAGGCTGAGGCCAGATTTAGGAGGGCCAAGTGCCAGAGTGAGAGGTCCGGCCTCGTTCTGAGTGGGGAAGACACAATTCATATTGGAGCAGAGAAGCTGCTAGATTCCGATGAGACAGGTGATACATCCTATCAGCCAGCAGTTTTCAAGCACATTTATTGTGCACTTTATTTCTATTATTATTACATCAGCTCCACCTCAGATCATCAGGCACTAGATCCCGGAGGTTGGGGACCCCTGCTATAAGCCATGAGGAGGGCAGGGGACTTCTCCAGAGGACACTATCGGGTCAGAAGTGGGATAAGTTATCAAGGAGTCTCGAACCAGATGTCAGAAACCAGTGAGGAAGGGACCTCAAGTGCCCATCCAGGACACAAAGAGCACACGTTCCAAGCACACCGACAGAGATGCACAATGCACACGCGTGTGCATGCTCACACACACACACAAGCTCAAATGTTCACACTCTCTTCCCCCAGCCTCGTCCACGCTTTGGGGACAGAGTCTCAGCTGGGGACAGGGAGAAAACCAGACCCTTCTGTGGGTACAGCATCTCTGCCAGGGCCTCCCTGAGAGGGTGGGCTGAATCAACCCAGGACCCCCAACAGCTCCCCCAGCCTCAGCTCAAACTGGCCCAGCTACATTCCTCAGCTAATCTCCCCAATCTGGCAGGCGGTTGCCTGAGCAACCGTCAGCCACAATTTGGGAAGGGAGGATGATGGTTTATCCACATCCGGCTGGGCTCTGGATGGGGTGATGTAAGGGGCAAAGCAACCTCTGCAAGAAGAACCAGAGTGTAGGAGGGGGTCTCCACCCCTCCATATGCATGTATTTCCATGCACAGACGTGTGTGTGTGTGCATGCACACATGTGCACATGCCAGCGAGAGTGATGGCCTGGTGCTGACTTGTGAGCTCGACTGGGAGGCAGGAGGCCTGGATTTAATTCCCTCTGAGCCTCTAACTCCCTGTGTGACCTTGGGCAGCTGGCTTGCCCTCTCTGAAGCCCCGCTTGCTCACCTACGAAATGAGAATGAAGATCTTGGTGACTTCTAAGGCTGTTCCACCTCTAGAATTCTGATTCCATTTGTGTGAGCCTGCATGTGGGTAAGAATAACTTGAGGGCAGAGAGATGCTATGGGGGACAGGTATGTGAGGGGGAGCACGGGTCTCAAAGTGTGAATCTCCCAGGCAGTGCGCTGTGAAGTTGTGGGTATGTAGGCGTTTGTTTACACGCAGGGGTACAGTCAGCAGCAAGTGTGTGCCTAAGGGGAGGTGAGTGTACGCAGTGCGTACAGGAGAATGGTGCATGTGTGTGCATGTGTGCCTATGCGTGTGGGCACCACAAACATGGAAGCACCAGACTTCCTCCCCACCAGACAGGGAATGGTGCTCTGTGCCAACTACGGCTGCCAGCCAGCATCAGTGTTTTCCAAAGACCCTAGGTAAACAGAGTCTGTTTGCAATGAGATTTTTGTTCCCTTTGGTTTGTCAATAGAACATTCAGTTCCCAAGGGATGGCCCCAGGAGAAACAAAACTTCTCCCAACGGATTACAAATTTAGGGGCTGGCCTCATACCCTACCCCTGGCATAGCCCCAACCCTGGCCTGGGGAACTCAGATACAACCCCAAAGACAACACTGGCTCATGTCATCATCTGAAGCCACACCCTCTTTCTAGGTAGCCCAACACCACCCTGGAACCAACCCAGACTCACCCTTGGACGTTCCTGCCCAACCTAGCCCCATCCCACGTTCTCCACTCCAACAATACCTCCTCCCTTCTTGAGGTCTCTTTTGCCCTTGAACACCATCCCCAAGCCCTGTGTATAGGAGGATACCACCCAAGGCTGGACTTACTGACTGCACAATCCCAGCTGGTTCCTTTTTCTCTATTTTTAATTGAAGCATAACTGCTTTACAAACTCATGTTGGTTTCTGCTGTACAACAACGTGAATCAGCCATAATAATACATATTACATACATATTACATACGTATATATACACCATACATATTAATACATGCCCTCCCGCTTGAATGTGCCTCCCACCCCCATCCCATCCCTCTAGGTCATCACAGAGCACCAGGCTGAGCCCCCTGTGTTATACAGCAACTTCCCACTAGCCATCAATTTTACACATGGTAGTTTATAAATTTCAATGCTACTCTCTCGGTTCATTCCACCCTTTCTTTCCTCCACTGTGACCACAAGTCCATCCTCCACATCTGTGTCTCTATTCCTGCCCTGAGGATAGGTTCATCAGTACCATTTTCCTAGATTTTTCTAAATTCTATATATATATACGTTAATATAAGATATTTATTTTTCTCTTTCTGACTTACTTCACTCTGTATAACTGGCTCTAGGTTCATCCACCCCAATTCAACGGACTCAAACTTGTTCCTTTTTATGGCTGACTCTCATTGGAAAAGACCCTGGGAAAGATTGAAGGCAGGAGGAGAAGGGGAAAACAGAGGATGAGATGGTTGGATGGCATCACTGACNTATAACTGGCTCTAGGTTCATCCACCCCAATTCAACGGACTCAAACTTGTTCCTTTTTATGGCTGACTCTCATTGGAAAAGACCCTGGGAAAGATTGAAGGCAGGAGGAGAAGGGGAAAACAGAGGATGAGATGGTTGGATGGCATCACTGACTCGATGGACATGAGCTTGAGTAAGCTCCGGGAGTTTGGGATGGACAGGGAAGCCTGGCATGCTGCAGTCCATGGGGTCGCAGAGTCAGACACAATTGAGTGACTGAACTGAATATTCCATTTCATATAAATACCACAACTTCTTCCGATCCTGACCAACCCCACCCAGACTCAAAGACTATGATTCCAGTCCAGAAACCTGGCCCAGCCCACTTCACTGCTCTCCTGGCCCAGATCAATACAGCCAGACCTTAGCTAGGGCTCCCTGGCCCCACTCCCCAGAGCCCTAAATAACTGATGATCAATTAATCAAGGGCAGGGCTGGCAGCAATATGCTCACTTTCTAATCACACAGCATTCAGCAGAGCTGCAACCAAGAAGATTACCCAGGGCCAGGCCACAGGGTGAGAAAGCTGAGCTTTACCCTCTATAGGAGCCAGTGCAGAACCCAACAGTGCCAGCATCCTTCCCGCTCTACTGAGAAGAGAAGGAAGTCAGCTACAGCAAGGAAACTTCAGCCAGACCTACTCCCCAACTCCTGGATCAAAAGCACAGTGAGCCTCAAAATTAACAGCAGGGCTGCCATATTGTTAATGTAAGGGGAAAACAATAAAAGACACTTTCTCCTTGGAAGAAAAGCTATGACCAACCTAGACAGCATATTAAAAGCAGAGACATTACTTTGCCAACAAAGGTCCATCTAGTTAAAGCTATGATTTTTCTAGTAGTCATGTATGGATGTGAGAGTTGGACTATAAAGAAAGTTGAGCACTGAAGAATTGATGCTTTTGAACTATGGTGTTGGAGAAGACTCTTGAGAGTCCTTTGGACTGCAAGGAGATCCAACCAGTCAATCCTAAAGGAAATCAGTCCTGAACATTCATTGGAAGGACTGAGGTTGAAGCTGAAACTCCAATGCTTTGGCCACCTGATGCGAAGAACTGACTCATTGGAAAAGACCCTGATGCTGGGAAAGATTGAAAGTAGGAGGAGAAGGGGATGAGAGAGGATGGATGGCATCAGCGACTCGAGGGATATGAGTTTGAGTAAGCTCCGGGAGTTGGTGATGGACAGGGAAGCCTGGTTGCAGTCAATGGGGTTGCAAAGAGTAGGACACGGCTGAGCGACTGAACTGAACTGAAGGGGAAGACATGTGTCAAGGCTGGACTCCAGAGGCAAAGGGCTGAAGGGAGGGCTGTTCTGTGCAGAGCTTCAGTGGGCAAAGAGTCCATGGACGCTGGTAGTGCAGACACCCTGTGTCACATAAAACCGCAGTGCAGTCCAGGGCTTAAGACCCTGCACTTCATATGCAGGGGATGTGGGTTCGATCCCTGGTCAGAGAACGAAGACCCCACATGCCACATGGCATGGCCAAAATATTTTTAAATAATTTAAGTGCAGAGTAGAGAGACAGAGGGCTATGCACGAACACGTGCAGTGCAAAGACCTGGATCTCTAATGGTCCCGTGGAGAGAGAAGGCTACGTGACTCCAGTGTGGGTGTCGGGGTGCAGTGCGGCAGTTCCACACTGCACAGAGGCAGAAGGCAGTTACACAATGCACGGGGACAGAGCCAGGGTGCACAGCCCTCACACGCACCAGACACAGCACAACAGGGCTGGTCGGTGCCATGACGCAGTGGAGAGGTGCCCCATCCCTCGTGGCCATGACCCAGAGCTGCTCGGAGGCACGGTGCACCAGTGAGCAGCTTAGGGGTACACTAGGCTGGCACTGGGCGCAAGGGATAGGTGTATAGAAGACCACCAAGGGAGTCCACCCAAGCTTCACTAGGCTTGGCACATAATTGGCACTCCATGAATTCTCACCGAAAGGATGTCTGGAGGAGGCAGGCTTAACACACAGATATTTGGCAAAGAGAAGGACGTTGTGCAGGGCAGAAGGAACTGCTGGTGCTTCACACAGTCCCAAGGAGCACACAAAGTGTAGAGTTGAGAGCAGGGCAAGAAAGTGGCACCAAATTGGAACGTCGTGAAGACACCGGGTGAAACAGGGAATTCGGTGCAAACGCTCTGGATCTTAAAACCCAGTAGAGCACCCAAACGGGTGAACAGGCACAGTGCAAGGCAGAGGCCCAGGACAGTGAAGGTGTGCGGGGCACAGGTGCATCACCAGGTGCTTGCAAAGGGAGTGCAGGTAAAACCCCACACCAGTCCAGAGCCCTACAAAGTGGCCTCCAGCTGCAGTTTAGCTTCCGACTTCTCAGGCAGCATGCAGTGGGAGCCAGAGGAAACCTGCAGTGAAGCTGGTTGAAGCAAAGACATTGCTCATCTGGGGCTGCCTACAGAATCCCGGGAAGGACCCCGGCTGACACCTCCCTCAGTGGCTCTATAGGGAAAGGGTGAAATAACACAGGGGCAGTGTTAGCGCGGCAGTGGTGCAGGCTGCAGGGCCGAGCCGGAGAAGGCGCACGTCCGGGGCCGCGCAGTGAAGCAACGGGACAGAAGTGCTGCACCGGCAAGGGAGGCTGTCCTGGGACCGCAGGACGGGGGACCGCAGACCGGCTGTTCCTGCCTGTCCCCGATGCAGCGCAGATGCTCACGGCGACCATGCAGCGCCCACAGAGGCCACATGACGCGGACGCAGTGTCGTGTAGCACGCCTTCTGTTGGCACAGTGCAGGGGTGCGTCGCCAGGGACCATGCCGGATTCCAGGAGCGTCCACAAGCCGAACACAACACCAAATCGTCTGACAGTCACGCAGCACAGAAGACACAGGAGAGAGCCGCAAAGACACAAAAGGCAGCACAACGACAGGACACAACAGCGGGACGTTACAGATGGAGCGAACAGACACGCACGAAAGTCCAGAGTCAGTGCAGCGCGGGAACCCAGAGTGCAGCATGCAGCGTAGGGCTGAGATGCAGAGCAGCGCATGGATGAAATCCAGTGGCCTAGCCTTGAGGGGATGGGTCCAGGAGCCCCGGAGAGCACACAGCCAGAGCAGTCCGGGGCCGGGATGCAGGGCAGTTCTTAGCATGAGGTCAAGAGTGGCACACGCCTCCCATGATGCTCTGGATAGCAGGGGAGCCCAGACTCCAGAAAACCCTTGCGTCTACAGCTCTGCCAGGCTGGGTTGGCCACCCTACGGGTTGGGGGCTGAGGCCCCATCCACCCTGCAGGCTTCCCCGTCTCGTATCTCCCATCTCCAGCATCTTCTACCCCAGTGACTCTCCAAGGGCACAGGATGAAGCCACCGCCACCCACAGGGCGGGCAGCCAGAACTGAGCACATGGTCCAGGTATTTCTATCTGAGCAGGGCCCCAGCGCGCTGGCAGGCAAACAATGAATTCAGATTCTGCTGAAAAGCTTTTGGACAATTAAAGCACATCCCCCTGGCCCCCAGCCCAGGGCTGGGCAGTGTGGGGCAGGAGGAGAGAGAGACAGAGAAAGACACCTATTGGATTCGGCCCTGGTACCGAGTGAGTGGGAAGTGGGATGGACAGGGAGGGAAGCAGGCAAAAGCCTTCCCAGACCCACTGAACCTGGATCATCCCTCCAGCAGCCCCATCCCCCCTCCCAAGCCTGGATTTCATCAGAAGCCAAGAACAAGCTTTTCTGACCACATACGACGCTGTACCACATACACACACACTTAATAACAGTTTAGCACACACAGGGCTTACCACATGCCAGAACCTGTTCTAAACTATACACGTACATGTATAAAATACATCCTCACTGCAGTCCCAAGCAGTATGTTCCATTATCATCTCTCCTCTCACAAATGAGAACACTAAAGGGTCAGAGAGGTCAAGCAACTCGCCCAAGGGCTACGTGGCTAGCAGTGGGAGAGCCAGGATCAGAACCTAGATGGTGTGGTTCCCAAGCCACACTTCACCACTACACTCTAGGTGCACACACACACGGAAACACACACATGCACACATCCTGAGCAATGCATGGCCCACCCTCTCAGTTGAGACCCCCCATCCTGTCCAAATAGGTTTCTGATACTTTCCAGTTGTCACCTTCTGTCCCTCAGCTGTCCCATCTCCCCTTCTAGCCATCCCCCATCTATTCCCCCACCCTCAGTTGTCCCCCCAACACCACCTGTCCCCTCGTTCCCAGCTGTCCCCATCCCCCCGGTATAGCTTTACTGCAGGTTATGTCCCATCCCCCCTCATGGTTCCCCACCCCACAGCTGTCATTCCATCCCTGGCTGTGATCTTGCCCATCAAATATCGCAACGCGCCTTCCCAATGTCCCTCTCCCAATCCTTCCTCCCCTCTACTATGCGTGCATGTGTGGGTGCTCAGTAGTTCCAGTCGTGTCCGACTCTGTGTGACCACATGGACTGCAGCCCGCCAGGCTCCTCTGTCCATGGAATTCTCCAGGCAAGAATACTGGAGCAGGTTGCCATGATCCTCTCCAGGGGATCTTCCTGGCCCAGGGATAGAACAACTCCTGCATCTTCTGCATCGCAGGCAGATTCTTCACCACTAACCCAGCCCTTCCTCCCAGCCTAGTGGGGAAGGAGATGGGAAATGCTGCAGCCCACTGAATCACGTGCACTGGGGAAGAAACCTGGTCAACCGGGCTGGAAAGGGTCTGAGAAGGCTTCCGTGGGGAAGTGACGTCAGAGCTGGACTCTGAAAGCTAAGCAAGAAGGCAGGCTTCCAGGAACTGAGGCAGGTAGGAAGGGCATTCTTGGCAGAAGGCACGGCATGTACAAAGGTAGAGAGGTGTGAAAGGGCCTGGCAGGTTCTGGGATCAACACTGGCCTGGTGAGCCTGGAACCAAAGGCGGACAGGGAGGAGCAGGGTAAGGGGCTGCTGCTGCTGCTAAGTCACTTCAGTCGTGTCCGACTCTGTGCGACCCCATAGACGGCAGCCCACCAGGCTCCCCTGTCCTTGGGAGGAGAGGTATAAACACAGAGCAGTCATGGAGAGCAGGGACTGGGTCATCCAGGGTCTTCTCTGCCATCTCAGGCTCTGGCCCCTGGGCGTTGGAGAGCCTTCAGCTTAGAGCAAGGGAGGGCAGCATCCTATGTCTGCCAGAGGCCATTCAGATCCCGGGATGGTGGAAGCAGGCAGATGGCAGAACGGAGACCAAGAAGGGGGCCGCTACAATGGTCCAGGCAGGGAATGAACGGGCTGGAGAGAAGGGGACGTGGATTCAGCAAAACCTTCTTCAGTGGCCACAGAGTGACAGTCCATCCACTTGGTGAGGTGTCCAGGCCTCACTAAAGACGCTGTAGGCCTTGCACCTCTAGACCAGCACTATCCGTGGAGTGTTTTGCTGTGATGGAGATGCTCTTGACCAATACACAGCCTGACCAATACAGCAGTTACTAGCAAGAGGCGACTCTTGAGGACTAAAATCTGGGTGGTGAGACTGAGGGACTGAATGTTTGTTTAAATTAAAATCTAATAGCCAGGGACTTGCCCAGTGGTTCAGTGGTTGAGAATCTGCCTTCCAATGCAGAGGATGTGGGTTCGATCCCTGCTTGGGGAATTATGATTTCACATGCCACGGGGCAACTAAGCCCTGGAGCAACTAGAGAAATCAGCGCAAGGCAACTGGAAAAAAGCCCGCAAGCCACGATGAAGAGCCCGTGCGTTGAAGCAAAGATCCAGGGTAGACAAAAAAGTAGTAATCTAATAACCACCTATGAAGAAGTAGCCACCAAACTGGAGAGTGCAGGTAGAGAACAATTCCACTATTTGATAAAGTTCTAGTGACTATCCACTGAGAAGCAGAACCACAGGGGCTCCCTCCAGAGGGCTCTGGCACTGGGGACTGTCTGAAGATCAGGAGGCTGGCCCGCTGGAAGGCAGCATCACAGGCTGGGTTGGCACAGGCCCAGGCCCTGGTCCACAGTGGAGCAGAACCACTTGGACATTCCCCATCTAAACATGCACACCCCTTTCCTGGAGATTCAGATACCTAAATATACACCTAGACACACTGACTATGGAGCACCTTACAGCCAAGCCCACCAACACCCGGATACTCCAGCACAGGTGCACCCCATTTCTGGATACATAGATACCCCAGACCGAGATACGTGGGTACCCACACCCAGGCATCTGGGCAGCCCCACAGCTGGGCACAAGGCAGCTACAGTCCCCCACACCCATTAACCTGAGGACTCCCAGCCACCAGCGTACACCCACCTCTGGATCCAGAGACACTGAGATATTCTTATGCTGACACATCCCGATCCTCCCACATCCGGGTCCTGGGACACCCACGCCCAGGTCCTGAGATGTCACCCACCCAAAGAGCTCTGCACCCAAACTCCAGGGATCTAACACATGGATACCTGGACACCCAGCATCAGGCTCCCCAGGATCAGAGCAGCTGGTTGCCTCGCAACTCGGAATTCAGATCCTGCCACACAGGGTGACCAGATGGCTAGACCCACCCCACCCCCACCCCCCCAAGAAGCCATACATATGTCCTGTGCCCCAGGCTACAATCATACAATCACAGCCACACACACACACACACACACTATTCTGAGGGTCCAGATGTCCGGGTGACACCTGCACACACCTCCCCCGGCGCCCCCCTAAACCCCACCTGCAGGGTCACCACGGGAAGCAGCACTCCCTGATTCCTGGGTTCAGCGGCAGCCAGGACAGAGGCTGAGACGAGGACAGAGGCCTGAGGGAACACCC
>SJYX01003343.1:31207-55910 GCA_006410675.1 Oreotragus oreotragus | reverse complement strand
CACCCAGCAGAATTTTCCAGATTCCTGGAGGGAAACCTATTTCTTCAATCTCTACTTTCAGTGGAGTCGGTACGCCCCCATCTGGCATCTCCAGCTCAGAACTTGACCCCCTGGACATCACTCATTCTTTCCTGCCTGGTGTATTTACTCAACAGGAGTGGGCCAGGCCTTGTACCTAGCAGTTAGGATTCAAAAGTGAGCTAAACACCGAGTCCCTGTCCCCACTGAGCTCATGGTCTCTAAGGGAGAAAGGACCAATAAACTGTAATTACGATAATTACAGTGCTGTGAAAAAATCCAATCAACACCCCCCTCCTCCCTTCTTGGACTGGAAGAGGGAGTGACCAAGGAAGGCTCCAGAGAGGAGGTGATGTCTAAGCTGAAACCTGAAGGAGGAGCAGGAGCTCACACAGTGAGGAGGCGGACTTAGAGAGCTCTGGGGAGAAAACACAGCTTGTCCAGAGGCCCGGAGAGAAGACGAAGGGCAGTGGGCATTTAGGGGGTGTTGGGAGGTGGGTTAATCTGGTCAGACCATAGGATGCAAGGCAAAGAGCACAAAGCTGATGGGACTAGACAGGTAGGCAGGGGTCAGAGCAGGCAAGAGGACCTGGGGAAGAGACTTAACCAGGAGGTAATAGGGAACCTTCAGAGGGTTTCAAACCAGGGTTTCAGATGTGTTTTAGGAAGATCCCTGACACTGTGGAGAGAGGGGTGGAAGGAAGAGGCTGGAGCCTGCCTGCCCAGGAAAGATGGGTAAGGATGGCGAGAAGGGGACAGACGAGAGAGATCTTGAGATGGCATGAGGGTCGGGTGCATCAGGATACAGGAGAACAGCTTGGAGGAGGGAAGGGTGTTGAAAGAAAAAGGAGGGCACAAGGCTGCCCCAACAACTCTAGCTAACGCAGTCCTGCGTGACCAGCCACTCCCCACCCTGGTCTGGCTTAGCTGATGAAAGCAGGGCAGGACGGCGGCACACCTGAACAAGCAGGGCACCCACCCTGGGTTTTCCCTGGCACCAGAGCTGGGCAGGAGGCCGCCCAGGAGCTCAGCAGCCCCCACGCTGGCCACTCTCACATCTTCCTGCTGAGTCCCTCCCCCACCCCAGGGAGAAGCGCCAGCTGCCCAGACAAGCCTTTATTGCCCAACCTGAAACCACTGGGCAGCCTCTCCCTCATTCCTGCTGTCCACAGCGCCAGCAACCAAAAGGACAAAATGAGCTAGAACGCAACGGAATAAATTACTGCCAGATCTGCATGGCTCAGAGACATCACCACCCACCCTTTGGGGGGAGGGGGGACTCAGGAGGCCCTTTCAGGGAGCTGGGCTGACTCAAACCAGTTCGGGGACGTGGGGAGATCACATCCCTTCTACTCAGGGCTTCTGAATGAAGCTCAACAGTAATAGCTGCAGGTGTCAGGAACTGTGGAAGAGAAGTGACTTGCCCAAGGACACAAGGACAGCAAGTGGCAGAGGCAAATTTGAACCCAGGTCCCCCTGGCTGCAAATCACAGCCTCTGGGGCTCTGTAGCCAGCCTCAAAACCGTCTTTTGTTCCCTAGCACTCACGGACAGAGGCTTACATTACAATCTACCAAGTACCATACACCTTTATCATGAAGCCCAAGGGACAGAGCAGAAAACCGGGGCCCCAGGAATGGAAGCAACTGGCTCAGGAGCTCAATCCCCAACCTCAGCCGTGGGTAGTCCCCCCTGTTAGAAGAGGGGGGCACATCTGAGGGGTCTCAGAATCCAGGCGATGGAGGAAGGGATGGGAGAGCATGTAGTACCCTCGTTTTGATCTCAGAGTGGGGGAGGGGGCAAAGTCGCTGCAGGACAAGGGTAAGAGTTGGGGGAAGATAAGGAGGGAGGTCGCCTTAGGGGTCCTCTCCGGCGCTCAGGGGTCAAAGCTAAAGCTGTGCGTGATGGCCTTGGGGCCGCAGGGTCCGGCTGACCTCAGAGTCAGTGGCAGGAGAGGCTGCGAGCGCCCTGGGAGCTCCACCCAAGAGGCCGGAGCGGCGGGCAGGGCAGCAAATGCGATCGGGAGAGGCCAGTTCTCGGAGACCGGAGGCCGGAAGGAGGCTCCCTGGGGCCGAGGTGGCTCTGCCTGTGTCTCGGCTCGGAAACCCGTCTGGGGCGTCTCCCCGTTACTCGGGCGCCCCGGGTACCAGACTGGAGCCGCCCAACCATAGCGGGCGGGGATGCTGAAGCCGCCGGGAGGGCACAGGCCACCCACGCCCCAGAAGGGCCATCAGACGCAACTCCGCAAGAGAGGGCCCCCAGTGTGGCTTCCCAGGCCTCCGGGTAGGATGATGGGTGGGGGAGGCGGGGACAGACACATGAACACACACAGCCGCCGCCGACACACGGTCCACAGCACACACGGACACACAGCCACAGCTCTGGATACACACATTCAGAAACGCGACCACACGCACAACTTCACACACACACACCTCCAAAAGACTCCACTCTCCAAAACACAGAGAGACAGCGCGGTCACACGGCGCCCAGAAGCACCGAGATACACGCTCACACGCGTACACTCACACCCCGCCAGCCCGGAGGCCGTACAAAGTTGCGGAGTCGACGGAGGCGGGGGGTTGTCCCAGGAGACCCCGGCGTCCGCGGCGCCTCCAGCGCGCAACCGGAGGGGGCGCCGTCCGGCCGCCCAGAGCCAGGCCCGGCCCACCCGGACGCACCCCCCACCCCGCCCCGCCGCCTGGGTGCAGCCGCGGCCCGGTCCCCGCACGATCGCCCGGCCGCACGGCCCTCCCCTCCCGCCGGCCCCGGCGCGCCCCGCAGCCCCCCGCGGCCGCCCTCACCCCGCGCTGGGCCCTCCGGGCCCCGGCCCCCGCGCCCCGCAGACCCGGCGCCGTCTCGGATCCGCCACCAGCCAACGCCGCGCTGAACTTGCGAAACAACAAACAGCCCGACATGTCGGAGTCGGCGGCCGCCGGGCCCCCATCCCTCGCTGCCAAGCCTCAGGCCCGGCCCGACCGGGGAGGCAACGGGCGCCGCCAGGACAACTTGTTCCAGGGCCCGCGCGCCCCACGCGCACACCCGAGGGACACACACACACAACACGACCCGCGCCGCCCCCTCGGGCGGCCCCGGCCCGGGGCGCACACTCAAGCCGTGGCCCAGGCGAGGACCACACTCGCAACATTCCTGGACACGCAGCCAGCTTGCACGAACACACTCACATCCGCTCCAGACACGCTCCTACACACGCATTCCCGGCACGCTCAGCATTCACTGGGACCCACGCAGCCCCAGCGCAGCACACCGCCGGCCCCAGACCCACGTACACATCGCGCACACGGCGCGCGGACACACTCGTTCCGGACCCGTTCCCACGCCCTCACACACGTACACGGATCTCACAAGCACACACATCGCACACGCGTCCTCTGCTCCCCACGCGGGCAGAATCCACAGAGCACTCTTCGCCACACGCAGAACAAAAACACACAAGCCATTCTCGGACACACAACAAACAACACTCCAGGCTAGGGCACACACAAATGCCCAAAAATGCAATACATCAGCAGAGGCAACTCCTGCCACACAACCGAACTCGGATGGACACACAACAGACATACAATCCTACTTGGCCCCACAAACACACTACACAGAGGCAGACACGACACTCGGTGCACACCCCATGCTTTTATGCACACAACATTCAACCCAACATACTCGTGGACACACAACACACACAGCACCTTTTCTTGCACATCCCTCAGGATATATTCGCAGGCACACAACCCCCTGAGCACACGATCGCACATCCAACATTCAAGACACACCGGGAGCAAGCTCGCCACGTCCGGTCTTCCAACACTCCCACTTTCTTTCGAGATACGCCACCGGCGCCGGGGTTCGGCGGGGCAAACTGGGTCCGACCGACGCGCGCTTACCTGCCGGAGTCTCGGTCTCGGGTGCGCAGAGCTGGAAGGTGAGCGCCAGGACGAGAGCCTGGGCGCGGGCCATGGTGCGCCGCCGCCTGCCCCGGGGCCCGGCGCGGGGGGGCGCCGCCGCCGGAGCCCGAGCCGAGCCCGAGGCGAGCCAGAGCCGGAGCGAAGCGGCGCGGCGCCGAGCGGGACTGGCGCCGAGTCCAGAGCGGGAGCCCAAGCAAGCGGGGCGCTGACGTCAGGCTCGGCCGCGCGTTCCTCGGTCTCGAGGCGCCCCCTTCTGGCAGCCGCGCGCTCCCCTGCCCAGTCCGGTCGCCCGCGGCCCTGACGCGCCCCGCCCCCACTCCCGGACCCCTGCCTGGCGGTCCCGGGCTGGGCCTGGATTCCCAGCCGCCTCACCGGCACCGGCACTGACGTGCTTAGGTGAGCAGATCCACTCCTCTGCTCATTGCTCGCGCCTAGCTTGCACATAGCTCTCCGGGACAGAGACCCAGGGACTCAGAGGCTCTTGGTCCTACCCAATGCTTGAATCCCCTCTACCTCGATCCCTTTCAGTGCGCATCCACACTTATCTCCAAGGACAGGGAGCTCATCACCTACCAAGGGTAGGTGATGGGGTCTTGGAAACGCTAGCTTTTAAGAGTTGTTTGTAGCATTCCTCTCAGTTCAGTTCAGTTCAGTCGCTTAGTCGTGTCCAGCTTCTTTGCAACTCCATGGACTACAGCACGCCAGGCCTCCCTGTCCATCACCAACTCCCGGAGTTTACTCAAACTCGTGTCCATTGAATTGGTGATGCCATCCAACCATTTCATCCTCTGTCGTCCCCTTCTTCTCCTGCCTTCAATCTTTCCCAGCATCAGGGTCTTCTCAAATGAGTCAGTTCTTCATATCAGGTGGCCAAACTATTGGAGTTTCGGCTTCAGCATCAGTCCTTCCAATGAATATTTAGGACTGATTTCCTTTAGGATGGACTTGTTGGATCTCCTTGCAGTCCAAGGGACTCTTAAGAGTCTTCTCTAACACCACAATTCAAAAGCATCAATTCTTCAGCGCTCAGCTTTCTTTATAGTCCAACTCTCACATCCATACATGACTACTGGAAAAAACATGCTTTGACTAGATGGACTTTTGTTGGCCTTTATCACCCTTTTAATGTCCATGGGGTCTGTAGTGATGTGCCCCCTTTCATTTCTGATATTAGTAATCTGTGTCCTTTCTCTTCTTTTCCTAGTCTGGCTAGAGATTTATCGATTTATTAATCTTTTCAAAGAAGCAGCTTTTGATTTGGTTGATTTTTCTCCATTGATTTCCTGTTTTTCATTTCACTGATTTCAGCTCTAATTTTTATCATTTTCCTGCTACCCTGGCATTCTATTTGCTCTTCTTTTTCTAGTTTCTTAAGGCAGAAGTTTAGATGATTAATTGCATATCTTTTTCCTTTTCTCACATATGCATTCAGTGCTATAAATTGCCCTCTATGCACTGCTTACCCAGCATCCCACAGATTTTGATAAGCTGTGTTTTCATTCTCATTTAGTTTTCACTTACAAATATGTCAAAAAATTTAAATTCCTCTTGAGATTTCTTTGACCCATGTGTTATTTAGAAGTACATTATTTAATCTCCAAGTATTTGGGGATTTTTCAACTCTCTGTTATTATTTCTAGTTTAATTCCACTATGATCTAAGAGCAATCGCTGTATGATTCTTTTCTTTTGGATTTATTAAGTTGTGTTTTACGGTCCAGTAGGTGGTCTATCTTGGTAAAAATTCATGTGCTCTTGGGAAGCTTGTGTGCTCTGCTGTTGTTGGATGAAGTAGTCTTTATTTATTTAGTTGCGGCATGTGGGATCTAGTTCCCTGACCAGAGATCAAACCCTGGCCACCTGCACTGGGAACTCAGAGTCTTAGCCCCCAGATCATCAGGAAAGTCCCTGAAGTGGTTTTTAGATGACCTTTATCTAGTTGATTGATGGTGTTGTGGAGTTTAATTATGTCTTCCCTGAGTTTCTGCCTGCTGGACATGTTTATTTCTGAGCGAGAGCTGTTGAAGTCTCCAGCTGTAATAATGGATTCAGCTATTTCTCCTTGCTATGCTGGCTGGCTTTTAAAAAGTTCTTTCTCTTCATGCCATGAAACCTAACCCCCTCACTGACTCTCATTGATTCTAGTCTATCTCCGGGCTGCACAGGTTAAGTCCATTTGGGCCTCTGCCCAGTATAAACCCTTGTCCAATGACTACAAACTAGTTGTCCATTTCTACATAAGACTAGGTGCCTTCTATGTGTTTCACCTATATGGATTCATTTAATCCCTACCACTATTTTTCCCATGACATAGTTGAGAAAATTAAGGGACAGAGAAAGTGACTCTTCCGAGTTTATGTGTAGTATGCAACAGCTGAGACTTGAATCAAAGACATCTGGCTTGAATTGAATAGAAGCTGAGGCCTGTCTCCGTATGGAGCAAATCAACAAATACTAGATACCAATTTATCTGGGCAACAGTTGCTCTAAGCCTAAGTGAAGATATAAGACAGATAAAAATCCCTACCCTCATGGAGCTTATATTCCAATGGGAAGACAAGAACAATATACAACCAAAAAAAAAAAAGCAAATTCTCTGGTGTGTGAGACAGTAGTATACTGGAGAAATGGGGGAGATGGGACCTCCCTGGTGGTCCAGTGATTAAGAATCCACCTGCCAATACAAGAGACATGGGTTCATTCTCTAGTCCAGGAAGATCCCGCATGGCAAGGAGCAACTAAATCTGTGCACCACAACTGCTGAGACTGCATGCTGCAACTACTGTAAACCAAGGACCTAGGCCCTGTGCTCTGCAACAAGAGAAGCCTCTACAATCAGAAGCCGGCACACCACAATGAAGAGTGAGCCCCCACCCCCTGCAACTAGAGAAAGCACACGTGCATCAGCGAAGACCCAGCACAGCCATCAGTAGATAAATAAAAGAAAGAAATGGAGAGAAACTGTAGGGGAGAGGGGATTGTTGCTGTTTTAAATGGAGCACCTACTCTTATGGCATATTCATTGCGTGTCTGCAGCTTTAAACACGAGCTCCCTAAGGGCGAGGACTCTGTCTTATATTCCACTGCTTGGTATCTGGCCTATATTCAGCACTCAAGAAATATTGAATGGATGAACAAATGCAGACACGGTTCTTGCCTTCGTAAAGCTTACATTTTCCCGGGAGAGACTAAGAGCAAACACACAGAGAAAAGACAGAAAGGACCATCCAGAAAAGGAAACTCAAGGAGAAAAATCTGATGAAGAAGCAACGGGGGATGCTGCCTTTTGCAGAGGACTGTTGCAGAAGCCCCATGGCAGGAGTTTACTGCTGGTCCCATTTTGGGGGGATGTGGAAACTGAGAAAAGCAAAAAAGTTTTTTGGGTGTCTCAGAAAGCATGAGACACTTGCCCAAGGTCACACAGCTAATAATGGTGGGTCCAGAGCTCAGACCTAAATCAGACTGATTCCACAGCCCTCTTTGTGCAGAGGAAGACTATGGGCAGAGACTGAGCTGGGAGGAGGAAAGGACACAAGTAACAGATGGACAGATGAAAAGAGAACATTCTGCTCCACTTGAAAAAGACCATAGGCTTCTCTAATCCTTGAGAGAAGAAGGAAGGAAATGGAAAGTCTTGGCCTGAAGTGACCAGCCCAAATCTAAGGAAAAAGAGATGGCACCAGCGACAGGCTCAGGCCACGAGGAAATTCAATTACTTTCAACTCATGGAATATTCATGACACCTGTGCCAGGCCCCATATTGGGTGCTGGTGTCATGGAGATGCACTAAATGTGGCCCTGCTCTTGCCTGGAGGGGTAATGGGCACATAAATAAATAAGAGACTATGTCCTCAAGGTCATAACACCAGCCCAGAGAAAACACAAAGGTACCAGGGCTTGACTCAGCCCGGGGGTTTGGGAAACAACATCAAAGAGGTGATACCTGAACCGGAGTTTCCTAGACAGGCAATGCAGAAAAGGGCATTTCAGGCAGAAGGAACAGGCTGAATAAAGGCACAAGACATGGAAGCACTGGGAAAGGTCAGTGTCGGGTATGGTTGCATCGCAGTCTCTGCATGGTCCAACAGCAGAAAATAAAGACAGCGTGGAAGTTGAGGGACAAAGGGTCTCGAATGTAAGACCAGGACAATTGGATCTGGTCCCCTCAATCAGTGGTTCTCAAATGGTACCCCTGAAGAAGCCCGAATGTTCCTCAAGTCAAGCTGAGGGATCCTACGGGTGAATTAAAACCACAGTCATGTTTTTCTCTTTTTTTCTAATATTTTTTTATTTTTTTTATCATGGGGGATCTTTTAGTTGCAGCACTCAAATTCTTAGCTGTGCTGACCAGAGACTGAACCCAGGCCCACCACATTGGGAGTGCAGAGTCTTAGCCACTGGACCACCAGGGAAGTCCCAGTCATGTTTTTCTAATTCACAAGAAAGTAGATTAATTACAATGAGTAGAAATTTTTTGTTGTTATTTTAAGGTGTTTTTCCTCCATCTATTTTTCTGAAGATTTTTAAAACATGTCAGTAGTGTAAGAGAATGATAAAATTAGCATAGAAACATAGTTTTGTTTACAAGTTTAATATATCAATAGTTCAGAGTTTTCTAATACAAAGAACTGTAGCTTCTGGTTCTCCCTGAGTATTGAGTAATCATGGAAGGATTTTAAGCAAGGGAACAACAAAATCTGGTCTTTCTCTTAAAAAAAGGAAGTAATTCTGGAGGCCTAAGAAAGATGGAAATGGAGAGAGAGAAAGAAGGGAGAGAATTTCAGTTAGGAAGAATATTGTTGACATAGTTCAAACAAGAGCTGATGTCCTGGGCCAAAAATGAGGGCTATTGTGATGGACAGGGACCACATCCAGCCCCCAAAGAGAAAGACAGGCTGGGTGAGGCTGGGTGACTCTCCAGGCTTCCTGGATGAGCTGCCCAGGGAATTCAGAGGAACCAGTTTCATAAAGAAGATAAAATCAACAGCTCAATGTCACCTAGGGAGTCTTCCAACAGAAATAGAACTGTGGGTCACTGTGAAAATAGAAGATAGACAAGACTGGGTAGGTGTGTGGTGGGGGGAGGTTGTGTGTGTGTACTGTGGAACCAAGTCTTCCTCCCAGTATGGAACACTAATTTTCTCTAATAATAAAAATAAGTAGGGGCTTCTCTGGTAGTCCAGTGGTTAAGAATCTAAGTCCAGTGGTTAAGAATCCACCTGCCAATGCAGGGGACACAGGTTCAATCCCTGGCCCCGGAAGATTCTTCATGTGGTGAAGCAACCGAGCCTGTGTACCACAACTTTTGAGCACATGAACCGCAACCACTGAAGCTGTGCTCCACATCAAAAGAAGCCACCACAACGGGAAGCCCAAGCACTGCAGCAGAGAGTAGCCCCTGCTCACCGTGACTGGAGAAAGCCTGAGCGCAGCAACAGAGATCCTACGCGGCCAAAAACGAGTAAATAAATAACTCTGTTTGAAGTACAAACACTTTTGAACATGTACTGTAAGCCAGTCTGGGTGTTTTACAGATGATATTTCTCATTTAATCTTTACAATAACCCCCGATAACAGTTATCAAATGCTTTCATGCCAAACGTTGTGTTAAATGCTTCAAGTGAATAATAGCTCACAATCAGCTTGAATTGGATACCAGTATGTCCTTCATTTTAAGGATAAGGAAATGGAGACACAGAGAGACCAGGTGACTTGTCCAAAATCAAATGCCCAAACCGTGGCAGAGCCAGGACTCAAAGCCAGGTTTGCCAGAATGCAGCGTGTGCGCCCTTTGACCTGACACTTTCTTTTCTTCCTCAGAGGAAAGGCTAAAATTGGCAACTTTGTGGTCAATAAAACCCAATGAAAGGAATTCTTCCTTATCCTTTTAAGCCTTGGTTCAGTGTTTTTCAAGTTTGTTCCCCAGGCCACCTGCATTAGAAAATTCTTGAGAGCTGCTTGTAAGAAATGTAGACTCAAAAGAAAAAAAAAAGGAAATGTAGATTCCTGAAGAATAATGGCAACTGAACGTAACACGTGATCATGAATTGGGTCTTGAACAAGAAAAACTATATTCAAGGGATAACTGACTAAAATGTGAATAAGATTTGATGATTGTGCAGACTTGTTAATTTCTTTATTTTGATCCTTTTTTTACACATGTTATCAGTTCAATTCAGTTCAGCCGCTCAGTTGTGCCCAACTCTTCGTGACCCCATGAACTGAAGCACACCAGGCCTCCCTGTCCATCACCAACTCCCTCAGACTCACATCCATTGAGTCAGTGATACCATCCAGCCATCTCATCCTCTGTCGTCCCCTTCTCCTTCTGCCCACAATATCTCCCAGCATCGGAATCTTCTCCAATGAGTCAACTCTTCACATGAGGTGGCCAAAGTAGTGGAGTTTCAGCTTTAGCATCATTCCTTCCAAAGAAATCCCAGGCCTGATCACCTTCAGAATGGACTGGTTGGATCTCCTTGCAGTCCAAGGGACTCTCAGGAGTCTTCTCCAACACCACAGTTCAAAAGCATCAATTCTTCGGTGCTCAGCTTTCTTCACAGTCCCACTCTCACATCCATACACATGATGTTAATTTCTGGGGAATCTAGATGAAGGTATAGAGAGAATGTGATTATTTTACAGATCTGAAATTATATGAAAATTAAGTTAAAATTTAAAAAATATATTAAAAATGTAGTTTCCTGGATCCCTCCCCAAGATTCTAATTCAGATCTGAGATGGGACTTCAGGTGGTTTTCATACATACTGAAGATTTTGAGTCACAGGACTGTCTCCAACACCACCTCCTCCAAGAGCCCCCACCCCCACCTCAGTCCCAAAACACCTCTCTCCTTCAGACTCCAGAAGTGCCCTCTGTCATGCCCTAATATTCAACTAGGGTTTTAGTTATGCTTGTGTCTTCCTTCCACAAATAATGTGATAAGCATCTTTCTTGGGTTACACCTCTTTACACCACATTTCCACAAAGGACTGCTTAGTCAAAGCTATGGTTTTTCAAGTAGTCATGTTACAGATGTGAGAGCTAGACCATAAAGAAGGCTGAGCACTGAAGAACAAATGTTTTCAAACTGTGGTGCTGGAGAAGACTTTTTAGAGTCCCTTGAACAGCAAGGAGATCAAAACAGTCAATCCTAAAGGAAATCAATCCTAAATATTGACTGGAAGGACTGATGCTGAAGCTGGAGCTCCAATACTTTGGCCACCTGATGCGAAGAGGTGGCACTCACTGGAAAAGACCCTGATGCTAGGAAAGAGTGAGGGCAGGAGGAGAAGGGGACAACAGAGGATGAGACGATCAGATGGCATCATTGACTCCATGGACATGAGTTTGAACAAACTCCAGGAAACAGTGAAGGACAGGGAAGCCTGGTGTGCTGGAGTCCATGGGGCCGCGAAGAGTTGGACAGGACTGAGTGACTGAACAACAATAAGGAATGAGAAAGCTGTCTCACAGTTTCAATCACTTGCCCGAGGTGGCCAAGCTAACAAGCGGCAGGTCTAGGATTTGAACCTGTCATCTAACTCCAAACCCAGTACTCGTACCTCCACATCTACTTACATCTACTCTACTTAGTGTAGGGAAGTAAGGTTTGCCACCCGACGCTGTTAGAAGACAGCTGGGATTAAATGAAATAACGCCTCATTTGAACACAGTGAGCGCTATGTTCACTGTGAGGAGAAACTGAGGCCAGGGGAGGGGAAATTGTCTTCCCCCAAATCAAACATCAATTGCAGACTTTAAGTCAGTCCCAGCTTTAAGTCAATTTCTAAAGTTCGTTGTTAGGAGTTCCACCCTGGGAGGCTCAGAGTCCCCGAGACTCCCCTAACTCCCTCAGCCGACTACTCCTGGTTTCCCAGGGAGTTTCACCTAGCGCCAGCGCCAGCTGCGGAGGACCGCGACAGCCCTTTAAAAGGAGCGAGGGGCGTGGTCACCCGGGGGGCGGGGCCGGTCGCAGGCGAGCGGTCGCTGGAAGATGACGTATCTCGCAGCTTCTGGCTCTGAGTTGACTGGAGGGAACATGTGGGTTTGCGGGGCGCTCTGCAGGGCTCGAGCCCCGGCCCTGCTGGGGCAGAGGCTGCTCCCAGAGTCCCGCCGGCGGCGGCCTGCCTCCGCCTCCTTCTCTGCCTCTGCCGAGCCTTCCCGGGTCCGGGCGCTGGTCTATGGACACCACGGAGACCCAGCCAAGGTCGTCGAGTAAGACACGGCGCCGAAATGGGGGAAGGGGACTGGGGTTGGCAGGTGGGTGTTAAGATGGGCTTAATATGGGGAAGGAAGACTGGAAAGGGAAGGAGGGTCAAGGCTGAGAATAACAGGAAACTGTTGTCCAGGTGTGGTAGCTCAGAAAGTCCGTGCTTGAGGAAGTTGAAAACCTGGCAGGCACAGTTACGGTGACAGTGGCTGACGTCCGCTGATCCTGTACTCTGTGGGCCAATCTGTATATAAATGGATGCTCTCATTTAATCGTCACAACAACCCTTTGGTGCAGATACTTGATTTAGCCCCATTTTGCAGATGAGAAAATGGAGACATGAGAAGTAAAATCACTTGTCCAAGATCACACAAGCCAGTAAATGGCAGAGTCAGAATTTTTGAACCCACAGCTGTCTGACTGGCCTACGTGAATTCCTATGCTCTATTGTTTTATGGAAGGAATTTTCAGAATACTTTTTTATCCATTTGGATCTTCACTTCTCATAGTGAAGTAGATCAGAGATTATTGCTTCCAGTTTGCAGAAGGCAAGGGACTTGTCCAAAGTGATTTAGCTAATAAAGATTGGAACAGAGACAGGAATTCTTGGCTTCTGAATCCTGTCTCATGTGATTTCCTCTCCAGTACACTGTGTGTGTGCCTTTAGCTAGTTAAAAAGAGCTCCTGTTTTGGACCATACAGACCTAAGATCAAATACAGGCTTGGCCTCTTAGTAGCTGTTTGATCTTGGACAAATCACTCAGCCCCTCTGAGCCCTTGTTACTTTTGTGATTATATCCTAAAATTCTGTTGGATCTTAATCCATGATTTTTGCATGTGGCTGAAAAAAACAGTATGTGAATTTTCAACAATTATACATCTGCACATAAGTGCTTATAGCCATGCAGAAGAGCTAGTGAGGTCCACTAGTGGCATGAGGGTAGAAGCACGGCTCTGGAAATGAGAAGACCTGGGGTCAAGTCCTTGCCCTCCCTGTCCTAGCTGTGTGTGTTTAACAAGTTACTGAGATTCTCTGAGCTTCAGTTTCACCGCATTTAAAAATGGAGTTATAGCTCATAGTGCTAATCAGCTTCAATAAAAGGAATGCTCTTCACCAAAAAGTACCTGCATACTCTCTCGCAGTCCCTTGTTTAAAACTCTTTGATTCCCAGCAAATGGTTTGATTGCTTTCCAAATGACAGACAAACAAGGAATTATTTTTATGATTCAAATTCAGGCTAGAGTGCTGGCTTCAGCAGCTCAGATATTAAAATTGAAATGATACAGAGATTACCATGGTCCCTGCACAAAGGTGACATGCAAATTTGTGAAGTGTTCCATATTTTTACTTAAAAAATGCAAGCTAGATGTTTTGACAGCTGAAGAGGATAAGCCTCAGATATCAGTGCATGGTCATGCACTCGATTAGAGCAATTGAAATTGTGAGACTATACATCAGTCGGTAAACCCCAGTTCGTATGTTGATCGTAGGTGATAAATCACCATGTTGGGAAGACGCCCACTGAGGACTGCTATCATGAGTTGGTAAAGCTCTGATGGACACTCTTTTTCCAGGAACACACCCCTAGTGAGAACGAGGTAGTGCCTATCACAGGCTTGCAGTTTTTATGTGTCTGCTTCAGGGCCCGCCACAGAAAAGGAGCTCCAAAAATGTTAATTGAATCTGAATCTAGTTTCTGTAATAAGTGTACCTTTTATTGAGTTCTGTGGTGATGAGGCAGGTGTCTCCGATGTTCAGGGACCCTGAGAAAGGTATGGGAAGGTTAGGCAGCCAAGCGCAGCTGCCTCCTGATAGATTCCCACCCCCTTGGAGAGCCAGGGAAGCTGTTATAGAACAGACTGATCTGGTTGCAGATACCACTTAGGGAAAAGAGCTTCTCTTATCTCCTTGTGTGGAACCCTGATCATTTCCCAGAAGCCCAAAGCACGGTCTTTCCACGAAGCATTGTACTATTTACCTGGCTGTGTTCAGTCTTAGTTGTGGCACGTGGCATCTTCATTGTGTCACGCGAGATCTTTCACTTCAGCACACTGACTCTCTAGTTGTGCCACAAGGGCTCTGGAGTGTACAGGTTCAGTAGTTGGCAGTGCATGTTCTTAGTTGCTCCATGACATGTAGGATCTTAGTTCTCCAACCAGGGATCAAACCCACATCCCCTGTATTGCCAGGCGGATTTTCACCCATTGGACCACAAGGGAAGTCTCCATCATCTGAGTTTTTATAGCGACTCTGATGCCCCAGCCAGGGTTGAAAACCACTGCCCTGTGGGTACAGACTGAGGCAGATAGTAATTCTCTCTGCCCCTAAAGGACAGCCTTCCCTTCTGACCCAGATTCAGGCGACCTAAGCATGGACTGAGGCCAGAGACTGGGATTCTCCTCTCTGTTGTCATGTCAGGTGGTTTAGGGTAACCACACTGTCACAGAGTCAGGTGTCCTTTAAACATCCCGGTGACTGGACGTGTCAGGTTACACTGAGTGGGGTCACGGTGTCTGAGCAGAGTCCCAGCAGAGTGTTCCCCGACCTGATGTGCTTACACTGTGGGCCGAGTTCTGGACACAGCAGGGAGGAAGAGTTTGCTCAGTTCTGAATCAGGGGCAAAACTGTTCAGAATGAGGCTTCCAGGGACTTCCTGTTCTGTCAACATTCTGAGTGTCCCTCCCTTTATTCCTCTTGCCCCTAAACATTCCAGCTGTTCTCTGCCAAAGCCTTTTCCTTTAGTCTCTTAGTAAGTTTCTTTCTTTTACCCCCAAATGAATCCCCTAAATAAGCACTTGGGTCTTTTTTTGTAAAGAATTAAACTGCTGATGTAAATGAAATAAGACTGTGGGAGAAAATTACAAACATGGGAGAATTACAAACATTCCAGAAATTTCAGAGGTCCCCATGACCATCACCCCTTGTGCAGAGTTCTGGATTCTCTGTCGGATAATTCCCAGAAACTCCAGTGTCCACTTTCCTTTATTTCCTGCAAGTCCCCTTTTAGACCTTGCCGTTCTCTGGATCTTGTGGTAATGACAGCTCTCGTTTACTGTGTACCTACTATGTGGCAGGAACTGGGCTAGTTCCCCACATATGTTATGGGTTTTTAAAATCACAATAACCCAGTTTTGGTCATTGCTATAACCATTTTACAGGTAAGAGAAGTGAGGCTCAAGACGCTTGAAAGTCACTTGCCCAAGATCACACAGCTATGATGTCACTTTACTAACAGCCCATGATATAGACATAGACCTGAAGAAACAATGACCATCATCTCAAATGTTTTCTGAGCATGAGATGGAGTATAAAGTTGGAAATAAGATCAGAAGAGAAGGTGAAATTATTGGTCATTCAGGTGACCCCAAGTCTCTGCTCTTCATTGGAAGGGCAGCCCCACCTCTCCACCCCATCCCTGGGGAAGATGGTAGGAATGCTATTCTGTCTCATCCCCTTTTCAGGATCCTGAAGCTTTCATAAAACAGCATCGTAGTCATCATGGCTTTCTCACCTGCCTGCTGCTAGCACAGTGAAATAAAGCTGTGAAGCCCTTGGACAAATACCCACTCTGTCTTAGCCAGATGGAATTAGGGGGAGCAGGTGGTGGGGACCCAGGCTGTGTAGGTAGTGAGTTCTCACTCTAGGGCACTGTTGATTTTCAGGGGATTCCTTCTCTTTTACAGTTGATGTCAATGTTTAAAACTGAAGCTCTATGCAAGTGACTTGGTTTTTAAACCATAATTACAGTAGTTTGAAAAAAAATTTTAGCATTCTCATTTGGCACCCTGTTGAAAGAACTTGGATTTGTTTGCTTGTTTGTTGGTCTCCTGGAGCTCTTCACTGTGGTCGTGAGTGAAGACGGAGGGGACAGAACTCACTGTGCACCTACGACGTGAGCCAGCATTTTTCTTTGAGGGCCTACTGAGTGCTGGGTACTGAGGTGAATAATCCGTAGACTTTGCCCTCCAGGTGCTCACACTCTAGTCCAAGAGATGGTCCAGGGGCAAGTGCTGTGAGAGACTCTATGGACACACGGAAGAGGAGCGCCCAACTCTGGCAGAGAGCTGTCTCTGGAGACGCAAGGTCTCAGTTGAGTCCCCAGACAGTCTGGGGCCGTATACAAGGAGTGAAGATAGAAGAGCCTACATGGGCAGAAGCCCAGAGAGAGAAAATGTGGTGTGTCTGACTGATGACATGCCTTGAGTGAGCTCAGTACGTGGTCCTTGAGGGAGGGATCTGCAGACAGAGGCTCAGAAGGGACGAGCCTTGGTCACAGGCTTCAGACCCCAGCTGGATTTCGTATCCTGTGACGCACTTTACATTACCTTCCCTCTGGACTTCACCCCGCGCAGCCAGTGAGCTTCAGTTTTAAACATTGACATCAANGGTGTGTCTGACTGATGACATGCCTTGAGTGAGCTCAGTACGTGGTCCTTGAGGGAGGGATCTGCAGACAGAGGCTCAGAAGGGACGAGCCTTGGTCACAGGCTTCAGACCCCAGCTGGATTTCGTATCCTGTGACGCACTTTACATTACCTTCCCTCTGGACTTCACCCCGCGCAGCCAGGTTTCGGGCCCAGTCCTTCCACCCCCGTCTCCTCACTCTTGCCTCTGGTAGTCAAAGGTGGCGGCACGCCTCCAAGGAACTGTCCCTAGATGCGGCCTGGGGAGCACCGAGTTCTTCTTGTCTGGCCTCTCCTAGCAGCTCCTGTGTGTTCCAGGCCTCTCCCAGCCTGAATGGTGCGAAGGGTCTTCATTTTAGAGACGCAAGAGCAGAGATAACAGGAGGCTAATCTGTGGCTCATGGTGTGTCATCCGGGACACGAGAGCCCTAGTCCCAACCCCACCACTCACTGGTAGAGTGAGAATGTCACACCAGTCTCCCTCCTTTCCAGTTTTGTTGTTCTTGTTTTGCTTTTGTCTTGGGGGGCCGGGGGGGCGGGGTTGGGTTGGTTTCTTTAATTGAAGTATAGTTGATTTAAAATGTTATGTTAGTTTCTGGTGTACAGCAAAGTAATTGAGTTATATATATATATATCTTTTTTCATATTCTGTTCCATTGTGGTTTATTACAGGGTATTGAATATAGTTCCCTGTGCTATTCCTTTTTTTTTTTCCAGTTATTTTTTGATAAAAGAAAGGGATTGACCAAGGTCAGCTGTAGTAAACATGGGCATTCATGGGACTTCCCTGGCGGTCCAGTGGTTAAGACTGAACTTCCACTGCAGGGGGTGTGGATTTGATTCCTGGTCAGGGATCTAAGATCCCCACATGCTGTGCCATGTGACCAAAAAAAATTAAGCATGAGCGCCATCTCCCCCATCCCTTTTCTTCTGTGACAAAGCCAGTGACAAAGCTTCATAGCTCCCTTTTCTATGTACCTCAAAACCGACACTCCCCTTTGCCTCATTCTCCCCAAACAACACTGTTTTCTGCCAAGACAAGACAAGGCCTCAGCATCCTTCTCAATGTAATCCTGCATCCATGGAAATGATTATGAGGCTTTAGTCCTCTGATTCAACAAGTGTCCAGTTCTGATGAGTCTGGGAAGCTGAAGCAGACAGCCTGCTCACCAGGATTTGCTCAGGCACCCGTCCCGGGAGCAAGGTTGTGGCTTGAAATAAGGGATCCTGGGCACAAGATTTCACCAAGGGGCCCCTTTGCCACCAAAGTCAGCAGCCCACCAGGCAGGGGCTGTGTTGTCATCATACCGAGCAAAGAGCCGAAAGCGGCTGCAGGCTGTGGCCCCGTCTTCTTCTCTGAGGCAACACAGAATTGTTCTTCAGTCACTCAGGCATGGCCGACTCTTTGTGACCCCATGGACTGCAGCACTCCAGGCTTCTCGGTCCTTCACCATCTCCTGGAGCTTGTTCAGACTCATGTCCCTTGAGTCGATGATGCCATCCAACCATCTCATCCTCTGTTGCCCCCTCTCCTCCTGCCTCCAATCTTTCCCAGTATCAGGGTCTTTTCCAGTGAGTCGGCTTTTCGCATCATGTGGCCAAAGCATTTGAGCTTCAGCTTCAGCATCAGTCCTTCCAATGAATATTCAGGATTGATTTCCTTTAGGATTGACTGGTTTAATCTCCTTGCTGTCCGAGGGACTCTCAAGAGTCTTTTCCAACACCACAGTTTGAAGGCATTAATTCTTCGGCGCTCAGCCTTCTTTATGGTCCAGCTCTCACATCCATACATGACCACTGGAAAAATCATAGCTTTGACTAGACGGACCTTTGTCGGTCACGTCTCTGCTTTTTAATACACTGTCTAGCTTGGTGATAGCTTTTCTTCCAAGGAGCAAGCATCTTTTAATTTCATGGCTGCAGTCATTGTCCACAGTAATCTTGGAGCCCAAGAAAATAAAGTCTCTCCCGTTTCCCCATCTGTTTGCCATGAAGTGATGAGACTGGATGCCGTGATCTTAGTTTTTGTAATGTTGATCTTTAAGCCAGCTTTTTCACTCTCCTCTTTCACCTTCATCAGGAGGCTCTTTAGTTTCTCTTCACTTTCTGCTGTAAGGGTTGGTGTCATCTGTGTATCTGAGGTTAAAAATTAGCCCTCAGCAAACGAAGCAGCAGACTCTGCAGCTTCCTTCAAGCAGATTTCCTGATGTTAGCAGGTGTAGAATATCGGAGGCCTGCAAGCTTTCTGGTAACCTTAGTGGAGGGAAAGAAGGAGTTTGAGAGGATAGAGAGGATTTCTTTGTCAGTCCTGAGTAGAACTTTCCAGAAGCTGCCCTCAGTCTCTGATTCCCTTTCATTCAAAGTGATTGTTCTTCAGAAGAAAAGCCCTGAACGGTGGGAGGGCCAGAGGACTCTGAGGTGGGGTCACCAAAAGAGGCACAGGGAGGCAGGCTGGAGTGCCCGCACACCATGGGACATGGTGAGCTTTGCCACCTGAAAGGCGCCTTCCCTGAGAGCCCAGGACTCCATCCGAACCCCACCAGCTGCAGTCACCAGCATCTCCTGCTGGGGGGCAAGCTGGAGAACTTCATTCCTCCATGGTGGCCCAATTGTGCCCTGCTTATTAATGGTAAAGTCAAATCCCACAACAGTGTACCCAGCATGCCTAGCACTTTACTAAATCACAGAAGGAGGCACGCGTGTGACTATGGGGAATGGAGACGGACCCGGGAGAGCCACAGAAGACATCGGTCACCTTCACCCAGCACCCTGTGATGGAGTGCACGTTCTTGGCTCTCTGTGACGAGCAGAGGAGAAAGTCTCCCTGACCCAGAACAGCTCTTCCTGCAAAGCACTTTGAGGTGATGGAGTGGAAGATGCAGGATAAGGACAAATGGTTGCTAATTAAATGCAGAAGGAGGGAAAGATATCTTAACAGAGCTGGCTCACGCCCATCCAACACAGCCAGCATAACCGAGCCAGTCCCCAGAGTACTGGCCTCTTTTCCCCGCCTCTCAAAAGGCTCTTTCTTCTGCCTGCTTTTGTCTCCCTTGTAGTTCATATGGCATCACAGGTGTACAGCCTTGGCCTCAAAGGAGCCATTGTGACCTTATCCCGTCTGGGATCTGTCGAGTGAAGGCAGAGGCAGCGCTCCGAGTTGCGTGGCGCCATCATGCTCGCGGGGGACGGCACTGAACAGTCTTGGGAAAGTGACTTGAGATCCAGCCAGGCTGTGTTTGGGTGCCTCGTTTGCACTCCATAACACAGCCACCCACTCATTTGGTGAGTTGAAAGATGAAAAACAAGGAAGAAATTGCTATCATTACACTCAAGGTTCAACTCCTGGAATTCAGACCCAGCCCGGTTTTCCTTCCTGTCTCTGCAGAGCGGTGTCCTTGACGACTCAGTTAGAACTGTCTGCAGGAACAGCAGTGTCTGGCATTGATGGCATTCCGTGGAGCAGGCTGGGGCTGGTCTCCCCGGTGCGCGGCAGCTGGACTAACACAGCTCTCCCCCAACCCCCGCCTGCCCCCTGGGTGAGCAGCCTGTGGCAGGCCCGTCCCCACCCTCAGCCACCTGTGTTTGCAGCTTCAACTTTCCATCTCCTCCCCCTCACCCTGCCCCTCCTGCCACACAGCTAGGCTCCCACAAGACAAAGAAGAGAACTGGGAGTCAGTTGCAGCGCTTTTTAAATTACCATTTGGAGGCAGATGCTTCCCCTCTGTGCTATGAGGGTAGAGTTCCCGGCCAAGCTAACCCTGGAACACAGGAGGACACAGAACCATGTGGGTTTCTTCCCAGGAGGACTTTTCAGAGCCTTCGTGACTCTAATGTGCAGTCTGAATCTTATAAAGGGAGTTTAGTAGACAGCGTTGCCCAGAAGTATTGTGCCCCAAGGAATACCTCATAGTATCTCCCAGGACAAAGATCCCACATCCACAGTGTAGGGAGTACCGGCTTAGCGTTGGACAGTCTGAGCTTTGGGGTCAAGCTTAAAAATCAAGTCTTGCCACTTACTGTTAAACCTTGGGCAAATTACCTAACTTCTCTGACTTGCAGTTCCCATCTGAAAATTGGGGTGATAAAACACTGTCCAGATATTTTGAGGACTAAACATTGTCTTGTATATAAAGCTAATAAGCACAGTATCTGGAGCTCAAGAAGCTGTTAACATTATAGTTTAACTGTCCAGACAGATCACCCAGAATAAGTTTATCTACTACCCTAGGTTCCACATATACACAGCTGCCTCCCAGCCCTAGGCAGCCAGTACAGAGTACCCTCTCCTCCACAACACACTTCTGGCCACCTGCTTCAGGCTGCAGATGTAACACCTTCCTCTCCACTCCAAGCCACTCTTCCTTCCCCCTATCTCAACATCCAGTTGCCCAAACCAGAAGTCTGGGAGCCCTGAAAGATCCTCAGCCACTCCGTGGAATCAGTCACCCAGTGACATCAATGTCATTTCTTATTAAAGGGATTCCAGGTTATCAAATTCTTCTCTCCATTCCCACAGCTCCAGTCCAGACTGCATCTGGGCCACTGGCAGGAATATTTCTCTCGGTCCACCCCATAAACTTTGTTTATCCTTGAAGTTCCTGCTAAGGTGTCACACCTGCCCAAGTCCCTTTGCTAACCCTGTGCTCTCCCTCCAGCCAGTCCCAGTGTTTTCAAACATTGAGTCCCCACACCATCAAGCTCCTGGGCAGGAGATACTATTTTTTTTTTATCTTTAAAGCCCTTGGCACAGTACCTGGCACTTAGTAGGACCATCAGTAAATACTTGTTGAATTAAATTTACTCAGATTTTCCAAAAAGTTGCCTTCTTCCTTTGAGTGATTCGGTGATTATTTTTCCAGAGGTATATAGCCAGCTTTTCCAAAGATTTCCTTGGGGTTTCCCACAGCTGGCAACAGCTGCCATTTATTTGGCTTCTGCTGTATATCAGATGCTCTAGCAAGTGCTTTATGCCTGCAACTCATCTAATCTGTGAGCTGGCTTCTAGTGTGCTCCCATTCCACGGATGACTACTATGAGGTTCAGCTGCTGCTGCTGCCAAGTCGCATCAGTCGTGTCCGACTCTGTGCGACCCCATACATGGCGGCCCACCAGGCTCCCGTCCCTGGGATTCTGCAGGCACGAATACTGGAGTGGGTTGCCATTTCCTTCTCCAGGAAGGTTCAGCTAGCCAGTCAGTAACCACGGTAGGGTTCACACCCAGAACTGCCTCTTTACCTCCATATCCATGTTCTACCCTTTATCTAGGAACTGAGATCTTGTTTTTGTTCAGTCGCTAAGTCGTGTCCGGTTCTTTGTGACCCCATGGACTGCAGCAGCACACCAGGCTTCGTTCAGACTCATGTCCATCGAGTCGGTGATGCCATCTGATCATCTCGTCCTCTGCTGCCCCCCTTCTCTTCCTGCCTCCAAACTTTCCCAGCATCTGGGTCTTTTCCAGTGAGTCAGCTTTTCACCCAAGTTTTGGAGCTTCGCATCAGTCCTTCAATGAATATTCAGGAATGATTTTCCTTAGGATGGACTGGTTTGATCTCCTTGCTGTCCAAGGGACTCTCAAAAGTCTTCTCCAGCACCACAGTTCAAAAGCATCAATTCTTCAGTGGCCAGCCTTCTTTATGAGATCTACTTATATTCTTATCTATGGTCATCTAGATTTTTAAGAATTACAGTCTTAAAAAAAAGTACAGATTTGATCTGCACTTTCCCTTGAGGAAAAGAGGTGTGGGTTTTTGCTTAGATTGAACTCCCTTAAAGATAATATCCATTTTTTATTTGTACCCATCCTACACCTGTATTTTCCTAAACAGCCCAGGACTAAAAAGAGTAAATACCCCCTTAATAGCTAAGTCCCTGTGCTGTGAGCTTTGCCCATGATTCCCCAAATGTCTGTTACCTTTACACTACATTTTCTCACTTAAGAGGAAAATAAGATTATTTCTTTAAGAAGCATTCTCAACCACTGTTTTGGTCCCAGACACTGCTAAACACTGCATGAGCTTAGTTAAGCTCATGCCCCCCATGAGCTCACAGTCGAATAAGGAGACAACATATATTCTGACTGTAAAACTCAGTGATAAGTGAAAAGAACCCTGAACTGAGTCTAAAAGACTTGGATTTGAATCCAAATTCATATCAACACTCCAAAATTCAGAAAGTTCTGAAAATCAACAGTTTTGGTTTTTGGTTTTTGTTTTTTTTTCATAACTTTTGGAGGCAAAAGCTGATCTAAAGTGAAGTTTTTATATAGCCACTATTTGATCCACTCATGCATATTCCTACATTTTGCTGCAGAAACAATGTCTGTTGGGAGTGCTGCCCATCCCCCAGGGTGGGTTACAGGTAACACATGAGCCTGAGCTCTGGAGGATGTCTAGCCCCAGAAGTTGGAAAAGGAACGTGAACTTATGCCTTGTTGTGATGGGTTAAAGAAAATGCTTGAAAAAACTTCGTAAAGTAGAAAGCAAGGAACTTGTGTAAGATGGTCTTAAATGGTATAGACAGTCACACAATCCATGTAATGCGAGCACTCAGAGTGGAGCAAGTGATTTTTATTGCTGCTGAGCCTAAGAAGAGGGTCAAAGATACCTTGAAGGAAGTAAAATTTCATCCAGGTCTTAAAGGGTGAGTTGAATTTCTCACTTTGCAAAGAAGCTGTGGAAAAAAGAATCCTGGGCTGAGGGAGGAGCATGTAGAAAATGTGCAGGAAAAAAATGTGTTTAAGGAGCTTGAGTGCACGGACTCTGTCAGCTTACAGAACAACTCTGATTATTTGTTGCAATGCAAGAGAGAAGCAGTGTGGATAATACAAAGGGACAACGAGGCCGAGATCCATTTGCTCTGGGCAGGATTTTTCTTTGGAATTCAGATTTCTACATGTGTCCTGGGCTGAGGCCTTCCTGCTTATCCTGGGAGGGGAGGCTGGCCCCCTTCGTCTCCCCAGGCAAGGATTGAAGACACCTACCACTCCAAACTGATGCTCCTCCTATAGCCTCCTCTGCCTGGTCTGGGGTCAGCCCTTCCCCAGCTGGCTTCTCCAGTATCCCATTGCCAGGTTCAATTCAGATCAGCCACTTACTACTTCAGGGGGCCTTCAAAAAGTTATCTTCCTCTTTGGTGCATTTGTTCCTCAGCTGTACAATCAGAATAATAGTATGAAAACTCACATGGAAAGCACTTAGCTGAGCGCCTGGCTGGTGCGCACTCGAACAGTAGTTATTATTGTTACAAGGACTCTCCCTCCTCCAGATATGTATAAATACATACATTTCTTAAAACATAACCTACAGGGGAAAAAAAAAAGCCCTTTATTCTCTCTGCCCTAGTCATCAACTTTTTCGTTAATCATTTTCTGTAGAGAGTGTTTCTACATTATTTTGATAGATTGCAGCTGTTTTTCAGTCATGGTAATAACCATCTGGTGATGTCCATGTGTAGAGTCTTCTCTTATGTTGCTGGAAGAAGGTGTTTTCTGTGACCAGGCTGTTCTCTTCGGCAAAATTCTGTTAGCCTTTGCCCTGCTTCATTCTGTACTCCAAGGCCAAATTTGCTGTTACTCCAGGTATCTCTTGACTTCCTACTTTTGCATTCCAGCCCCTTATAATGAAAAGGACATCTTTTTGGAGTGTTAGTTCTAGAAGATCTGGTGGGTCTTCATAGAACCATTCAGCTTCAACTTCTTCAGCATTACTGGTTGGGGCATAGACTTGGATTACTGTGATATTGAATGGTTTGCCTTGGAAATGAACAGATCATTCTGTCGTTTTTGAGATTGCATCCAAGTAGTGCATTTCAGGCTCTCTTGTTGACTATGAGGGCTACTCCATTTCTTCTAAGGGATTCTTGCCCGCAGTAGTAGATATAACAGTCATCTGAGTTAAATTCACCCATTCCAGTCCATTTTAGTTCACTGACTCCTAAAATGTTGACGTTCACCCTTGCCATCTCTTGTTTGACCACTTCCAATTTGCCTTGATTCATGGACCTGACATTCCAGGTTCCTATGCAGTATTGCTCTTTACAGCATCAGACTTTACTTCCATCACCAATCATATCCACAACTGGCTGTTGTTTTTGTTTTAGTGCCATCTCTTCAGTCTTTCTGGAGTTATTTCTCCACTGATCTCCAGTAG
>SJYX01003343.1:18490-30076 GCA_006410675.1 Oreotragus oreotragus | reverse complement strand
AAGGCAATGGCACCCCACCCCAGTACTCTTGCCTGGAAAATCCAATGGACAGAGTAGCCTGGTGGGCTGCAGTCCATGGGGTCGCTAACAGTCGGACAGACTGAGCGACTTCACTTTCACTTTTCTCTTTCATGCATTGGAGAAGGAAATGGCGACCCACTCCAGTATTCTTGCCTGGAGAATCCCAGGGATGGGGGAGCCTGGTGGGCTGCCGTCTATGGGGTCACACAGAGTCGGACACGACTGAAGTGACTTAGCAGCAGCATGAGAGTTGGACCATAAAGAAAGCTGAGTGCTGAAGAATTGATGCTTTTGAACTGTGATATTGGAGAAGACTCTTGAGAGTCCCTTGGACTGCAAGGAGATCCAATAAGTCAATCCTAAAGTAAATCAGCCCTGAATATTCATTGGAAGGACTGATGCTGAAGCTGAAACTCCAATACTTTGGCCACCTGAGGCAAAGAACTGACTCATTTGAAAAGACCCTGTTGCTAGGAAAGATTGAAGGCAGGAGGAGAAGGGGACGACAGAGAATAAGATGGTTGGATGGCATCACCGGCTCAATGGACATGAGTTTGAGTAAGCTCCAGGAGTTGGTGATGAACAGGGAAGCCTGGCGTGCTGCAGTCCATGGGGTCGCAAAGAGTCGGACACGACTGAGCGACTGAACCAGACAGTCATGGTAAAGCGTGTCCTCCCTTGTGTGTGTGCGGTGCTCAGTCGTGTCTGACTCTTTGTGACCCCGTGGACTGCACCCCGCCAGGCTCCTCTGTCCATGGAATTTTCCAGGCAAGAATACTAGAGTGGGTTGCCATTTTCCTCCTCCAGGTGGGGTCTTCCCAACCTAAGAACTGAACCCACATCTCTTGCATCTCCTGCATTGGCAGGCAGATTCTTTACCACTAGCACCACCTGGGAAGCCCATGGCCCCTCTTACTTTGGTCATAATCCAGTACAAGGATTCCCAGGGTGGGTCCCTGGAGGTCCTTGTAGGCCTTCAGAGGGATTCCCATGCTAATTTCAGCTGCTGGATTAAAGCAAGGTAAATAAGAGCACCCTGAAAGTAGATAAGGCCCACCCTAATCAATTCTCCTGAAAGTGAAAGTGAAAGTTGCTCAGTCATGTCTGACTCTTGGCGACCCCATGGATTATACAGTCCATGGAATTCACCAGGCCAGAATACTGGAGTGGGCAGCCTTTCCCTTCTCCAGAGGGTCTTCCCAACCCAAGGATCGAACCCAGGTCTCCCACGTTGCAGGGAGATTCTTTACCAGCTGAGCCACAAGCGAAGCCCAAGAACACTGGAGTGGGTAACCTATCCCTGCTCCAGGGGATCTTCCAGACCCAGGAATCAAACCGGGGTCTCCTGCATTGCAGGCGGATTCTTTACCCACTGAGCTATGAGGGAAGTCTGGCCAATTCTCCTACTCTGTATAAATGTCGTCATTTCCAGGAGCTTTCATTTCCTGCTTGATAAATTGGGAATATTTATACTATTGTCACAGGAATCTTAGATTATGCATTTAAATCCTTCAGCACAGGGATTTCCCTGGTAGACCACGGTTAAGATTCCATGCTTCCTCTTCAGGGGCACAGGTTAGATCCCCGGTCAGGAAACTAAAGATCCTGAATACCAGTCTGACTCTGCCAAGAAACAAAAGTTAAGCCCTTACCACAGGACCTGGTGTATAATAAACACCTCATAAATACCTGTCACCTTTATTACTACCAGTACAAGCCATTTCTTGGAAATCACAGTTTTAACCTTAGCAGAGCCTCAGGTATAATTAAAAGGTCAGATTACAGCAGGAAGCGGGTAGAATTACATCAGCTTAGTGAATGACACTGTTGCCTAATGCTAAGAACCTCTGGTCGGCTGTTACATGTGCCTTCAGTAAGTAAAAATAAGGAGAATTATTACTTAACGGGTACCTTTGGGCAGAGAAAAACACTGCAAACAATAAGTCTTAGAGGTGTAGAGAGAGACAGAAAAGGATTCTCTAATAATTAAAAGTCATGAGGCTCAATTGGTCTGTTAATAATACACAGATCAGCCCTTTCTGGTTGGAAGGTCTCCTTTTATTAAAAAACAAAAGTAGCACGTGGGCATTGCCACTGGGAAGGTTTTACCCATTAACCAACATTCCAGTGGATACAGACCGTGATGTCTAGGGCGTAGACATTATGAGCAGAGGCAGTTACCATACAGACTTGAAATGGAAAGAGCCCTTGAAAGTGATGGAGTGCACGTGAAGGGAATGGTGACATCACCCCCATTTTACAAATAAAGAAATGGAAGCCTGGAGCAGGGGAGAAACCTGCTCTTGGTGACAAAGCCTGGACCCGCAACTCTCCATCCAGCATCCTTTCTGACAGACCAGGATCCTTGTCACAAGGGACATCTCTCCAGGGGGCGAGCTACAGTCACCCAGGGAGTTCTTTCCCACCTCCATGAGCCATCTCTTTTTCCCTCACCACTCTGCAGCTAACGGAAATGTCTTCCCTATGTGTGTTGGAGCAAAAGGAAAAATTGGAGAACAAATGAGCCATGCAAGGGTTTCCTGGTTGTTCCTTGAGGTGCCCCTTATCTGGAGATTCTGATTCAGTGGGTCAGAGCTGGGGTCTGAGAATCCATAGGATTAGTATACCAGGTGAATCAAGCAAGTTTGGACAACACAGGGCTAACCCAGACCCACAGGAGTTTTAACCATTTTCTGCCCTGGAGTGGGTGGTGGGGTCAAGATGTCACCAGGACTGTCCACTTGCAGTTAATGAGAGTTAACCTGTATCCTGTGCAAATTCCTTCTAGCTCCTCTCTCCTAACAAAACCCTCATCCCTGGGGCACACAACGGTAGCTCAAAAATGTTGCTGCCTGACCTACTTTGGGGAGATGATCTGAGCAAAAGACTCCCTGTCTAGCCTGGGTGACATGAACATCTCTCTGGCTTTGTGCTTAGACTGAAGAACCTGGAGCTGGCTGCTGTGGGCGGATCAGATGTCCATGTGAAGATGCTGGCGGCCCCTATCAATCCATCTGACATAAATATGATCCAAGGTAACCTTGGTTTCTGTGGCTTATGCTAATTGGCTTTTTTGCTTAGCTGCCACCTCGTTTTCATTCCTCCCCAGGTGTGGGTGTGAAATTCCTGTGATTAGCGGCAGCTGTTCTCCAGATGAGGCTGTCTGCACACTGTGTGAGCACTCTCGGCCTCCTCTCCCTGGAATGTGAGGCTTTTCTAGAGTTTGGAAGATTGCAGTGGGGGAGCAAGCCAACCATTGTGAAGTGCTGGCAGTATGCTGGGCTCAATTGCTACGTTATCTAACCTCTTATAACCCTTGAAAGCGAGGAGTACATCCCCCTTTACGGATGAAGAGGCTCAGGCTCAGAGAGGCTGGCCAGTCACACAGCTGGTCAGATTAGGCTGAGGTCCGTCTGACTCCGAAGCCCATGTCCTCACCACCCAAGCTTCATGGATGACCCTCTGTGCTCTTCTCCCTTAGGAAACTACGGCCTCCTTCCCCAGCTGCCTGCTGTTGGAGGGAACGAAGGTGTTGGGCAGGTCGTAGCCGTGGGCAGNCTCCTAACAAAACCCTCATCCCTGGGGCACACAACGGTAGCTCAAAAATGTTGCTGCCTGACCTACTTTGGGGAGATGATCTGAGCAAAAGACTCCCTGTCTAGCCTGGGTGACATGAACATCTCTCTGGCTTTGTGCTTAGACTGAAGAACCTGGAGCTGGCTGCTGTGGGCGGATCAGATGTCCATGTGAAGATGCTGGCGGCCCCTATCAATCCATCTGACATAAATATGATCCAAGGTAACCTTGGTTTCTGTGGCTTATGCTAATTGGCTTTTTTGCTTAGCTGCCACCTCGTTTTCATTCCTCCCCAGGTGTGGGTGTGAAATTCCTGTGATTAGCGGCAGCTGTTCTCCAGATGAGGCTGTCTGTACACTGTGTGAGCACTCTCGGCCTCCTCTCCCTGGAATGTGAGGCTTTTCTAGAGTTTGGAAGATTGCAGTGGGGGAGCAAGCCAACCATTGTGAAGTGCTGGCAGTATGCTGGGCTCAATTGCTACGTTATCTAACCTCTTATAACCCTTGAAAGCGAGGAGTACATCCCCCTTTACGGATGAAGAGGCTCAGGCTCAGAGAGGCTGGCCAGTCACACAGCTGGTCAGATCAGGCTGAGGTCCGTCTGACTCTGAAGCCCATGTCCTCACCACCCAAGCTTCATGGATGACCCTCTGTGCTCTTCTCCCTTAGGAAACTACGGCCTCCTTCCCCAGCTGCCTGCTGTTGGAGGGAACGAAGGTGTTGGGCAGGTCGTAGCCGTGGGCAGCAGTGTGACCGGGGTGAAGCCAGGAGACTGGGTGATCCCAGCGAATCCTGGTTTGGGTGAGTTTCTGCAGGTGTCTCCAGCATGTGTTGTTTCAGATCTTATTTCACAGACATGGTACACATTTCCTCCTTGTCTCAGTGTAAGAAAGTAGCACGGGACTTATTACTAGGTCCATACACCCACCTCCAAGGGGGATGGAAGCTGGACCAGGAAAGCAGCATCTCTGTTTCTTTTGCTCAGGAGACTGTGCATCAGCGCTCAGCACTGTGCACCATGTTGACTGGAGCTCTTACATCCCTAGGGAACCTAGGGTGCAACAGGGAATTAAAGAAGGCAGCCACCGCCCTCTGGGAGGTTAAAATCTAACTGGCGAAATCTCCAAATCAACAGCCTCCACAAAGGGAGTGCTGCGGGTTCACGGAAAGCAGAGGGCACCTCTGGCAACTGTGTGTCAGAGAAAGACAGTCTCGAGGGCTTCAGGAGGAGGCTTCATTGGCAGGGACCTCTGATGGGTGTATTTTGGTAGGTGGAGCTGAGCCCTAAATGGTGGCATTTGGAGGACACAAATGGAGCAGAGACGCAAAGGTGACTTTTGGAAATGGAGGAAAACTTGGTGTAGCCTCAGCAGAGGATGTGCCCGTGGGAAGGGACTGCAGAAGAAAGTGAGAGGGGAGGTCAGAAAGCAGGTGGGGCCGCCTGGGAAGGCCCTGCATAAGCCACCCTGCAGGTGAGGAGTTTCTTTGATACAGCGTGAGTCGTCTTTGGTGAGGTGTGTTTTTTAGCACTTGATGGGTTTTGAGGCACCAACATCACACCGATGGATCCTGGCAGCAGCCACGAGAAGGAAGCGGGGCTGTCGTTCACCCCATTGGACGTATGAGGAGCTGAAGCCTAAGAGGAAGCCCCTGTCCAAACGGAAACAGCAGACTGCAAAGAGCGCCTCTGTTTTCCCCACTTCATTCCAACATGAGGACTCTTGAGGCTATAACTTGCAAGGAGTCAACTCAAGCTTGGTTTGCCAGAAAAGCAGTTAATTGGTTTGTGGAACAGGGAGGTACAAGAGACGGAAGGCTTCAGGCACAGCTGGATCTAGAAACCCCAGGGCTGTGAGAGCTTTTGCTCTTGTTCTCATTAGCCCTCCGATGGGATCTGTCCCCACAGCGATGTAGAAATAGCAACAAATATTGACCACTCCTTTTGTACCAGGCACTGTTATAAGCACTTTACCTATATGTACTCATATGCCCACAGCGTGAGGTAGGTATTGCAGATGGAACAGCAGTAAACGTAAAGGATTAAGCAACTTGCCCGAGGTCACCCGGCCATTAATTGGTGGAGCTAAAATTCACACCCACTCTGATACCTACCTTTAATGGACAGTCACTGGCAGCCTGAGGTTTGCATCATCCTGAGAGCAAACAGAAGAGCGTGTCCTCCACAATGTGGCCAGTACCACCGTGTCCATCCCCCAGAAGGGCTCTGACCAGCCCTGCCTGGGTCTTTGCCCATCCACGAACCTATCACCAGGGGATGGGGCTTGGGCCACTCACAGATGACCCGGCTGAGTCTCTTGCTGACATCTGTGGTGTAGAGAGGAGGGCCTTCTTGCAGTTGACAATCCCAGAGGTTAGGAGGGAGCTGTTCTAGAAAGAAGAATGTACCGGGCAGGAAAAAAGTAGTATCAGGAGTCTACAAAGCTCTTTCCTTCTGTGAGATCAGGGATGCTTCCAAGAATGGCCCCACCCTCTCCTATACCCCTCTTCCCCCACTCCACCACCCCGCACAGTGAAAGCATAGCCAGGTGAGCAGATTGAGAGCTGCCAAGATTCATAGGCCACGAGGGGTGCTTCGGGCCACACACCCCTGCTGTGCGGAGTGAAGGGCCCCCAATGTGGGTCAGACACAGCCTCTGCCCTCCACGCGCCCTTGGCGGGGTGGGAAGACGGCACTTACTACAGGGCAGCGTGATGAGTGCTGTCGTCCCTGGTTATGGAGAGCCCGCATCCAGTCGGTGTGTGGAGGTGGGGGGCGCTGATGAAGGGTGAAGATGAGGAACAGTTTGATCAGATTTGTACCTTACAGAGAACGCTCTGAAAGGGCAGAGGGTGGGGGAGCAGGAAGCCAGTGAGGAGGTGGCCGAGCAATCCAAGCTTCAGATGATAAGGGTCTGAACAAACGGTGCTGTGGCACTGGAGAGACAGGTGGACAGAGAAGCTGGAGTAAGAGGGCTTGGTGATTAGATGGGAGAGAAGAAAGGACGCAGGCCAGGTGTGTGTGGGCAATTGCACGTGTGTGGTGATGGCATAGCCAGAGCTGGGATTTCTCCCCCAGAGAAAGGGTGACTCTTTAAACCAGGTGCCAGTCGGGGAGGATGAGGGTTCTGTCATTGTCAGGACGATAATTAACTCGGTTTATTCAGTAAACATCTTGTGAGCATCCGTGGCGTGCAGAGCTCTAGCATGTAGCACTGAACAGACACAGTCTTTGTTCTGGAGAAGACTGCAGTTGAGTAGAGTGGCCGTCATTAACCAGAGAAGTCCTCAGCTGGCCAGCTCTTGGTCATTTCTCATGCTCTGAGCTGCTCAGCTGTTGCTGTGCCTCTGGTCCGCCTTTTCCCCAGACCCAGGGGAGGCAGGGCCAGAGAATGTGCAAACTGACTTGCCCATTGGAAATACCCAGACCCCGCTGAGGCACCTCAGGGCCAAGCAAGCACTGGCCTGGGAGTCAGATGCAGGCTCTCCTTCCACCACCAACGCTACCACCACCGCCCCATGACCTTGTTTAAATCACAGTGACCTTGAGCCTCAGTTTCCCCATCTCTAAAATAAAGCTAATCATTGTTGCCTTGTCTGTCTTCACTGAGGGAATACATACAATGGCCTTTGCAAACACTAGATTTCCATATGCATTAGATGGGAGGTTGGCAAACTTTTTTCTTAAAGGGCCAATGAATATATATTTTAGACTTTGCAGCCCATTCCACTTCTGCTCAACTCTGCTGTTGTAAATAGCCATAAACAGTACATTAAAAAGTGGGCTGTGTTCCAGTGAAACTTTATTTACAAAAACAGGTAGCAAGCCAGGTTTGGCCCATGATCCGTAGTTTAGTGACCCCTGCATTAGAAGACGGAGACAGTGAAGGCTTGGGTGCACGTGAGTGGGACTGGGAGCCCTCGGAATTCAGGCTTGGGAAATGCCGATCGGAAAAGGAGCCCATGGGGGTCTCCACACCTGCTGTGTACCTGGCACGGTGATATCTGTGCAGCCTTCACTCTGACAGGAGTGTTGTCCTCCGCATTTCACGGATCAGGAAAACCGCAGCTCAAAAAGGGTGCTGTGATCAAAGTCACAGCTAGCCAGCAGCAGAGCTGGGTTTTTTAAGCAGCCTTTCTCCAACTCGAAAGCCCAAGGGTTTCTCCTTTCCCCTGAAAGCCCTGGAGGCTGACGTGGAAGCTGCCCCAGCCCACCCAGGTTCTCTTAAGAAGGGGATTAGCGACTGCCAAGCCCCAGAAATCCGTGTCAAGGGCTGGATTTCCATTGTCCTGCCATTAAGAGGAATTAGAAAACACCTTTGATTTCATGCACAGAGAGCCATTCACTAAGTGTTTGGCACAGAGTAAAGTACAGTAAATGTTGACTAAGATGAAGGGGGTGATGATTATAAAGATGACGCTGAAATCTGAAAACTAGGCTGCCCAAAGCCCAGAGAAAAACAAGACAGCTTCTGGACTTCAAAGCACCCCTTCAGTTTTTCAGTCTCTTAGTTTCTCAGCCAGCAGTCTTCTCTGGGATTGACACAGCCTTTAGTAAAGAGTGTTCCTGCCTCCTGACCCCATTTCCTGGCCCCTGAAGCCCACCTTGCTTCTCCCCTCTTGCGGCACACCTAACAGCCGGTCCCCTGCTCCCCACCCAGGACCACAGTAGAGCCCGCACAGTGGGTCCTGAGCGCATAGCCAAGAGCTCTGGAAGGGTAGGCTGAGGAACCCTGAGACACCACGGCAGCAAGGCTCCGTGTCGTTTAAGGTGACCCAGCAAGTCCTCCGCAAGCCAGGGCTTGAATCTGCGTATGTCTGACTCTGGCTTACATGGGTCCCTGCCTACAGGGATGAGGACCTGTCACCCTTCACCCAATGCTTTTCACCCAGTGCTTCTCACATCCTGTTGATTCTATCTTCAAAACATAACTCAAATCCATCTACTTTTCTTAATCCCTGCCACCAAAGTCTAGGCAACCAGCACCTCACTTCTGGGCCCCTCCAGTAGCCCCCTGATTAGCCTTCCTATTTCTACTCTGCCCTTTCCCCACATCTTTTCCACATAGCAACAGAGTGATTTTTTTTTTTTTAATTGAAGTATAGTTGATTTGGGGCTTCCCAAGTGTCTCAGTGATTAAAAATCTACCTGCCAATGGCAGGAGACCCAGTTTCAATCCCTGGGTCAGGAAGATCCCCTGGAGGAGGAAATGGCAACCCACTCCAGTATTCTTGCCTGGAAAACTCCATGGACAGAGGAGCCTGGTGGGCTGCAATCCATGGGGTGGCAAAGAGTTGGACGCAACTGAGCACACAACACATACTTGATTTACAGTGTTGTGCCAATCTCTGCTGTGTAGCAAGTGACTCAGTTAGACATATATAGACATTCTTCTTTTAATATTCTTTTCCATTATGTCTTATCATAGGATGTTGACTATAGCTCCCTGTCCTGTACAGTAGGACCTTGTTTATCCATTCTAAGTATAAGCGTTTGCATCTACCGACCCCAGACTCCCAGTCCATCCCACTCTCTGGCTGCCTCGCCCTCACAGCAGTTGCAAACCTGTTCTCTATGTCTGTGCCTCTGTTTCTGCTTTGTAGATAGGTTCATTTGTGCCATATTCTAGATTCCACATATAAGTGATATCCTGCGGCATTTGTCTTTCTCTGTATGAGCCACACTTCACCTGCTGAGATGCTCTCTAGTCACACCCGCACTGCTGAAGATGGCATTATTCATCCTTTTTTCTGGCTGAGTGGTATTCCATTGTGCATGCATACCACGTTTTCTTTATCCATTCATCTGTGGGTGGACATTTAGGTTCTTTCCGTGTCTCTGCTGTTGTGAGCAGTGTTACTGGAAACATGGGAGCGGTGTATCTTTTGAATTATAGTTTTGTCTGGATATATTCCCAGGAGTAGGACTGATGGATCACGTGGCAATGCTATTTTTAGTGTTCTGAGGCACCTCCATACTGCTTTCCATAGTGGCTGTACCAGCTTACATTCCCACCAGCGGTGAAGGAGGGTTCCTTTTTCTCCTCACGCTCTCCAGCGTTTGTTATTTGTCGACTTTAATGATGGCCATTCTGACCAGTGTGAGGTNGGAGTAGGACTGATGGATCACGTGGCAATGCTATTTTTAGTGTTCTGAGGCACCTCCATACTGCTTTCCATAGTGGCTGTACCAGCTTACATTCCCACCAGCGGTGAAGGAGGGTTCCTTTTTCTCCTCACGCTCTCCAGCGTTTGTTATTTGTCGACTTTAATGATGGCCATTCTGACCAGTGTGAGGTGGTACCTTATTGTAGTTTTGATTTGCATATCTCTAATACTTAGCGATGTTGAGCCTCTTTTCACGTACCTACTGGCTGTCCGTACATCTGCAGCAACAAAGGGATCTTAAAGCGTAAATCCAATTAGCTCAGACTTACTTTTAAAATTAGAAGCTTCCTGTTCACTAAAATCCATTCTTCACGCCCTGACCCAGAGTACAACACGTCACATAGAGTAAAGTTAAGTATTGTTCCCTGAAACTTTGCCGTCTGTTAGGTGTGTGTGTGTGTGTGTGTGTATACGTAAATGGACTGAGTTAGAGTGTAACACGCAGTTACTGTGGGTCAAGATCTTGAAAGGGGTACTTGCCTGGTAGTTCTGATGGTAAAGCATCTGCCTGCAATGCAGGAGACCCGGGTTCCATCCTTGGGCCGGGAAGATCCCCTAGAGAAGGAAATGGCAACCCACTCCGGTATACTTGCCTGGAAAATTCCGTGGGTGGAGGAGCCTGGTAGGCTACAGTCCATGGAGTCGCAAAGAGTTGGACACGACTGAGCAACTTCACTGGTTCGTGACTGACGTCCATCCAGCCAGTGCCACATCGGCCACGTCTCCAGCCCCTCCTCCCACCACGGTTTCCCCGCCGGTGTGTATTTGTCCTGCTCCGCTCCTGTCTCTGTCCTGCCTCGAGAGTCTGCGCTTCTTACTTCACAGGAATGTTTGCGGACCGAGTGGCTACATCTCTGGCCTTCACCACTCAGCCTGTTCCCTCCTCAGGGAAGCTGCCCCTCGCTCCTCGTGTCTGAAGTCATTTTGTCCCCCTGTTTCTTGCTCCCTGTATAACTTACCACGCTCATACTTGCTCATTCATGTCTCTCCTGTTCTGCTCCACTGGAGTGAGTGCCCCATGACCACCAGGAGCACATTGTTGTTCAAGGGCCTGGCTCACAGCTGGTGTAGGATGAGTATCTGCCCAGGGAGCCAGGTGACTCGGCAGGTCACAGCCTCGATTCCTGCCCTCTTGAGTGAGGCGTTTAAACTGGACATTTTATTATTCTTTTGTCTGGAACTGGAATGTTGGTTGCGGGTTCAGTTCAGTTCAGTCGCTCAGTCGTGTCTGACTCTTTGTGACCCCATGGACTGCAGCACACCAGGCTTCCTTGTCCATCACCAGCTCGCAGAGTTTACTCAGACTCATGTCCATTGAGTTGATGATGCCATCCAACCATCTCATCCAATGTCATCGCCTTCTCCTCCCACCTTCAATCTTTCCACATCAGGGTCTTTTCAAATGAGTCAGTTCTTCGCATCAGGTGGCTTCAGCATCAGTCCTTCCAATGAATATTCAGGACTGATTTCCTTTAGGATTGACTCATTGGATCTCCTTGCAGTCCAAGGGACTCTCGAGTCTTTACCACAGTTCAAAAGCAACAACTTTGCGGCACTCAGCTTTCTATATAGTCCAACTCTCACATCCATGCATGACTACTAGAAAAACCATAGCTTTGACTCAGTTCAGTTCAGTCGCTCAGTCGTGTCCAACTCTTTGCGACCCCATGAATCGCAGCACGCCAGGCCTCCCTATCCATCACCATCTCCCGGAGTTCACTCAGACTCACGTCCGTCGAGTCCGTGATGCCATCCAGCCATCTCATCCTCGGTCATCCCCTTCTCCTCCTGCCCTCAATCCCTCCCAGCATCAGAGTCTTTTCCA
>SJYX01003343.1:0-16391 GCA_006410675.1 Oreotragus oreotragus | reverse complement strand
GGGGCGCTGGGGTGGGCGGGGAGGGGTCCTTCCTTACCCCCCTGGCCTCCCCCCAGGAACCTGGCGGACCGAGGCTGTGTTCGGCGAGGAAGAGCTCATCACAGTCCCAAGTGACATCCCTCTTCAGTGTGCCGCCACCCTGGGCGTCAACCCCTGCACGGCCTACCGGATGCTGGTGGACTTTGAGCAGCTGCGGCCAGGTAGGCGCCGCGGTGGGCCAGCAGGGCAGCTCTCCCGACTGGGGTGTGACCCACGTCCCGACCCCCGAGGCCTGGGAACTTATGGGTGAGGGCCCGTGAGGAAGACGGCCCCGACCTGGGTGAGTGTGTCTTTTGTTGCTTTAGGTGGAAGGATGTCAGCTTGGGTCCTGGAAAACAGGCGGAAACCCCACGGAGGAGCACACCCTGGAAAACCGCTGAGGGGTCACATTCCCTCGGGCTCGGGGTGAAATTCTGTCACTCAGCAAAAATCATGTGGCACTGTGCTGAGCTCTGGGGCTGCAGAGCTCAGACAGGACAGACACAGTCCCTGTGTTTTCAGTAAAATGCTGAACTTAGCGTTAGTCTCGCCACTCAGCACGGCCGGAGCACTTTCCAGTCCACATACGTGCCCTCCCATGCATCGCCCGTCAAATGCACTGGGCCGTCAGAGCGGCGAGCTGACGGCCCCAGTCGGCCTCACCGACTGGCAGCTGACCTCTCGGATCAGCAGACCCTTCATCCGTGAAACAGGGAGGCAAGGTTCTCCATGCTCACGGAGACATGCCGAGCAGCCCTCAGCCCAGGGCCTGGCCTACAGCATGGTACAGGGCGCCCCTGGTACCATCTTCCCTCTTGATAAAGGAGGAACCTGAGGTCCAGAGAGGTAAATTATCCACCCGAGATCACTCAGCGAGGAAATGACAAAGCCAGGTGTTTTATTCAGGGATTCCCTGAAAGCAGAGCCTAAGACAAGGACTGAGGGCAGATGGTTCTCTGGGGAGGTGACCCCGGGAAGCAAGAGTGCGGGACTGGGGCCAGGGACAGGGAAGGGGGAAGCCAGTGGAGGCTGGTTCCCGCCATGGGCGGCCAGGGCCCAGTCCTGCTGGGGAGCCTCCAGAGACCTCACAGTACCCTCCTCAGAATTAACCTCCAAGTGACAGGAGGCTGGGCCAGTTACCCACCACCTCCCATCCACCATGGCTGCAGGGTTACCCTGCACACCACACATATCCGGGAGCAGGCAGGCCCCTAGAGCTCACCCAGCCCGTCTCTGTCGCGCTGACAAGGCTACTGAGGTGAGAGACGCAGGAGGGTGGTCGGCTGAAAGCCAGTGCCAGCTTCCTGCAGAGACAGATGCAGGTCCCCCAGCTGTGGCCAAGCAGCCTTGGGTTTCTTCAGCGGAGAAAGCCAGCAGGTGTGATCCGGGACCTTGGCTTGAATCCCAGAGCAGCAGAGGCCGTGGGCGCCTGCGTCCCCCCCCCAGGCCCCTCTGGTTGGGACTGTCGCTGTAGGGTCCAGTCAGGCCATCCTGGCACCACCCAGGCCAAGTGCCCGCACCGTGGCTCCTCTTCCTGCCCCAGGGCTGGTCTGAAACACGTGATCTTGACCCCTGGTAACACTGTCCTCCATGTATGAACATATGTGTAATGGAAACCTGAGTTTCATGGAACAGCATTCACCCTCACCATGTGTGATACACTCCACTATTTTTTATTCTATTTTCCTCAAATTTAACCATTAAGAAAAAAAAAGTTCACAACCCACTAGGTTGGTTTCATAACCCCTGGATGGGTGACAGTCTGTAGGGTGACCCTAGCTAAGAATGATGAGCCTGCTTCTTCCAGAAAGTCCCCTGTCTCTAGCATGAGGTCCCTGCTGCCTCTCTAAACCTAGCTAGCATTTTAGGAGACTAGAGCCCCTCCCCAGACATGATGGCCCTGGACTCTAATGAGGAGCACCCCAGTGGTTGCTCCTGGGACCCCTCTTTTATGGAGAAGAAACTGAGGTTCAAAGAGGTCAGGGCTTGCCCCGCCCCATTCAGTTCTAGTTACAGTCAGTAAAGAAGCTGGGACTCAGACCCTGGTACGTCTCATTCCAGAGCCCACGCTTTCTCAGCACAGCCCACACCTCCCCACTCAGCTCAAGTGCAAAGTTAGGCCTGGGCTTTGATCACAGACCCTGATTCAGGAGCTGCCAGTTTCTCCACTGCAGCTCTCATCCTATTCTGAGGCAATAGTGCATCTTCCCTCAAGAAGCCACAGGCTGTTGATAGAAAGGGACTGAGCTACAAGCTGTAAGTCGAGGCTGACCATGAGCCTTAACAGAGTTGGCTGCAGAGTGCTGTGGGAGGGCACGGGGGAAGAATCTAGGAAGGCTTCACATAAGAAGCCACACTGGAGCTGTGCTTTTAAGGTATAGAGGATTTCAAAACAATGGGAGAGAGAGGAGACATTGCAAACCAAAGAAAGGACCTAAGCAGACTTGACCTAAGAGCTAGGAGGGTGATGAAGGATACAAAATCATTGACGTAGCAGGGCCTAAGTTGCATCCAGCATGAACTCTGAGTTGCTGAATCCTGGCAGGCATCATGGGTGCTGTAGAGGCTTGGGACGCCCTGGGAGGAGAGAGCAACACTCCTAGGACTGAGAAGGCTCAGCAGCCAGATCCTGGGTCCCTTCAGAGTCCGAGAACTCCACCTCTAATAGGATCCTAGGCTGAAAGCGCTTGACCTGTTACAGATCTCGACTTGAGTCTCTTCCCGGCCCCACAGGGGATTCCGTCATCCAGAATGCATCCAACAGTGGAGTAGGGCAAGCGGTCATCCAGATCGCAGCCGCCCTGGGCCTGAGGACCATCAACGTGCTCCGGGACAGGTGCGTGGGAAGGCTTGATCCCAGCCCACCATTTGGGCCTTTCCAGCCTGGCACCCGCAGATGCCCGAATCTCCACCAGGTGGCGCCCTTGCATAAGCGGTCCTCCTTTCCTGCAGCTGCTGCTCGCTAAGGGCCCAGTCAGCCTCCAGCCCTGAAGTCCAGTGGTCTGGGGCTATAGGATGGTTTAGTCACTAAGTCGTGTCCGACTCTTGCGACTCCATGAACTGTAGCCCACCAGGCTCCTCTGTCCATGAGATTCTCCAGGCAAGAATACTGGAGTGGGTTGCCATTTCCTTCTCCAGGGGATCTTCCCGACCCAGGAATGAAACCCAGGTCTCCTGCATTGCAGGCAGATTCTTTCCCAACTGAGCTATAAGGGAAGCCCCGGGGCTATAGGATGAGTGACTGAAATGTAAAGGGAGGGGAGGAAGGAGGTAGAGAAGGCCCTCACTCCCAACCTGAGTTTTTAAGATACCTGACTTCTTATAAGCCCATGTTTTCAAAACCACCGTTCACACTTGGAAATGTTTAAAGCTGTATTTCTTTCTGTGAACTGACTAACCCAAGGCCCCTGTTTCCCTTGCATTTGTGTGATGCCTTGAAGTGCACTAAACACAGATAAAAAGGAGATGGGGCAGGTTTGTCATCAGAGAGAGGAAGCCACTTGCTCAGGAAGACAGCAAATCAATGACAAACTTAAGTTTCCTGACTCTTCCTCTCTCCATCGTATCATCCAGCCTCCTTAAGCCTCACTGTCCACATATGTGCCTGTGTCCATCAGGGAAGTCCAGCCTCATTAGGAGAACTGATACTCGCTCCAGTTCCCCATCCCCTCAGTTGTGCTAATAAGAATTGCTCTGTTTGCCTTGGTAAAGAGGCACAAAGCCACTCGTGGGCCAGGGTATATTTGCACAACACTCTGAAGAGCCTCTTGAAAAGACAGGGGGAAAGGAAGCGGAGTTTGTCGTTTAAATAGAAGAAATTAGGAAGTGAACCAACTCCTCCTCGGGCCAGATGGTTTCTAGCGTCCTTGGGACCAGTAGGAGCGGTAGCAACCACCCAGCACTCTCTCACACCAGTGAGAAAACTGAGGCCAGGAGATGCTGGAGTGTGCTGAGGCTGGGTGGCTGGTCCCAGCTTCCCACAAAGAGAAACTCAGGTTCTCACACCTGTGGCAGAGGGGTCCTGGGAGCCACTGGTGGAGAAAGTGGGCAGATGTGACCGAGGACCCTGGATTGTGTTTGGTTTCCAGACCTGACCTCCAGAAGCTGACCGACAGACTGAAGAATCTGGGGGCTGACCACGTTGTCACAGAAGAGGAACTAAGAAAGCCTGAGATGAAAAGCTTTTTTAAGGTACCAGTAAAAAGGGACCAGGCTCATCTCGCTGAAGAAAGGCAATCACTTGAGTTCAGAATGCTGGGCACTGGCCACTGACCGTCTCCAAAATCCCCCCTCCATCTCCTTGTGGCTGGGTAAAGCCCATTCCCTCAGCCAGGGGACAGCACACGTAAGTGCCCAGGGGCTGTGAGGGGACAGCGTAGAGACAGACAAGGTCTAGGAAACCCCGCCTGATTTGTCATTTTGAAGGTTTCTGATGGGCTCCATCAGCCCACACCGCCGACGAGAGTCTCAGAGCTGGGAGAGGGGCACAGGAGGGAAGAGAAAGGAATGAAGTCACGTTTATGAGGCACCTGCCATATGTTTTTTTACCTGAAAATCCCCACAGAAGCTCTACGAAGTAGGTGCCATCTGTTTTATAGATGAGAAAATGAAGACTTGGAAAAGACAAAAGACTTTACAGTCAGAGGTAGTGAGGAGTTCACCCAGACCGCACAGTCAGAGGTGGTGGGGTCGGGGCTGGCCTGAGCCTCTCTAGACTCAAAAGCCCCTCAGTCTGCCTGCACACCGCACAGCAATGAGACACATCCCAGTCCCCTGCCACTGACCCCTGGCGGGCCGGACACACACTCACCTGAGAGCATTTCTGAAGCAGTAGGTCAGCACGTCTGATACAGACCAACCTGTAATGCCGAGGAGAGGGGGACATGAAGTCTGTCAGAACACAGCACAGATGCCCTCTGTCTGTTCTTTCCCAGAGGTGAGTTTTGAACAAAATCCTCCCGTGGACAGGGGAGCCTACCGGCCTACAGTCCATGCAGTCGCAAAGAGTCTGACACAGCTGAGCAGCTCCGTAACAACACTGCTGGTCCATGGGTTCCCAGGTGGTGCTAGTGGTAAAGAACCTGCCTGCCAAGGCAGAAGACGCAAGAGTCGCGGGTTCGATCCCTGGGTCGGGAAGATCCCCTGGAGGAGGGCATGGCAACCCACTCCAGTATTCTTACCTGNTGAGCAGCTCCGTAACAACACTGCTGGTCCATGGGTTCCCAGGTGGTGCTAGTGGTAAAGAACCTGCCTGCCAAGGCAGAAGACGCAAGAGTCGCGGGTTCGATCCCTGGGTCGGGAAGATCCCCTGGAGGAGGGCATGGCAACCCACTCCAGTATTCTTACCTGGAGGATCCCATGGACAGAGGAGCCTGCAAAGAGTCTGCAAAGAGGTGACTGAGTATGCCTAAAACAGATAGCAAGATTAAGCTGGTAAAGAAAAGGCCCTCCCCAGACTGAGTTTGAAGGCCTGAGGGTCCTACTTTTTCACTCCCTCCAGACACAGCCCTTGGCCAGGGAAGTGCAGTTTGCAGCAAGCTTCAAGCCACTCTTCCCTTCACCCCCTCCACACACACATACACACACTCTCCACCCCACAGAGGGGTAGCTCTCTCACTGCAGGTCTCGTTTCCCAGGACATGCCCCAGCCACGGCTTGCTCTCAACTGTGTCGGCGGGAAAAGCTCCACGGAGCTGCTGCGGCATTTGGCGTAAGTCCCTCGGCCCCTCGGGTCCAGTGCGCCGGCGCCCTCCCGGGCTGTAGCCAGGAGGACCGCCAGGTGACCAAGTGCCAGTGGCCAGTGCTAGCCAAGGCCAGGTCAGTACACCCCTGGGTAGGAGGACGGGACCCTTGTCCCCCCCTAGTTATCTGGACCCTCCCCTTCCCAGTCCTCTTTACAGATGGCCCAGAGACCTGTCTGGCTTTGTCTTCCCAGGGACCCCAGTAGTAACTGCTGGGCCCTCTGTTAAGGGTTCATAACCTAGGGGCATCTGCAAAAGTCGTGGTGTATTAGCTTCTAAAAATAGATTCTAATTTTAAAGGTAACATTATGCTATGATTACAAAACATCTTGAAAGCATGTGAAAACACAAGGGAAAAATTAAGCACAAAACTTACCGCCCCACCACAGAGGAGGATAAGCACCGTTGACAGTGTACGCCCTTTCATCCTTTTTTCCTTTCATATAAACTCACACGGAAGGGCGCCTTAAGGGACACCTCCCAGCTAGAGCACCAATGTTTGCTAACTCCTGTTTGCTAGCACTCTCTTTAGCCAGGGGTACCGAGATGACTGAGCCACTGAGGGAACCCTCTAGAACGCACAGGCTGGATGGGAAGATGGGTCATGAGATCAGAGAGCTGTGGTAACAACCACAGACCATATGCCACGCACCAGACTGCAGAGTGTGTGACATACCCCTCCCACAACCACCTGAGCACGGGGTACCGCTCCCATCCCCATCCAGACAAGGCCCCGAGAGGGCAGGCAGCTTGCCCGTGTTGCTGTGAGCCCGAACACACCTCCAGCATGACTCCAGGCAGCCTCCGAGGCCAACCACCGTCCCTGCATGGCCCGTCGTAGGACAGAGTCTTGCTCAGTGCTCACAAGTGCAGGCTTTGGAGTCAGAAAGGCTGCTGCTCACTAGCTGGGGATCTATGTGATCTAGGCAATACATAAAAAATGATCTGAGCCTCAAATGAGGGGATATAAACCTTTTCTACCTCAGAAGGTGAGTATAAGGGGCTCTGAGGTCCGCACAGAGCGCTGTACAAATGAGAGGTGGCTCCCCGCTTTTTCAACTGTGAAAGAGGCATCATCAAAGTCCTCCCTTGGGGTCACCCTGAGGACTCATTGGCCAGCACATGTGAAATACTCAGACCTGTGCCTGGCACATAATAAACACCCAATAAACAGTAGCCATTCTGATTTAAAAAAAAAAAAAAAAACAAACTATATTTTGTACTGGCGTACAGCTGATTAACAAACAATGTTGTGATAGTTTCAGGTAAAAAGCGGACTCAGCCATACACGTGCATGCATGTACATGTATCCATTCTCCCCAGACTCCCTTCCCACCCAGGCCGGAAGCGGTCGCCATTCTGATTAAACCAAGTGTAGTGCTGGCCCACAGAGGGAGGGCTCAGCGCCACTCCCCGCCACAGGAGCTACTTTCCAGAGCCGGTGGCAGATGAAGGACCTGGAGGCCAGACTGGCCCCCAGCCTCAGGGACAGAGTTCCCTNCAAAACTATATTTTGTACTGGCGTACAGCTGATTAACAAACAATGTTGTGATAGTTTCAGGTAAAAAGCGGACTCAGCCATACACGTGCATGCATGTACATGTATCCATTCTCCCCAGACTCCCTTCCCACCCAGGCCGGAAGCGGTCGCCATTCTGATTAAACCAAGTGTAGTGCTGGCCCACAGAGGGAGGGCTCAGCGCCACTCCCCGCCACAGGAGCTACTTTCCAGAGCCGGTGGCAGATGAAGGACCTGGAGGCCAGACTGGCCCCCAGCCTCAGGGACAGAGTTCCCTACCCCTCAGCAGCTTCTGCCCTTCTGGAGCTCGCGGAGCCTCCCTGAGGTGTTGTCCCAGAGTGATCCTGCAAGGGCTGGGGGAGCAGGGAGGGGCACACAGGTTGAGTCAGGCACGTGAAGACTTGACTTAACGTTTTTAAATGACACAAGCCCCTCTCTCCTGTTTGATCACTGGGGGTGTCAGACAGCAGGTCCTGACACTCACCATCGTCCTCTGCACCGTCCACAACATCCCTTAGCATCCCGAGCTGCTTTCATCTCACTGGTCCTTTGACTGACAGCTCACTGGTCCTTTGAATGAGAGTGCCCAGAGAGAGAGGCGGCACGGCCCACTGCCTGCTGCCCAGCGTCACCCAGGCACATAGTAAACACCAGCACACAGTGTTTACGCCCAGTAAGCAGCCGGAGCAGAGCCCAGCTGGACTCAGGTCATGAGCTTTGCTTAGGGAGCACTCTTCCCTGCAGCTCTTCCTCAAAGCCTGGGCATGCGCTTAAATCAGTGGGCTCCACACCCTGGTTAGACATCCAGTCGTCTGCAGGGGGTGTCTGCTTGCTTCTTTGTTTTCTGTTGTTTTTAATATAGATCCTTGCCCCTGATTCACTGGGTCTGGGGCAGGCATGGGAATCTTTTTTTTTTTAACCCTTCCCAGGGATTCTGGGGGCTTCCCAAGTGGCACTAGTGGTAAAGAACCTGCCCGCCAGTGCAGGAGACGCAAGAGAAGAGAGTTCGATCTGTAGGTGGGGAAGATCCCCTGGAGGAGGAGATGGCAACCCACTGCAGTATTCTTGCCTGGAAAATCCCGTGGACAGAGGAGCCTGGTGGGCTATATAGTCTATAGGGTTGCAAAGAGCCAGACGTGACTGAGCGCGCACACACGCAGGGCTTCTGAGAACAAGGTCTAGGAACCGGGGTTGGAATAGACGGTGCTGTAACTCTGTCTCTACCTGTGACCACTCTGTTCTCTCTGGACTCCTCAGGCCTGGAGGAAGCATGGTGACCTATGGGGGAATGGCCAAGCAGCCTGTCATCGCCTCTGCGGTAAGCTGGGGTCTGAACACCACAGTCTTCTAGACCCGGGCAGTGCCCCGCCCCGGGGGAAGTCTGTCCCTTAAGCCTGAAGTTCTTGCCCTCAGAGCACCTTAGTGTATGTCCTTCCTATTTCCACAGAGCCAGCTTATTTTTAAGGATCTCAAACTTCGAGGCTTTTGGTTATCCCAGTGGAAGAAGGACCACAGTCCAGGTGAGTGGATAATAGCCCTGTTACCAGGGGTCACACGAGAGGGCAGTGCCTACTCAGAAGTGCCCAGCGACTCTGAGCCTGGGAGAGGTGATCAGACCCCCCACCCCAACCCCAAAACAGGATAAAGGATAACAGCCTCTAGAAACAGCTACAGTCAGCAAATAGTTTTAGGCTAAAGTGGGCTTGTCCTCAAGGGGGCCACATTGAACAGGACAGCTCCTGCTGCCCTCCCAAGGAGCTGACAGTGGGAAGACTGCCGTGGAGGACAGTCCAGTAAAGAGAAGACACTCTGGATCCAGCCTGACTGGGCTCAAATCCTGCTTCCACCACCACTGGCTATAGGTTCTGCCAAGCCCAGCTATGGGACGTCAGGCAAGTTACTTAACCTCTGCCTTGGTTTCAGTGTCATAACTGTTGGGACTTCCCTGGCAGTCCAGTGGCTAAGACTCCCCTGCAGGGGGTTGTCGTTGTTCAGTCGCCAAGTCACGTCAGACTCTTTGCGACCCCATGGACCGCAGCACACCAGGCTTCCCTGTCCCTCACCATCCCTCGGAGTTTGCCCAAGTTCATGTCCATTGAATTGGTGGTGCCATCCAACCATCTCGTCCTCTGCCACCCACTTCTCCCAGCATCAGGTTTTTCTCCAGTGAGTCGGCTCTTCCCAGCAGGTGGCCAAAGTATTGGTGCTTCAGCTTCAGCATCAGTCCTTCAATGAATATTCAGGGTTGATTTCCTGTAGGATTGACTGGTTTGATCTCCTTGCTGTCCAAGGGACTCTCAAGAGTCTTCTCCAGCACAGGGGTTCAATCTCTGATTGGGAAACTAAAATCCCACATGGCCTCAAGGCTCAGTCAAAAAAAAATTTTTTAACAGTCTTAATTGTTTAAACTGTTGTTAGCCATGTTTGACAGAGGAGGAAACTGAGGTTTAGAGTGGCTAAGTCGCTTGCCCCAAGTCACCCCCACCTAAAGAGTGCAGCCAGGATGTGAACAGCCAGTCGCTCTGACTCTAGACCCTGAACCAGACACACTCTCCTTCCTCTCCGGAGGACGGGTTCCCCAGAGTGTGACCACCATCCTCCCAGGCTGAGCCTGAGGAATGATGTGGCGTTCTCCCAGTAAAGGAGAGGGGAGTGGTCCTATGAATAGGGTGTTTCAAGCAGAGAAAACAGCATGTGCAAAAGGCTATCAGAGAGGGTGGGAAGCTGGTTGTGACCAGATTATGGGAGGCCTTATAATCCTCTTTAAGGAGCTCAGACTCTCTTAAGGGGAAACGGGAAGCATGGACAGTGTTTCAAGCAGGAGATACAATTCAGTTTGAATACTGAAGGAACTGATGTCTATGAAAAAGCACTTCTTAGGCAAGGCCTTATCTTCTCATTTTCTTCTGCCATCCTGGGTCCCTAAGTGGGAGGCAGGCCCCTGGAGGGGACCCTGGTGGCCTCAACAGGAAAGGTCCTGAGGGAGTCTCGGGCTCTCAGGGAGGCTCTCTGACCCCAGAAGAGCTCATCTGTCTGTGCTGGACACTGCCCACTCCCTCTTCCTCCTCTGGCTTCCTGCCCTCGCACCATTCAGGACTCCCAGCTATACCCAGTCAGGTTCTGTGGGTCTGAGCCTCTCAGCCACGGCTCTGCCTGCCTGTCAGCTCCTGGGGCCACTGCCTGCACCCTATCCCCACCCCGGCTCTCACTGTCCTGAACGCGGGCGGGAACCAGGCCACCGCCACACCCCAGCCAGGCCCGGGCCTCTTGCCGCAGGGGAGGCCTCCCTGGAGCCCGGCCCCAGCTCCCACCGGCAGGGAGGCCCACAGGTCACCTCCCCGGGCCCTCCAACCTCCCACAGACCAGTTCAAGGAGCTGATCCTCACGCTCTGCGATCTCATCCGCCGAGGCCAACTCACGGCCCCCGCCTGCTCCGAGGTCCCGCTGCAGGACTACCCGTGTGCCCTAGAAGCATCCACGCAGCCCTTCATGTCTTCAAAGCAGATTCTCACCATGTGACGTGATAACCCCAGAGCCAAGCAGGAGGGGAAATGGATCAGCAGAACTGGTTCGGGCCCTCCCCCCACCCCCCAGTTGGGCCTCCACCGTCCACAGGCTGTACCTCTCCCCACTGTCCCTTCTGACTCAGAGAATTGGGGGGCCAGCCTCAGGGTACTGAATAAAGTCTGAACTTCCTAGGAAGAAAAAAAAAACACAAACCAACAGAAGTCCTCTCTGGAGAAGGACCATCCCCAGGCACTCACCATCTCCCAGCACGAAGAAGCTGCCCTCTGCCTGTGCCCCAGTAGCGCGGCCCTGTAAAGCCACGCCTGGGCAGGACGGCAGGGCACAAGAGCCAGTCAGACAGATCTCTGCCCTCCAGCCTTTTGCTTCGTGATCCACTCACCCAAAGCAAAGCACTAGAGACTTGAGGATGTCTCCTTCATCCCCCGGCCCTCTGTCCCTGAGCTCTAGAGCCTCACTGGGGTGGACTTACTGAGAGCCCAGTGCATGCCTGAGGCCAGAGCTGCCTATGAGTGGCATGGGACTGGCCCGCAGGTAGCATTATCTACTCATGAGGCCACTTTACAGAGGTGTTCAGAGGGCGTGGGGACACAGCAGCTCTGCCTGAGGTTTTAAGGAAGGCCCCCCCCACCCCTGAAGAAGTATGGTCACAGCCAGTCTGTAGGCCCAGCAGGAGGAGGTGTCCCAAGCAAAGCCAGTAGCACACAAGAGTTGAGCCCCAGGAGAGCCTGCCTGTCGCGGAACTGCCAACGGTCAAGTATAGCTGCCACCTTGGAAGTAGGGGTGTCGGAAGACTGAGTGGAGAGCCCTCCTTCACAGCAGGAAGGCGCAGGACTTGCCCTCAGGACACGGTGAGGCACTGGAGGGGTTAAAGCAGTGGAATGGTGGGGAAACTGGCTCTGAACGCTAGGGGGCGCTCCGATTTAGTTGCGCTCCAGCATGTACATGGGCCCCGGGGTCATCCTCCTGTCTTCAGCAGCATCTTGTGTGTGCTCTGGAGAAAAGGACTCGGCTTCAGCCTGGGATTGCGAAAGGTCTGCAGGTGCCTTCTGGGTAAGATTTGCCATCTTGTACACCTGGGCTCAGAATCAGCCTCAGTTCACCCAGATCTCTCCTGTTCTCTGTCCTTGAGGTTAGTGGGACAGACGATTTGTGCAGCTGGTCAATGTGGGCAAGTGCAGAAAGTCTGAGAGGGAGGGGGAGGCCACCCGAGGCTACGGGAGTGAAGGTTAGGATGAGGTTCGTCAGGGGGACTCCACAAGCTTGGGCTTAGGGGCTCTGATGAGCCTGCAGCCATGGAGACGGATCTGGCCCCTAGTAGAGACTCAGAGAGGGCAGACAGGAGGGAGGAAGGTTCATAGCACCACAGCACAGTTAGAGGCCTCGTGGGTGGGGGAAGGGTATGCAGAGTCCCCTGAGAGTGGCACCTCTGGGGGCCTGGAGATGATTTGGGGCAGGGGCTGGAGGGGCTACACCATGTGGCATGTGGGATCTTAGTTCCCCAACCAGGGATTGAACCCATACTCCTTGCACTGGGAACATGGAGTCTTACTGGACCACTAGGGAAGTCCCTGGAGCTGACATTTGCCCTGGGTTTAAAGGATGATATTTTCTCAGGCAGGGAAGGGAGACAAGCATTACAGACCAAGGGACAGGTTTAACTTAAGGCAGAATATTTATGTAAGAATCTACTCCTTTACCCCCAATACCATTCTACTTCTAAGAATTAAGACTGATGACTTTTAGGTGGGGACATGGGAGGCTGGAATAAACACTTTCCCTGCCTCCCTAACAGCTGACAAGATCTGGCCCATGTGATGTAAGCAGAGGTGGGAGGTGTCTGTTTCTTGAAGTGAAGTCACTCAGTCGTGTCCGACTCTGCGACCCCATGGACTGTAGCCTATCAGGCTCCTCCGTCCATGGGCTTTTCTGTTTCTTAGGAACCTCTTTAAAATAAAGCTGGCATCCATCCTGTACCTTTTCCTACCCCTTCCACCTTCCCCCTCGCCAGGAAACAAACATGGGATTTGCATAGCCATCTTTGACCATGTTGAGAACAGAACAGCAACAAAATCAAAGGAGCCTGGGACCCTGAAACCCAGAAACCCTGACTGCCCACCTCAGGACTTGAGAAATAAGCTTCTGTGCTATCTAAGCCCCTAATGTTTGGGCTTCCCCTGAACCTACTCCTAACTGATATATATTGTCTGATTTAATTTAAATTGAAATCATGTCAGACCATCTGCAGCTGAAAATTTTCACAAAATCACAATCTGAGCAGTGGCAGTTTGTGATTACCAGCTAAAGAATTCGAACTTTACCCTGTAGGCAGTAGGGAACAAAAGATTTCTGAGCCAGATGATCAGAACTGTGCTTTAGAAAAATCCCTCTGGCAGCAAGTTGGGGGACAGTTTAGAGGCGCTAAAGAAAGATAATCAGAAGCTCCCAGATAAGGACAGTCTCCCTAAATTCTGAAGACCAATATAGGGATTACCAGTGTTTAATGAGGCCAGCAGAGGAAGAAGCCTAAGACAAAACTGTCAGAAGAAGAGAATGGATCACCTCTTACTTAACAAGTACGGGGACGGGGGGAATCCAGTACAGGATATTGTTTTTAATTTTCAGGGCATGTGGAGTTGGGACAATTCTTCTAGCCCACCAAGTAAACAATATCCTTTTTAAGTGGCAGAAGGAGGAAACTTTGGCTCCAGGAGACTAAAAGATGACAAACGGTCATGACCTAAACCAAAGCCTGGGCACACCTGAAGCCCTGAAGCTTCATGCCCGGCTCTCCCTGTTGTCTTCCAGTAGCATCCACCCTGCAGCTGCCTACACCCACTGCCATAATAATGATGACTGTCTGGCGTGTTGGGACCCCAGTTAACCCCACTTTCCTCAGGGAAAGACTGAGGCCCAGAAGGAAAAGTTTCTTGCATTAACCTGTGGGCGTTAGGCATCTCAGTCCTGGTGCCTCGCAGCTCTCATGTTCAGCCCTACGGTCACTGGCAGGTTCCATGCCCTGGGCAGGATGCTGGGCCCAGCCAGGACAGCTGGAGGAAATGGAAGCAGAGAGACTCAGTCCTGGCACAGCACCTGCCTGCAGGTGAAGGCAGGAAGATCCTGGGAAGACAGGTGAGCTGACACTATCTGAGGGGGAAGAAAGCTCTCCCCGTGTCCCTGACATTCTGCAGTGTTCAGACATTTCCACTCGCACCGCCATTTGACTTTTATAGCTTCTCTGTGTCATTGAGGTGTTACTATCACCACTTTTCCAGAAGAGAAAGAGAGGAGGTGAGCTGCTCAAGGCCACACATCAGGAAGCAAGCTGGCACCACAGGCCAGGCCCCCTGACCCTATCCGGTCACTGGGCCAGTCAACCCCCGTTCCTTTGGCCCCACAGTTGGCCCTGAGTTCGCTCTTTTCTCAGGACTCCTTGATTTTGTTCAGTGATAAACATGTCACCTAGTTTCCCCAAGTCTACGTCTCATGGAGAAGCATGAAAAAAAGGAGAATAAGGAGGCCATTGAAGCAGTCCAGTTGAGAATTCATTCAGTAAATATTCTGAACACCTGTTACGTAAAAGGCACTGTCGAAGGTGCTAGGGATACAGCAGGAGACCAAAAAAAAATCCTGGCCCCTGACACCAGAGAGTTGGTGGGAGAGAAAGCCAGCGAAGGCGCGAATAAGCGAGGTGATTACAGAGCGCGGCAAGTGCTGTGGTGGGGAGGGGGTAGGTACTCGAGAGAAGGTGGGCAAGGAACATCTGAGCCCTGAATAAGTCAGCCAGATTTCCAGGCTGGGGGAACAACAAGTTTAAAGCCCGGTGTCTGAACAATATGACGAGGCCTGAACTGGCTTAGTAAGTGGGAGTGGAGAGTGGATTCGTGGATACTTACAAGGAAGAAACAACAAGGTAGAGTGAATGGAGTGGCACCTTGCTGGAAGGAGGTGCCCGAGTTAGAGAGCTTTTAGAGCGTGAGGGTTTTAGCGACGGGCCTTTCGCCTCTAGAGGGCGCCCTTCCCATCTGTACAATAGATTGAGCAGATGATATAACCAACCACCAAGGTTAGCACTTCAGAATACTATGATCCTCACACTTTCCTAAATATCAAATGGATCAAGATTACAACATAAAAATCAGTTCTAAAAGTAACAGGATAGGGACCTCCTTAGGGGTCCAATAGTTAAGACTCCAGGCTTCCAATGCAGGGGGCAAGGTTGGTTGGATCCCTGGTCAGGGAACTAAGATCTCAAAATGCCCTGTGGCGTCCCCCGGGCACGTCCTCTCGCGAGCTTGGCACGCAGCGTGGCACGCAGCGTAGCCCGCTGGCTTCGCCGCTTCCCCCGGAAGCGTCCATGTCTCCCTCCACAATCCTGCCAGTGTTTCTGCTTTTGTCCTTTGCACCGGGAGTGGCTTCGACTTTTCGAGCAGGAGATTTGGAATTAAACCTGGCTTCTAATTATCTAAGTATCTGTGACCTTGGGCTCGTTACGCCCTCCTCGTTGAGTCCCGTTTTCTCTATAAAAAGGGAGAGGAACTGCAACCCTCCAGAGTTCTGAGAAGTATAGGACATCCCAGGGTATCATAAGTGCCCAATAAAGTAACACCAGTATTATTTTAAAAATAGGACTTGTTTTAATGAAAGCAATGTGGGAAGTGAAGAAGGCTGGAACTCTGGAGCTAGATTAGGCTTGATACTGGCTACATTACTGGACCATTTTCTAACTTGTAAAATTAGAATAATTTATCCCATCTCAGTGGACTACCAGGGTAACGAAAAGTGGATGTGAAAGAGCTTGGGACAGTATCTGGAACGTGGTAGAAGCTCGATAAATATTGGGTCTCTTTTCACTAATCCAATTTACCTAGAACCGCAAAGAAGTTTTGTTTCTTTACTGTTTTTATTTACTTTAAAAATCATATGTTGAACGGATAATTCATTAACTGGTTCAAGTGGTATACAGTGAAAAATCTTAACCAGATCTGACCTCTGGTGGACTAGAGGCAATGTAATCCGTTTGTAAATGTCCTTTTAGAGGTATTTTACACATACAAAGTACATGGTGATGTACTATACATACAGTTCTGCACTTAATAGACTGATAATTTGAAAATCATTCCGTTAGAGTACAAAAGGAGCTTTCTCCATTTCCTCATCAACACGTTATCAAATTTTATGATCTTTGTCAGTCTGTTTGCTGAGAAATGGTTATCTCGGGATAGTTTAATTTGCAGTTGAGTGCGGTGAGCCTCATATATTTAAGAGATATATATTCTCTTTCTGCTGTGTCTTTGTGTCAGCTTATATTTCTGTCCATTTTTCTTACAGGTTTATAGTTCACTAGCACTTTGTCAAATGAGTTGCAAATATTTTTTCCCGGTTTGTTGACTTTTGACTTTGCCTAGAGCGCTTTTTTGCCATGCAAAAATACCAGATGTTCATGGGATCGAATTTATCCTTTATTTTACTTTGATTCTGGATTTTGTGTTGTAGTTTGAACGGCCTTCCTCACTCTGACCTTAGAAACATTTTTTTAAGTACTTCCCATGGTTTATTCTTTAAAAAAAATCCCCCCCCCCCCGCGC
>SJYX01003342.1:0-11720 GCA_006410675.1 Oreotragus oreotragus | reverse complement strand
TCACTCATTATCAGAGAAATGCAAATCAAGACCACAATGAGGTATCATTTCACACCAGTCAGAATGGCTGCGATCCAAAAGTCTACAAGCAATAAATGCTGGAGAGGGTGTGGAGAAAAGGGAACCCTCTTACACTGTTGGTGGGAATGCAAACTAGTACAGCCACTATGGAGAACAGTGTTGAGATTCCTTAAAAAACTACAAATAACTCATATTTGAACTACAGCTTATTTTCTTAGAGTTCTTCAAGTAGGGGCCATGTGTGTAAATTGGTAAGTTATGTGTATAAGTTAGTAAATGCTTTCAGTGCTCTTGTTTGGAACCTTCTAATCAGAATGTAGAAAGTCAGACTAGGGGTTATGTTTTACACGGCTGTCACCAAAATAAAATGGGTGAAGAGTGACGAAAAGAGCACAGGATTTCCCACCAAAGCTATGAAGCTGGGTGAATGGCAGCCCTCTGTCTTCTGAGGGTGCAGCTGGAAGGGTGGTGCTGATTTTGTTGACTTACCTAAACTTTAGCTTTCTCATTAGTAAATTATAAAAATAGTACTTCATGGGTTATTGTAAGGATTAACTGGAAAAGCACATTTGAACCATAATGTACTTAGTATGAATGTGAATTTCCTGTCCTCCCTCCTGTTGCATCTCATAAGCAACTACACAAACTATTGCGTATACTTAATGATAAAAATTTAGGAAGACACATACAACTTTTAAGGCTATTACTGTAAAGACCATTAACAAGTTAAATTATACACAAGCACACATACATATACATACACATACATACACTGAAAAATACTTCCAATTTTGGGATAGAGGAGGCTCATTTTAAAATTTTTATTTTTGTGGGGATCATGATATTCTTTTTTTAAATTTTTACTTTTAGTTGGAGGATAATTGCTTTACAATATTGTGATGGTTTCTGCCATATATCAACATGAATCAGCCATAGGTATACATATGTTCCCTCCCTCTTGAACCTTACAGGGAGGCCTGGCGTGCTGCTATTCATGGGGTCGCAAAGAGTCGGACACAACTGAGTGACTGAACTGAACTGATGTACATACATAACTCTTTACAGTATTTATTATTTTAATACCTTATTGTATGTGTATATTTTAACAAAATGTTAAAATAATAAATACTATAGTAAATTATGTATACAAAAATATTAGGGTGATGATGATAATAGCTACTGTTTATTAAATATCTTCCATGTTTTAGACACTAAGCTAGTTACTTTACACTATTGATAACAATTGGCTGCTCTGGTGGCTCAGACAGTAAAGAATCCTCCTGTAGTGCAGGAGACCCAGGTTCGGTCCTCGGGGCAGGAAGGTCCCTGGAAAAGGGGATAGCAACCCACTCCAGTATTCTTGCCTGGAGAATTCCACAGACAAAAGAGCCTGGCGGGCTATGGCCCATGGGATTGCAGAGTCGGATGTCTGTCTCTTATACACATCTTGGCAGATTCATGTCAATGTATGACAAAATCAATACAGTATTGTAAAGTAAAATTAAAAAAAAAAAAGATAACTAGACATCCTATATTGTATTTGGCAATCTTATTTATCTGTATCCTTCCCTTTACCCTTTTCAGGAGTTCTACTTCCTACTAACTGACTATAGGCTAATCTGATCAACTAACTTTCAAGAGTTAATAGGTGTTACTTCCCTGGTGGCTCAGTGGTAAAGAATCCGCTTGCCAACGCAAGAGACTTGGGTTCGATCCCTGGGTTGGGAAGATTCTCTGGAGAGGGAAGTGGCAACTCACTCCAGTATTCTTGCCTGGAAAATTTCAAGGACATAGGAGCCTGGCAGGCTACAGTCCATGGAGTCACGAAAGAGTCAGGCCTGACTTAGCAACTCAACAACAACACACTTTGGCATAAAAACTTTCTCTCTTCCCTCCCCTCTTCATTTCTGTCTTCCTCGCTTTCCTCTTGCCTCCTTCTCTTGCTATTTTTGAAATTTACTCCAAGAGAGGCAGTACAGTAAGACATTATCAGTTCTTCACATTATTTAAAAAATATAGATAAAGGTCAGGAAAATACATAGAAAATAGAGACTTAAGTAAGTGGGGGAAGATGTCCATTTATCTGGTTGTGTGGGCTTATCGTAAGCTCCTAGGCTTGGATAACACCAGAAGGAATAAGAGGGATCCCTTTGTTAACCTCAGGCTTCCTTTGTGGCTCAGCTGGTAAAGAATCTGCCTGCAGTGTAGGAGACCTGTGTTTGATCTCTGTGTTGAGAAGATCCCCTGGAGAAGGGAAAGGCTACCACTCCAGTATTCTGGCCTGGAGAATTCCATGGACTGTATAGTCCATGGGGTTGCAAAGAGTCAGACATGACTGAGCAACTTTCCCTTCGCTTTGTTAACCTCAGATCAACTGGCATCGTTTTGGCTCTTGAGGCACTAAAACCCAGTGGGATATGCCCAGGCCTCCCTGCAAATCTCATACCATCATCAGTTTCTTGTTCAGTGGCGCAAAGAAAAGATTCTCCCTGGTGTCTGTGGTTGCCCCAAGACTGATTGTAGGCAAATCAACTTTGCANTTTGTTAACCTCAGATCAACTGGCATCTTTTTGGCTCTTGAGGCACTAAAACCCAGTGGGATATGCCCAAGCCTCCCTGCAAATCTCATACCATCATCAGTTTCTTGTTCAGTGGTGCAAAGAAAAGATTCTCACTAGTGTCTGTGGTTGCCCCAGGACTGATTGTAGGCAAATCAACTTTGAGTTCCAGACAGATCCCTGTGATCATTCATGTGTGGCCTCTCGCCTGGGAGCAAGACGGTGGGCAAGTGTCTGGGTAGGTAATGTACAGCCCACAGCAGAGCGTGGAGCCCCTGGGAGGGTGTTGGGGCTGAGACACCTGCCCTGCTTGCCATGTGACCGACCTCACATGATTTGCCTTGGTTTTCTCCTCTGTGAACTAAGGGAATTGGTGGATCAGCTCCAAGGTTCATCTGCAGATGCCNGCGTGGGGCCCCTGGGAGGGTGTTGGGGCTGAGACACCTGCCCTGCTTGCCATGTGACCGACCTCACATGATGTGCCTTGGTTTTCTCCTCTGTGAACTAAGGGAATTGGTGGATCAGCTCCAAGGTTCATCTGCAGATGCCTGTGTCTCTCTGGCTTGTGCCTAATCCCTGCCCTCTTCTCTTCCCCTTCCACAGGCATCTTCCTTTCCACAGCTCCACCTTCTCCTGGAGGAATGTCGCCCTCCTGCTGCTTCTCTCCCTTTCTTTGGAGCAGACATCTGCCTCGCCAAGCTACAGAGTCAAAAGTGGGTTCGGAAAAGCTGCAGCTGCTCTTCTTTAGAAGGAGATCTTGGGGACTGAGGATTAGACACGAGGCAAGGACTTGTGTCAGAGGAGGCTTCAGAGAACCAGCCCCTCTCACCTGTCCTGAGCCCTTTAAATCCTTCCCTCACCTGCCTCCCCCCAAATTATTCCCTGACTTTTCCTGATATATGTCTTTTCCAAGTTTAATTTTTGAAAATTTGTCAGTTGCTAGGCAGGACTCTGAGGGCAGAAGATTGATGAGGAGCCTGGTGCAGTAGTTGAGGGGGGAGATGGGAGAAGGTTGGGTTTCCCTAGCAGCAAGAGTGGTGAAGAATCCGCCTCCCAAAGCAGGAGGTGCAAGAAACGCAGGTTCAATCCCTGGGTTGGGAAGATGCCCTGGAATAGGAAATGGCAGTCCACTCCAGTTTTCTTGCCTGGGAGCATCCATGGACAGAGGAACCTGGCAGGCTCTGGTCCATGGGGTTGCAAAGCCCTGGACATAACTTGGTGACTGAGCACAGGAAGCATGCACGGAGGAGGCCAGCTGCTGCCCTGAGGAAGTGCAGCAAAGAGGAAGAAAAGATGGGCTTTAGAGAGATGAACTGACCCAAGTCCATGACCAGCAGGATGCTGGGGTGATGGCGAGCGAGGGAATTGAATCTCAGGATTCTAATAACAGGTCAGGGGACTGTTGACAAATATCAAGACGGAAGGAAAAAGGTGCTGTTTGGACATGGGGAGATGCTAGTACCATTTTGTCTTATTTTTTTAATTGAAGTATAGTTGATTTACAAAATTGTGCTGATCTTTGCTGTACAGCAAGATGACTCATGTATATACACACATATATACATTTTTAAAATATTCTTTTCCATTATGGTTTATCTCAGGGTATTGAATGTAGACCCTTGTGCTATATATTAGGATTTTGTTGTTATCCACTCTAAATGTAATAGTTTGCATCTACTAACCGCAAACTCCCAGTCCATCTCCCTCTTTTCCCTCTCTTCCTTAGCAACCATGGGTCTGTTCTCTGTGCCTGAGTCTGTTTCTGTTTTGTAGATGTTCATTTGTGCCATATTTTAGATTCCATGTGTAAGTGATTAGTTCCATTTTAAACATGTTGGAACAGAGGTGTTTCTTAAATGCCCAACTGGTGTTTTCCATTGGATATAAAGTGTCTTAGGTTGGAAGAGAGGCTAGGTCTGAGGGGAGCTATAGGAACCACAGTTGGGATTGTGGGAATGGATGTGATCTCCTGGGAAGTATGAGTCAAGGAATCACAGAAGAGGGGTGATACCATCTTCTTTTCTCAGCTTCAGGCCATCCTTGGAGAGTGCATTAAGGAGAGCATGAAGCGGGGGACATCCCTGGTGGTCCAGTGGTTAAGACTCTGCACTTCTGATGCAGGGTGCACAGGTCTGATCCCTGTTAGGGGAGCTGAGATCCCACGTGCTTTGAGGCTTGGCCAAGAAAATAATAAATCTTTTTTAAAACGATAGTACGAAGGGCAAGAAATATATCTGGAAAGCACTAGAAGTCTCAGTGGCCAGTCCTCAGCAAAGAAGCGGGTCTTCTGGAAAAAGCCATGGACTGGAAGTCCCAGATCTGCCACCAATTCACTATATTATTCTATGTGACCTCTCTCTTTCTTATTTTAACCTATTAGATTAAGAAGTTGATATCAATGATAAATATGTTTTTTCTAATTTGAAACTTCTGTAATTTCAAGATTCAGTAGTATCCAAAAGAGTCATGTCTCTCTGGTCAGATTCCACCAGAGAGATGCTCAGTTTTGAGACATGGAGCCACAATAAATATTGTATCAGTTATTTTGCTGCATAGCAAATTACCTGTAGGTTGGAAGTCTGGCATAAACTGTTGAGGTTCTCTGCTCAGGTTCTCACCAGACTGAAATCAAGGTGTCCATCAAGGCTGCCATTCTTATATGGGACTCAAGGGTATCCTCCTATCTCATTGGTTGTTAGCAGAATCATTCCTGGCAGTTGTAGCACTGAGGTTTTCTGACTGGTTGTCAACTTTTAGCAGCTACCCTAATTTCTAGGCAACTAGCCTCTTCCATCTTCAGAGCCACAAATAGCAGGCCAGATTCCTATTATACTTTGAATATTACTGACCTCTTCTTTACCAATCAGGAAAAAAACCTTTTTAAAAGACTTAACAGGGCTGAACTCTAGTTGCTCCTTGCCTCTCTGGGAGGCTCTCTACAATCAGCAGGGGGTTCTGACCTTGGCTCCTTTCAAATCACTGCTTCTGCCCTGGGTCCCAGAGCAGGTGAGATTTTGTGTGTGCCCTTCAACAGTGGAATCTTTTTCACAGCCCTCTGCCTCTCCTGAAAGTAAGCCCCTCTGGCCTTTGAAGTCAAGCATTCTGGGTCTTGTCTTCCTGATATAGGACTCCTGTGTTGGGGAGCCCAGTGTGGGACTCAGACCCTCTCACGTCCTGGTGATAATCTCTGCAAATTGTCATTACCCTTCTGTCTGTGGGTTGCCCACCTGGGGTACAGGTCTTGAGTAGACATCTCTGCCCCTCCTACCCATCTTGTTGTGGTTCCTTCTTTGTATCTTTTGTTGTAGAAGATCTTTTCTGCTAGCCTTCTGGTCTTTCTCCTGCAGAGTTACTCCATGAAGAGCTGTAATTTTGGTGTGCCTATGGGAGGAGCTGAGCTCAGAGTCTTCCTACTCTGCTATCTTAATCCTTCTGAAGAGCCTATAAAGTAGAGATTGTAATTCTCATTTCATAGATGAGAAATTTACAACTCAGACAAAGGAAGACATTTCCCCCAAGATTATTTAGCTGTTGTGTAGAGTCAAGCACCTAAGCCAGAGTTGTCTTATTTACAGTGATTCTTCCAGTCCACCATTTCTTCCTCCTTAGAGACAACTGCAGAGTCGTATAAGTTAAGTAAGTAAGTTAAATCACTCAGTCGTGTCTGACTCTGCGACCCCGTGGACTGTAGCCCACCAGGCTCCTCCGTCCATGGGATTCTCCAGGTAAGAATACTGGAGTGAGTTGCCATTTATAGTGGAACTCAGATTGGTCTTGAATTCACAAGGAGTCAGGAACCAAAATCAGGGCTCCTGACTCCTGCGTCCATGGTATTTCCACCACTCCTCACTAATTAACTTCCCTTATCAACTAAGATACAGAAGGCAGAGGAGTTAGGTCTTAAAATAATTAGTTTTAAAGGAGAAAGGAGATCCTGAATTTAAGACTAGGGTCTTGATCCCTATAAAACCCCCTGCCCTGAAATCTGAATGGGTAAAGAAAATGTGGTGTGTATGTATATATAACTATTACTCAGTCATAAGAAGAATGAAATAATGCCGTTTGCGGCAACATGGATAGACCTAGAGATGATCATTCTATGTGAAGTAAGTCAGAGACAGACAGATATGATTTCACTTATATGTGGAATCTAATTAAAAATAACGTAATGAACTTAGTCATGAAACAGAAACGGACTCACAGATTTTGAAAACAAACTTCTGCTTACTGAGATGCGTCCCCTTTGGTTCTGCCTGGGCACAGATTCCTGATTCAGATCTACCTGAATGCGTGAAGAGTGGTGAGAGGTAGACCCTGAATACAGCAGACTGACAGTTAAGAATTGAAGGAAGGGTATAGGACCGAAGGAACCTCCCTATCCACCTTTTTCCATGGGCTGATAAGAGCTGAAACTCTCAAAAGACGTGAAAGAAATTTGGACATTTCTTTCTTGCAGAGAAGCCAGGAGAGTGCCCCCAAGAAAGGATCACCTGTAGTTCTAAAGCCCCAGACTTATGCAAAACAGACTCCAGTTGCGATGAACACCTCAAGTGCTGCTCTTTTGCCTGTGGGAAGAAGTGCATGGATCCATACGAAGGTAGCGCCGTCCAGGCTGAGAGCAAGGCTGTCTTGTGAGGTGTCCTACTTCCTGCTCTGTCAAGACCGGGTGGAACGAGTCCCTTGAACGTTGGGATGGGGAGGCCAGGGCTCAAGCTTTCCACCTTCTCCAATGAGACTCCCAGCCCTCAAGTACAAACAATGAGTCTAGGCGTGGTGGACATCAACGGATACTCTTGACGTTATTCTTCTTTGGTCCAACATCCAATCACTCCCAGTAACTAATGCTCGCTAGTGCTTGCTCCATATGTCAAGAAACTATTGTTGGCACTGTGGCAAGTACCAACCTCAGTCAGTTCAGAGGCTTGAGTGGCTTCTGATTCTTTGCCGTTCTGAGGAGGTTTTCTGGTAATTCAAAGTATCTAATAAAAGATACTGTTTGTATAGATTCACTCATTCATTCATTCCTTCAACAAATAAGTAAAGCATCAATGCCCTTTGGTTAAAGACCACCAGGAACAGACCTGTAGTTGAACAAGTTGAGCTTATCACTTGTTGCACTGAGGGAGAAAGCTCACCACAGACAATCTGAGGTGTCTCAAGAAGAAACTGTTAGGAAGTATCTGCTACAGGATGAAGGCTTTGATTGGGGAATTTGGGGGAAGATCTAAGGAAGTGGGAATTCACCCTAGATTGGGTGCTGTCAGAAAGTGGGGGATGTTGTGTAATTATCCTGGTAAATCTCTTCAGTAGAGTGGGAAGGCTAGAATGAGGATAAAGCTGTAACTGGTAGAGAGGGATACATCACTCACAGGTGCTTGGTATTTTGTAGGTTTCACAGTGATTTTTTTTGATCCCACTCTATCACCTCAAAGTAACTTTGTTTGATGTGGATGTCCTATGGGATTAAGCCCAACAAGAGAACAACAGTATGGCTTAGCTGTGAGCATCAGATCAATTTCCAGAGCTCTTTTCTGTCTCAGCACCTCATTCTTTCTATGTGGCAGGTGCTTTGATAGGCAGTTTGGATATAGTTCTTGAACACGTCTTTCCCTCTCAAAACTCAAAGCAGTGAAGAAGATCAGCTCTGAATCTTTCTTAGATGCTCTCTGTGACCTCCTTTGCAAGGTAGGAAGAATGCCCAGAGATGTTAAAGAGTGACCATATAGAGCTAGGACCAGAACTTTTATTGATCATGGCTCTTTCTAGAACTTCGATACTAACACCTTGAACTACACAAAAGCTGAGGGCCTGACCCCTTCCTTTTTTTTTGCCCCTCTTATGTTCTTCCCTCTCTGTCTCCTGTCTCAGAACCCTGCTTGTTACCCTTAGACCAAGGACACTGCAAGAATACAGTCAAGCAGTGGTATTTTAACACCAAACAGCGTGTATGCAAACCCTTTTTTTATGGAGGCTGCCTTGGGAACGCTAATAACTTCTCCAAGAAGGAAGACTGCATGAAGGCTTGCTCATCAGTTGGTAAGACTCATGCCCTTGGCAATCTGTAAGCCTAGTCTGATGAGAAATTGTACACCATCCCAGTTGCAGATTCAGGCTTTGAGGTGAAACTGCCTTGATTCAAACCTCCGCTGTGTCCTTCACTGGCTGGGTAGTCTTAGCTTTGTGTCTTTCATGAGTTTTAATTCTCCTGTCTGTAAAGTGGGAATAACAAGGGTCTTTACCTAATGTTGTTGTACCCAAAAATGAGGTAGTGCACATCAATCGTTGGTAAACTTTTGCCAGTGGGACCTGAGAATCAGGTCTACACTTTGGAAACAGGTTATTTTCTCATGACATTGACCTGCTGAATATTACCTAAGGACTCACCCAAGAATGAAGCATAGACAGGCCAGCTCTGGAATCCCATGGAATAGGGATGGAGCAGGGAGGAGGTGAAGAGTAGAGCAAGGAAAGGGCTTCCCTGGTGGCTCAGACGGTAAAGAATCTGCCTGCAGTGCAGGAGACACAGATTCGATCCCTGGGTCAGGAAGATCTGCTGGAGACAGGAATGGCAACCCGCTCCAGTATTCTTGCCTGGAGAATTTCATGGACAGAGGAGCCCAGGGTGCTACAGTTCATGGGGTCAGAAAGAGGTGGGCATGATTTTCACCTTCAGAGTGGGCTAAAGGTAAAGTCTGTGGATTAATTCCTGTGCAATGACCAGTAATGATACAGCATGACAGCATGATACAGAGCTTAGGAGTCAAAATACTGGCTAGAAATCTGTCTTTCTCACTGCAAATTTCCTCACCTCTTGAGTTTCAGTTCCTCCCCTTGTAATACTGGAATAAATAATATTGGAATACTGGAACAGTACCTCATTGAATTGTTGACAGGATTATGTATTATCAAGGACACAAAGATTTGATAAGGTTACATGGGCTCACTAAGGAGGAGGAGGAGGAGAGCAGGAAGGAGAATGACAAGGACAAGGAGAAAAAAACATTTCCTGCTGTCAGGGAATTTACAATCAGATGAGGACAAGCAGAGACATGCACAGGCATCCTTAATCTCTGTCTTTCTCAATCAACATCCCTTGTTAAGAAGTCATTTTAGACTTATCTGGAAAATAGATCCAGAATCGGATCAGTTCTTACCACATCCACAGCTGCCACCCTAACCTGAGGTGCCATCTTCTCATTTGGATTAATTGCAATGACCTCCTAAAAGATCTCCTTGTTTCTCTCCTTCCCTTCTTACAAGTCTGGTATGAACACAGTAGCCACAATGATTCTTTCAAAATTCGAATCAGATTACGTCACTCCTCCTGCAAAGTAAAGCATGTCCCCTAAAATAGCTTATATGGACTTGTGTGGATGTCGCATAATTAATCCTGCCTTGTAGAGAAGGAAACTGAAGTCATTCATTAACTGGCAGGACAGGGGCTTTACCTAGGGCCTTCAAACAGCAAGTTCAACCCTCTTTCTGCTGCATGTCCTGATACGGTGGGGCATTCCATCACTCCACAGCCTACTAGAGGTACCTATGCACAGGGCAGAATGAACCACATCCCAGAAAGAGATGCTCATTTTGAAGAAAAGGAGAAGCTGTTTGAAGGGTGATGGGAGAGGATGGTGTTTCAAGGAACTCACATCTGCTCTCATTTCAGTCAAGGATGGACAGTGCCCACTCTTCCCTTTTAAGAACCGTATGGAGTGTTCAGCTTCGTGTAAGAGTGACTACGATTGCCCCTTAAATGAAAAATGTTGCGAATCCATGTGTGGCTTTGATTGTGCCATGGCCTGGACAGGTAAGGACTGCGGATATACTTCCCAGAGTCTACTGGGCAAATCCTGAGAATGCCAAGCTGTCCCATGGAGTGGTGGATGCCCCTTAGTTTAACTCAGAGGTCTCTTGGGAAATTTCTCTCACTTAATGGCCAACCAGGGCTCTCATGTTGCCTTCTTGGCCTTGGGAGACTGTTGTGCTATTCTTCCAAGCCAATCTTGCATGGCAACCCTCTTCATATTTCTCCACGGAAATGTATTTATTTCAAGTCTCATTCTTCAGTGTCCTACAAGGTGACAGTATCCACTTATTCATATAGAAAATTCATAACCATTCACAGGTATAATTCAGATAAATCCCATGTCTGCACAGAACTTCATGTAAAGTGTGCAAGGGAAAGATGGATAGCAGAGTGCTGTCAGAGTTGCAGCGCATTCCTCCTCTATCGATGGTATTCATCCCCTCGTGTAGTGCTAAGATACTGCGGTCTTGTTCCAGGGATTGTCAGTGTTTTGAGGAACAACATGGTATGGCAGAAGGAGTCAAAGGCTTTTCGACTGACTTCAGCTTTCCTGCTTGTGTTCTGTGTGACCTTAGGCAACTCAGTTCCCCCTTTATGGTCCTTAGTAGCTACGGTTTATAAAACAAGGAAGTTCTTCATGTTCTCTAATACTCCTGCTTCTGGTACTCTGGGATTAGATAACCCAAATCTATTAATTTTGTAAGAGTCATTTAGGAATCCTATCAGATTTTATACATCAGAGATGGCAAAACTTTGTTTCCTGCCCATTAAAAAAATATTTATTTTTAAATGAAGGATAATCACTTTACAGTATTGTATTCACATCTGCCAAACGTTAACATGAATCAGCCATAGGTATGCATATGTTCCCTACCTCTTGGCAAGACTTTTTGATTCTCCTCAAATAATTATTAAAATTATTTGATACTCCACCTATTCCACCTTATTGTTACCCTAGGGGGGAGGTTAAAAAGCTTAATTAGAAGAAACCTTTATTTAAGGTTCCCACGATACCCCTAATTTGTCTCAAGGTATGGTCAAGTATTTCAAGGTTAAGTGTCTTGTTTTCCCTCATAAAGTCAAAGCAGGTTTTTGCCCAAACAAGCCGCCAATATGTTCCACAATTGACAGACCCAAGTGCCTGCAGGATAATGATTGCCCATTGACAAGCAAGTGCTGTTCACGCTGTGGACTAAAGTGCCTGGAGTCCCTGAAATGAATGGTAAGTTTAAAATGTTATCATCCCAGTAATTAATGATGAGTAGTATAATAAAAGGGCTTCCCTTGTGGCTCATGTGGTAAAGAATCCACCTGCAACGTGGGAGACCTGGGTT
>SJYX01003341.1:533294-578301 GCA_006410675.1 Oreotragus oreotragus | reverse complement strand
AAATGGAAAAAAAAAAAAAAAATACCCAAACTGCAAAAATCATCACTGACACTTTTAGGGCTTGAATTTAAAAGTTATGTCTGACCCATCAAAAGTATTCAGCATTGCTGATGATTCCTTCATGAAGAAAGATATTCTATATGTATGAAAATACATGTCAGTTCCTTTTGATGAGTTAAATTCAGTTGAGGTTTCAAAAATACACACATTTGATAGAGGATGAAACAAAAACTTTAAAAATATATTGATGATATTTACTACTCAACTTACTTTGACAGGAATAAAAATATCAACGGTTTAAAATCATGGTTATTTTCTAAATATTCCTCACAATTATTTAAATCTAATTGGATAATACATTTAAACATACTTACTCAATGCTTCAACTAAATTAAATTCAGCTTCATATAGTCAAATCAAGCCTGTGCAGGTTTGATCCCTGGGCAAGGGGGAAAGATCTGCTGGAGAAAGAAATGGCAACCCACTCCAGTATTCTTGGCTGGGATATCCCATGGACAGAGGAGTCTGGCAGATTATAGTCTACGCATTTGCAAACAATCATATATAATATAGCAACAAAACAGCAAAAGTTAAATCGTATTTCTTGTGCAATGTCCAAACTACAGTAGAAAAAAGGGGTTAATAGAAAATAGCAACTATTTAAAGTTGGAAGACTCAGAGAAATAATGTAGTACAAACTTCCATTCTGAATGTGACAATAGCCTAGAAAACTTAGGCAACCTGACCAATGTCGCAGAACTATTCATTGTTCTAAAGCAGCTTCTCCTAACACCTTCTCCTAACTCCAAGGCAAATTTGGCCTTGGAGTTCAGAATGAAGCAGGGCAAAGGCTGACAGAGTTTTGCCAAGAGAATACACTGGTCATAGCAAACATCCTCTTCCAACAACACAAGAGAAGACTCTACACATTGACATCACCAGATGGCCAACACCAAAATCAGACTGATTATATTCTTTGCAGCCAAAGATGGAGAAGCTCTGTATAGTCAGAGAAAACAAGACTAGGAGCTGACTGTGGCTCAGAGCATGAACTCCTTATTGCCAAATTCACACTTAAAAAGTAGGGAAAACCACTAGACCATTCAGGTGTGACCTGACTCAAATCTATTAACATTATACACTGAAAGTGACAAATATATTCCAGGGATTAGATCTGATAGACATAGTACCTGAAGAACTATGAATGGAGGTTCATGACATTGTACAGGAGGCAGGGAAACAGAAATGCAAAAGGGCAAAATGGCTGTCTGAAGAGGCCTTACAAATTGCTGAGAAATGAAGAGAAGCAAAATGCAAAGGAGAAAATTTAAGATAAATACATCTGAACGCAGAGTTCCAAAGAATAGCAAGGAAAGATTAAAAATTCTTCCAGTGCAATAAATAGAGGAAAACAATAGAATGGGAAAGACTAGAGATCTCTTTAAAAAAATTGAGATACCAAGGGAATATTTCATGCAAAAATGGGCACAATAAAGGACAGAAATGAAATGGAAGTAACAGAAGCAGACGATATTAAGAAGAGGTGGCAAGAATACACAGAAGAACTATACAAAAAAGATCTTCATGACCCACATAATTATAATGATATGATCACTCATATATACCAGACATCCTAGAGTGAGAAACTGAGTGGGCATCACTATAAACAAAGCTAGTGGAGGTGCTGGAANCGATATTAAGAAGAGGTGGCAAGAATACACAGAAGAACTATACAAAAAAGATCTTCATGACCCACATAATTATAATGATATGATCACTCATATATACCAGACATCCTAGAGTGAGAAACTGAGTGGGCATCACTATAAACAAAGCTAGTGGAGGTGCTGGAATTCCAGCTGAACTATTTCATTTCCTAAAACATAATGCTGTAAAGTTCTGCACTCAGTATTTCAGCAAATTTGAAAAACTCATCAGTGGCCACAGGACTGAAAAAGGTCACTTTTCATTCCAATCACAAAGAAAGGCAATGCCAAAAAATGTTCAAACTACCACACAATTAAAGTCATCTCACACACTAGCAAAGTAATGCTGAAAATTCTCCAAACTAGGCTTCAACAGTACATGAACTGAGGAATTCCAGATGTTTAAGCTGGATTTACAAAAGACAGAGGAACCAGAGATCCAACTGCCAATATCCATTGCATAATAGAAAAAGCAAGAGAGTTACAGAACAACCACTTCTGCTTCATTGACTATGCCAAAGCCTTTGTGTTGATCACAACAAACTGGCAAATTCTTAAAGAGATGAGAATACCAAGCCATCTTATCTACCTCCTTAGAAATCTGTATACAGGTCAAGAAGCAATCATTAGAATCTGACATGGAAAAATGGACTGGTTCCAAATAAGGAAAGAAGTACATCAAAGCTGTATACTATCACCCTGCTTATTTAACTTATATGTAGAGTACATCATGAGAAACACTGGGCTGGATGAAGAACAAGCTGAAATCCAGATTGGAGGGAGGAGTATTAATAACCTCAGATATACAGATGACACCACCTTTATGGCAGAAAAGGAAGAGGAACTAAAGAGCCTCTTGATGAAAAGTGCAAGAGGAGAATGAAAATGCTGAGTTAAAACTCAGCATTCAGAAAATGAAGATCATGGCATCCTGTCCCATCATTTTGTGGCAAATAAATGGAGAAACAATAGAAGTAGTCACAGATTTAATTTTCTTAGGCTCAAAAATCACTGCAAATGGTGACTGTACCCATGTAATTAAAAGACGCTTGCTCCTTGGAAGAAAAGCTATGACAAACCATGGCACCATATTAAAAAACAGCGACATCAATTTGCTGATAAAGATCCATCTAGTCAAAGCTATGGTTTTCCCAGTAATCATGTATGGATATGAGAGTTGGACCATAAAAAAGGCTAAGAACCAAAGAACTAATGCTTTTAAACTTTGTCATTGGAGAAGACTCTTGAGAGTTTCTTTGACAACCAGGAGACCAAACCAGTCAATCTTAAGAGAAATCAGTCCTGAATATTCATTGGAAGGACTGATGCTGAAGCTGAAGCTCCAATACTTTGACACCCAGTGTGAAGAACTGACTGATTGGAAAAGACCCTGATGCTCAGAAAGATTGAAAGCAGGAAGAGAAGGAAACAACAAAATATGAGGTTGGATGGCACCACTGCTTCGATGGGCATGAGTTTGAGCAAGCTCCAGGGGTTTGGTGGAGTACTGTGAAGCCTTGCATGCTACAGTCCATTGGGTCACAAAGAATCAGGCATGACTGAATGATTGCACTGAACGGAATATATTTTAGAATGCACTAAGCTAAGACACTGATACCTGCTACAAATGTTATAAATTGCTGTTATCATCTACCCTATTCATTTCACTAATTTCATTATACTAAGTGGTAAAATTTTTTTCCCTCTTGTAACAAACCTCAAGTAAGCCAAATTTATAAATCCAAGTTAGTTGTTACCTTTAAGAATATAAAAAATATATGTAATTTATATCAGTATTATGGAATGGTAAGCTTATATTGGATTAGAAAAAGAATTGGTAGTCATCTAGTTAAAAATAAACTTTAATCATTGATGATCTTTCTTCTCAAAGCAGAAAATATTTACTTTTCCAATCTAAGTAACATTATTTTTTACCTGGAAAATACACGCACAATCACATAATAGGGAGCTGTCTGGGTGCATGCATGCTAAGTCAATTCAGTCGTGTCCAACTCTTTGCGACCTTATGGGCTGTAGCCCTCCAGGCTCCTCCATCCTTGGGCTTCTCCAGGCTAGAATACTGGAGTGGGTTGCCATGCCTTCCTACAGGGGATCTTCCTGACCAGGGATTGAACCCGCATCTTCTGTGCCTCCTGAATTGCAGATAGATTCTTCACCACTGAGCCACCAGGGAATCCCAGGAAACTGTCTAGATTGTTTCAAATCCTTTTGTTAAACAGAAAGAGTGGGAGAGAACAAGATGGCGCAGGAGTAGGTGGACATGGAGTATATCTCTCTCCACAGATACATCAGGAATACACCTTCAGATACAGAAGTGCACGCAGAACACCAGCTGAGAGCAGACAGGAGTACCTGACCAATGGAAAATAATATATAGAACCATGAAAGACTCCATAGGATGAAGGAATTAGGGGAAAAAACAGGAGTGTTAGTAGGACTGGAACTGTCCTCAATGGGTGGGGGAACTGAAGTAGGGGTCCAATCCCCATAGCAGGCCAATTGTCTGAATCAGAGAAGAAACATTTAAGGCTGAGATTGAAACAGCTCATCTGTGGCAGACTAAATGGAATGAGAATCAGACAGTCCTTGTAGCAGCCATACATACCCCAGGCAGGAACTGGTCTCCTGGGAGGGCCAGCAGCTGGGAGCTGGAGTTAAGGGATTGTGGAGCAATGCAAGGGCAAGGGCCACTGTTGACAGCAGAGAGATGGATCAAGGGGATGTGAGGGAGGAGACAGTGATGGGAATTGTCTGTGGAGGAAAGCCAGGCAGCCATGGAAGCAAGGGGTACTGCTGAGTCATGTGTAGCGGGGTGGAGCCTTCACCATAGCCTCTCTCTCCACACACACCAGCATCGGCAGCTGAACAGTAGATAGGTTGATCCATCAAATGCCTGACACACTGAACTACAGAGTAGGGCCCCACTCAGGGTGTTCCTTTAGGTAATTGATGCACCAAACTACAGAGCAGGACTCCAGCCACAGGGGCCACTCAATGTGCCTGAAGTGCAGAACAACAGAGAAGGACCCCAGGCAAGGGAGCCCCCTAAGTGCCTGAATGGATGGAGCTATGGAGAAAGACTGGCCAAAGAGGCCTTCTGATTGCCAGCTACAAGAGGCTCAAAAAAGACTCTGATAGGGCCATGACTCTTGGGGCAGAGGCAGTCCATGTCCCTGCACACTTGGTGCCACCAGGGTCCCTGCAAGCCAAGTAGCTGCACCACCTTCATGCTCAACTCTCACTGGGGCAGAGCTGCCACAGATTAAAAAAAAAAATGTCTTGTGTTTGTGCTCACAAGGTCACTTTGGTCATTTCCAACTCTTTGTGGCCCTGTAGACTGTGGCCTGCCAGGCTTCTCTGTCAGAAAGGGATTCTCCAGGCTGGTTCCCATACCATTCTAGAGCACTATATTTCCTGCTGCCCTAGCTGCCAACACCCTGAGTACCTGGTGCAGCCAGAATACCTGTGATCCCATCAGCAGCCCCACCCCCACACCTGGCCTTCACAGGGGGCAAACCCAAGGCCTCCATGGCAGCCTCAGAGCAAACCCCATCATATGACCCATATGTTCAGGAAATAAAACCACAATTGAAACCCAGGAGCAGTATGGCTAAGGAAGAAGACCCAAAACTTCCCCAACAGCTGTAAACGCTGCAGAGTAAATCCACATGATCAACTAGGTAAACTCTGTGTCTATGGAATATATAAAAGGTCATTGAGAGCTCCTATGAAAGAAAATAAACTAGCTCTGATAGCTGTGGACATTGGAGGCAAGGACATACAGGAATAGGACCAGATTAGAATCTGAGCTGCCCCCACAACTGATCCAGAGATCAGCACAGTGTTGGAGGTCATCCTAGGGAGGTGAGGTGGACTGTGACAACCAAAGATGGAACATCAGTGGAACATCAGTGACTTATGAAAAACATTTATTTTTCTTATGTTTTGACTTGTTCTGTAGATTCTTTTGTATTTTTTTTCTTTTTTCCTTTTTTTCCTCCTCTATTGTAGTTGTCAATTTTATTGCCATTAAGAAACACAATTAAGCTTTTGGGCTTCTTCTTTTTTTTTCTCTCAGTCACATTTTTTATTGTTGTCAAAAACCTCTGCCTCTGCAATGGGCTTTTGCAGTTTTGTGAAGTTTTCCTCTCTCTCTTTTTTTAATTTTAATTTTTAAATTTTAAAACCTATTATTATTTTTTTCTATATTTATTCCTTTATTTACTTTTCCTACTGTTCTTTTCCCCTTGCAGCTAATCTTTAATGTACATAAATTTTCTTTATTTACCTCTATTTAACTTTGCATATCTATTTTCTTTTCTTTCTCTCCTTTCCTCTCAACATATTTGTTAGTTTTATTTTCATTGTTTAATTCCCCAATTGGCACCTTGCTTTAGTTTTGTTTTTCAGTTTGTGCTTTAATTAGTTATGTTCTGGAAGATATAATTTTTGATTTCCTTTGTTTGCTGGATCAATCTATTGTAGTTTACTTTTGTTAAACTGTTTTGATTTTGCTAATGGGTGAATATGTATCTGTGTATATTCAGTCACATTTTCTATTGTTGTTATAAACTCTGACTTTACATTGAGCTTATGCAGTTCTGTGGAGTTTTCCTTTTTTTCCCCTACTTTTTACTTTCTTCTTATGTTTTTTCTATTTTTTATTATTTTAATTTTTTAAACCTAGTACATTTTTTTCTACATGTATTCCTTTGTTTGCCTTTCCTACTGTTTTTCCCCTTGCAGTTAATCTTTAATGTATATAAATCTACTTCATCTATCTCATTTTAACTTTGCATATTTTTCTTTCCTTTCTTCTCAACGTATTTGCTAGTTTTGTTTTTATTGTTTTATTCTCCACTTGGCTACTTGCTTTAGCTATGTTTTCCACTTTGTGTTTATTTTTTTCTTAACTGGTAAATATAATTTTTGATTTCCTTTGTTAGATCAATCTACTGTACTTTATTTTTGTTGGAGTGTTTTCACTTTGCTCATGGGTATATATGTATATGTGTATATACCATTATTTTAATTATTACTTACCTGATTTTGTAACTGCCATTTCTCTGGGGTTCATCTTTGGTTTCTCAATTTTGGATATTTGTTTTGATCTCAGTTAATGCCATAATAAACCATTCGTGGAATCTTCGTTCCTGACCAGAGATCAAGTTCTGAGCCTTTGGAGTGGAAGCACTGACTCCAAGTCCCTAGACTATAAGAGCACTAACCCTAGGAAGTATCAAATAGTGAGAATTCACACAAAGGAAACCACTTGAACACAAGACCCAGCATCACATAACCACTAATTGCAACCTGTGCAGGACACCTCATCTAAACAACAAGCAAAATAAAAATATAAACCCAATCATCAGTAGATAGGATTACCACCTTGCAGAGCCTTGCCCATGAGAGGAAAAACAAACAAACAAACAAACAAAAACTCAGCAAAAATCTCACCCTATATGAAGCTCACACAAACCACTGGACCAACCTTAGGAGGGCAGAAACTAAAAGGTAGAAAGAATTCACACTTCTTTAAGGAAATAATTCAACTTTCCTTGAAGCCTTGGAAAAGGAGACCTCAAACACAATAGTTTAAAAAAAAGTGAAAAGGGAGAGAAATATTGCACAAATGGAGGAACAAATTAGAAACACAGAAGTCCAAATACATGAAGAGGAAAAAGGAAATTTACCTGAAAAAGGATTCAGAATACTGATAGTAAAGATTATCAAAAACCTTGAAGAAAAAATGAAGAAAATGAAAGAATAAATTATAAAGACCCAGAAGGATTAAAGAATAAACATATAGAGACAAATGACACAATTACAGAAGTTAAAAAATCTCTAGAATGAATCAATAGCAGAATATCTGAAGCAGAAGAATGAATCAGTGAACTGGAAGATAAAATGGCAGAAATAACTTCTGAGGAGCAGAATAAGGTAAAAAGAATGCAAAGAATTGAGATCAGTCTCAGAGACTTCTGGGACCATATCAAGGGTATCTACATTTGAATAACAGTAATCCAAGAAGAAGATGAGAAAAAGAAAGGGTATGAAAATTTTTTCAAAGAGATGTAGTTGAAAATTTTCCCAGTATGGAAAAGGAAATGGTCAATCAAATCCAAGAGGGACAAAGAGTCCCATACAGAATAAACCTAAGGGGAAACATGCCAGTTCAGTTCAGTCGCTCAGTAGTGTCCAACTCTTTGCGACCCCATGAATACAGAAGGCTAGGCCTCCCTGTCCATCACCAACACCCGGATTTCACTCAAACTCATGTCCTTCGAGTCAGTGATGCCATCCAGCCATCTCCTCTGTCATCCCCTTCTCCTCCTGTTCACAATCCCTCCCAGCGTCAGAGAAGGCTAGGCCTCCCTGTCCATCACCAACACCAGTGATGCCATCCAGCCATCTCCTCTGTCATCCCCTTCTCCTCCTGTTCACAATCCCTCCCAGCGTCAGAGACTTTTCCAATGAATCAACACTTCGCATGAGGTGGCCAAAGTACTGGAGTTTCAGCTTTAGCATCATTGCTTCCAAAGAACACCCAGAACTAATTTCCTTTAGAATGGACTGGTTGGATGTCCTTGCAGTCCAAGGGACTCTCAAGAGTCTTCTCCAACAACACAGTTCAAAACCATCAGTCCTTCGGTGCTCAGATTTTTTTCACAGCTCAAGTCTCACATCCATACATGACCACTGGAAAAAACATAGCCTTGACTAGACAGACCTTTGTTAGCAAAGTAATGTCTATGCTTTTGAATATGCTGTCTAGGTTGGTCATAACTTTTCTTTCAAGGAGTAAGCATCTTTTAATTTCATGGCTGCAGTCACCATCTGCAGTGATTTTGGAGCCCAAAAAAATAAAGTCTGACACTGTTTCCACTGTTTCCCCATCTATTTCCCATGAAGTGATGGGACCGGATGCCATGATCTTCGTTTTCTGAATGTTGAGCTTTAAGCCAACTTTTTCGCTCTCCTCCTTCACTTTCATCAAGAGGCTTTTTAGCTCCTCCTCACTTTCTGCCATAAGGGTGGTGTCATCAGCATATCTGAGGTTATTGATATTTCTCCCGGCAATCTTGATTCCAGCTTGTGTTTCTTCCAGTCCAGCGTTTCTCATGATGTACTCTGCATATAAGTTAAATAAGCAGGGAGACAATATACAGCCTTGACGTACTCCTTTTCCTATTTGGAACCAGTCTGTTGTTCCATGTCCAGTTCTAACTGTTGCTTCCTGACCTGCATACAGATTTCTCAAGAGGCAGGTTAGGTGGTCTGGTATTCCCATCTCTTTCAGAATTTTCCACAGTTTATTGTGATCCACACAGTCAAAGGCTTTGGCATAGTCAATAAAGCAGAAATAGATGTTTTTCTGGAACTCTCTTGCTTTTTCCATGATCCAGCGGATGTTGGCAATTTGATCTCTGGTTCCTCTGCCTGTTCTAAAACCAGCTTGAACATCAGGGAGTTCACGGTTCACATATTGCTGAAGCCTGGCTTGGAGAATTTTGAGCATTACTTTACTAGCGTGTGAGATGAGTGCAATTGTGCGGTAGTTTGAGCATTCTTTGGCATTGCCTTTCTTTGGAATTGGAATGAAAACTGACCTTTTCCAGTCCTGTGGCCACTGCTGAGTTTTCCAAATTTGCTGGCATATTGAGTGCAGCACTTTCACAGCATCATCTTCCAGGATTTGAAACAGCTCAACGGGAATTCCATCACCTCCACTAGCTTTGTTCTTAGTGATGCTTTCTAAGGCCCACTTGACTTCACATTCCAAGATGTCTGGCTCTAGATTAGTGATCACATCCTCATGATTATCTGGGTCGTGAAGATCTTTTCTGTACAGTTCTTCTGTGTATTCTTGCCACCTCTTCTTAATATCTTCTGCTTCTGTTAGGTCCATACCATTTCTATCCTTTATCGAGCCCATCTTTGCATGAAATGTTCCCTTGGTATCTCCAATTCTCTTGAAGAGATCTCTAGTCTTTCCCATTCTGTTGTTTTCCTCTATCTCTTTGCATTGATTGCTGAAGAAGGCTTTCTTATCTCTTCTTGCTATTCTTTGGAACTCTGCATTCAGATGCTTATATCTTTTCTTTTCTCCTTTGCTTTTCGCCTCTCTTCTTTTCAGTGCTATTTGTAAGGCTTCTCCAGACAGCCATTTTGCTTTTTTGCATTTCTTTTCCATGGGGATGGTCTTGATCCCTGTCTCCTGTACAATGTCACGAACCTCATTCCATAGTTCATCAGGAACTCTGTCTATCAGATCTAGGCCCTTAAATCTATTTCTCACTTCCACTGTATAATCATAAGGGATTTGATTTAGGTCATACCTGAATGGTCTAGCGGTTTTCCCTACTTTCTTCAATTTAAGTCTGAATTTGGAAATAAGGAGTTCATGATCTGAGCCACAGTCAGCTCCTGGTCTTGTTTTTGTTGACTGTATAGAGCTTCTCCATCTTTGGCTGCAAAGAATATAATCAATCTGATTTCGGTGTTGACCATCTGGTGATGTCCATGTGTAGAGTCTTCTCTTGTGTTGCTGGAAGAGGGTGTTTGCTATGACCAGTGCATTTTCTTGGCAAAACTCTATTAGTCTTTGCCCTGCTTCATTCCGCATTCCAAGGCCAAATTTGCCTGTTACTCCAGGTGTTTCTTGACTTCCTACTTTAGCATTCCAGTCCCCTATAATGAAAAGGACATCTTTTTTGGGTGTTAGTTCTACAAGGTCTTGTAGGTCTTCATAAAACCGTTCAACTTCAGCTTCTTCAGCATTACTGGTTGGGGCATAGACTTGGATAACTGTGATATTGAATGGTTTGCCTTGGAAACGAACAGAGATCATTCTGTCATTTTTGAGATTGCATCCAAGTACTGCATTTCGGACTCTTTTGTTGACCATGATGGCTACTCCATTTCTTCTAAGGGATTCCAGCCTGCAATAGTAGTCATCTGAGTTAAAATCACCCATTCCAGTCCATTTTAGTTTGCTGATTTCTAGAATGTCAGTGTTCACTCTTGCCATCTCCTGTTTGACCACTTTCAATTTGTCTTGATTCATGGACCTAACATTCCAGTTTCCTATGCAATATTGCTCTTTACAGCATCAGACCTTGCTTCTATCACCAGTCACATCCACACCTGGATATTGTTTTTGCTTTGGCTCCATCCCTTCATTCTTTGTGGAGTTATTCCTCCACTGATCTCAAGTAGCATATTGGGCATCTACTGACCTGGGGCGTTCCTCTTTCAGTATCCTTTCATTTTGTCTTTTCATACTGTTCATGGGGTTCTCAAGGCAAGGATACTGAAGTGGTTTGCCATTCCCTTCTCCACTGGATGACATTCTGTCAGACCTCTCCACCATGACCAGCCCATTTTGGGTAGCCCCACAGGTCATGGCTTAGTTTCATTGAGTTAGACAAGGCTGTGGTCCGTGTGATTAGATTGACTAGTTTTCTGTGTCTGCCCTCTAATGCCCTCTCGCAACACCTATCATTTTACTTGGGTTTCTCTTACCTTGGATGTGGGGTATCTCTTCATGTCTGCTCCAGCAAAGCGCAGCTGGTACTCCTTACCTTGGACGAGGGTTATCTCCTCACCGCCGCCCCTTCTGACCTTGAACGTGGAGTAGCTCCTCTCAGCCCTCCTGGGCCCATGCAACCACCACTCCTTGGTTGGTGCCAAGACAGATACTAATCAAACTAATAAAGACTAAACACAAAGAAAGGATATTAAAAGCAGCAAGACAGAAGCAACAAGTAACATACAAGCAAGACCCATTATGCTTAACAACTGATTTTTCAGCAGAAGCTCTTCAGACCTGAAGGGCATGTCAAGATATATTTAAAGTATTGAAAGGGAAAAATCTACAACCAAGATTACTGTACCTGGCAAGAATCTCATTCAAAATGGATGGAGAAATAAAAAGCTTTTCAGACAAGCAAAAGTTAGGAGAATTCAGTACCACCAAATCAGCTTTACAACAAATGTTAAATGGAGTTAAATAGTCAATAAATACAACAGAAGAAAAAAGATGTACAATGCCAAAACAAAAAATGAAAAAGAAAAAGATCTACAACCCCAGAACTAAAAAAAAAAAAAAAAAAAAAAAGGAAAAAAATCGACCCAAACAATTAGAAAATGGCAATGGGAACATATATAGCAATAATCACTTTAAATATAAATGGATTAAATACTCCAACCAAAAGACAAAGTCTGGCTGAACGGATACAAAATGAAAGGACCCATAAATATGATGTCTACAAGAAATCTACTTCAGACCTCAAGACACATAAAGACCGAAAGTGAGAGGATGGAAAAAATATATATTTCATGCAAATAGGAGGCAAAAAAGTGTGGAAGTAACAATCCTCATATCAAACAAAATAGACATTAAAATAAAGATGTTTAAAAGAGATAAGGAAGGACACTGCATAATGATCCAATAATCGATCCAAGAGAAAGACATAACAATTGTAAATATCCATGCACCCAACATAGGAGCACCTCAATACATAAGACAAACACAAACATAAAAGGAGACATTGACAGTGACACAATAATACTAAGGGACTTTAATACCACACACAGACCAATGGACAGATCGTCAAAAGAGAAAATTAATAAGGAAAGTCTTAAATGATACGTTAGATGTGATAGATCTCATTGATATCTTTAGGACATTCCATACAAATGCAGAAGGTTACACCTTCTTCTCAAGTGCACGTGAAACATTCTCTAGGATAGATCACATCTTGGGTCACAAATCAAGCCTTAATAAATTTAAGAAAATTGAAATCATACCAAGTATCTTCTCCGACCACAACACTATGAGACTAGATATCAATTACAAGAAAATAATTGTAAGATACACAAACATATGGAGATTTAAACAACAGGTTTCTAAATAACCAACAGGTTACTAAAGATATCAAAAGAAAAATATATATATAGAAACAACTAACAATGAAAACACAACAACTCAAAACCTATGAAATGCTCCAAAAGCAGTCCTAAGAGGGAATTTTATAGCAATACAATCTTACCTCAAGAAACAAGAAAAACATCAAATAGACAGCATAATGTTACACCTAAAACAACTGGATAAAGAAGAAGGAAAAAAACCCAAAGTTTGTGGAAGGAAAGAAATCATAAAGATTCAAGCAGAAATAAATGAAAGAAACAATAGTAAAGATTAATAAAACTAAAAGATGGTTCTTTGAGAAGATAAACAAAATTGACAAATCCTTAGCCTGACTCATCGAGAAAAAAGAGAGAAGAATCAAATCAACAAAATTAGAAATGAAAAAGGAGAGGTCACAACAGATAATGCAGAAATACCAAGGATTATAAGAAACTATTGTGTACACCTACATGGCAATAAAATAGATAACCTGGAAAAAATGGACAGATTCTTAGAAAAGTTCAATCTTCCAGGACTGAAACAGGAAGAAATAGAAATTATGAACAATCCAATTACAAGCACTGAAATTAAAGTTGTGATCAAAGATTTCCCAAAAAGCAAAACCCCTGGATCGCATGGCTTCACAGGAGAATTCTATCAAACATTTACAGAAGAGTTAATGACTATTCTTCTAAAACTCTTTCAAAAAATTGGTGAGGAAGGAACACTTCCAAAATCATTCTACGAGGACACCATCACCCTGATACAAAACAAACAAACAAACAAACAAACAAACAAACATAACACAAAAAAGGAAAACTGCAGGCCAATATCACTGATAAACATAGATGCAAGACTCTTCAGCAAAATTTTAGCACACAGAATTCAGCAACACATCAAAAAGCTCATGCACCATGATCAAATTCAGCTTATTCCAGGGACGCAAGGTTTCTTCAATATATGCAAATCAATCAATGTGATACACCATATTAACAAACTGAAAAATAAAAACCATATAATAATCTCAGTAGATGCAGAAAAGGCCTTTGACAAAATTCAGCACCCATTTATGATTCAAACTCTTCAAAAGATGGGCATAGAAGGAACCTACCTCAACATAGTAAAGGCCAAATATGACAACCCTACAGCAAACATTATTTTCAATGGTGAAAAACTGAAAGCATTCCCTCTAAGTTCAGGGAAAAGACAATGGTACCCACTTTCACCACTATTATTCAACATAGTTCTGGAAGTCCTAGCTAAAGCAATCAGAGAAGAAAAAGAAAGAAAAAGAATCCAGATTAAAAAAAAGAAGTAAAACTCTCACTGTTAGCAGATGACATGATACTGTATATAGAAAACCCTAAAGATAGGATCAGAAAATTGCTAGAGCCAATCAGTAAATTTAGAAATGTTTTAGGATACAAAAACAATACACAGAAATCACTTTCATTTCTATAAAATAACAATGAAAAATCAGAAAGAGAAATTCAGGAATCAATCCCATTCACCATTGCAACAAAAAGAATTAAACTTTTCATACTGTTCATGGGGTTCTCAAGGCAAGGATACTGAAGTGGTTTGCCATTCCCTTCTCCACTGGATGACATTCTGTCAGACCTCTCCACCATGACCAGCCCATTTTGGGTAGCCCCACAGGTCATGGCTTAGTTTCATTGAGTTAGACAAGGCTGTGGTCCGTGTGATTAGATTGACTAGTTTTCTGTGTCTGCCCTCTAATGCCCTCTCGCAACACCTATCATTTTACTTGGGTTTCTCTTACCTTGGATGTGGGGTATCTCTTCATGTCTGCTCCAGCAAAGCGCAGCTGGTACTCCTTACCTTGGACGAGGGTTATCTCCTCACCGCCGCCCCTTCTGACCTTGAACGTGGAGTAGCTCCTCTCAGCCCTCCTGGGCCCATGCAACCACCACTCCTTGGTTGGTGCCAAGACAGATACTAATCAAACTAATAAAGACTAAACACAAAGAAAGGATATTAAAAGCAGCAAGACAGAAGCAACAAGTAACATACAAGCAAGACCCATTATGCTTAACAACTGATTTTTCAGCAGAAGCTCTTCAGACCTGAAGGGCATGTCAAGATATATTTAAAGTATTGAAAGGGAAAAATCTACAACCAAGATTACTGTACCTGGCAAGAATCTCATTCAAAATGGATGGAGAAATAAAAAGCTTTTCAGACAAGCAAAAGTTAGGAGAATTCAGTACCACCAAATCAGCTTTACAACAAATGTTAAATGGAGTTAAATAGTCAATAAATACAACAGAAGAAAAAAGATGTACAATGCCAAAACAAAAAATGAAAAAGAAAAAGATCTACAACCCCAGAACTAAAAAAGAAAAAAAAAAAAAAAAGGAAAAAAATCGACCCAAACAATTAGAAAATGGCAATGGGAACATATATAGCAATAATCACTTTAAATATAAATGGATTAAATACTCCAACCAAAAGACAAAGTCTGGCTGAACGGATACAAAATGAAAGGACCCATAAATATGATGTCTACAAGAAATCTACTTCAGACCTCAAGACACATAAAGACCGAAAGTGAGAGGATGGAAAAAATATATATTTCATGCAAATAGGAGGCAAAAAAGTGTGGAAGTAACAATCCTCATATCAAACAAAATAGACATTAAAATAAAGATGTTTAAAAGAGATAAGGAAGGACACTGCATAATGATCCAATAATCGATCCAAGAGAAAGACATAACAATTGTAAATATCCATGCACCCAACATAGGAGCACCTCAATACATAAGACAAACACAAACATAAAAGGAGACATTGACAGTGACACAATAATACTAAGGGACTTTAATACCACACACAGACCAATGGACAGATCGTCAAAAGAGAAAATTAATAAGGAAAGTCTTAAATGATACGTTAGATGTGATAGATCTCATTGATATCTTTAGGACATTCCATACAAATGCAGAAGGTTACACCTTCTTCTCAAGTGCACGTGAAACATTCTCTAGGATAGATCACATCTTGGGTCACAAATCAAGCCTTAATAAATTTAAGAAAATTGAAATCATACCAAGTATCTTCTCCGACCACAACACTATGAGACTAGATATCAATTACAAGAAAATAATTGTAAGATACACAAACATATGGAGATTTAAACAACAGGTTTCTAAATAACCAACAGGTTACTAAAGATATCAAAAGAAAAATATATATATAGAAACAACTAACAATGAAAACACAACAACTCAAAACCTATGAAATGCTCCAAAAGCAGTCCTAAGAGGGAATTTTATAGCAATACAATCTTACCTCAAGAAACAAGAAAAACATCAAATAGACAGCATAATGTTACACCTAAAACAACTGGATAAAGAAGAAGGAAAAAAACCCAAAGTTTGTGGAAGGAAAGAAATCATAAAGATTCAAGCAGAAATAAATGAAAGAAACAATAGTAAAGATTAATAAAACTAAAAGATGGTTCTTTGAGAAGATAAACAAAATTGNGTTAGCGACCCCATGGACTGCAGCCCACCAGGCTCCTCCGTCCATTGGATTTTCCAGGCAAGAGTACTGTACTCCAATATAAAATAAAAATTTAAAAATACCTATAATCAAGGCCTAATTTATAGTTTCTTTAATAGATTATATTAAAATAAACTTTGTAACTCACAAAAAATAAATTTTTAAGTGACAGTTTTTAAATGACAAAACCCAAGAAAATTACACTTCTTAACATTCTAATAATACCCCCCTTTTCATTTCTGTTTTGCAAATCAAACACAGTTTTAAAACAACAATTTTTGATCATAAAATGCTCATGTATAAATTCATGTTCTTAGAATTTTACATCAAATATTGTGATTTTAAATTTTCTTAATGGAATGTTTTAAGTATTCACTGTATTTTGATGCCATACATAGAATGTTAAAGTTGATTCTTTAAAATTTTCTATAATATCCCTTACAAATTGTTGTTGATTAATTTAACAAATATTTATTGAATCACTACAATTTTTCATGGAAGGTGCTAGTAATATAGGAACAAGCGAGACAAATTCTCTATCTTCATGGATATGACAATCCAGCTTCTAGCTCTCTATCCTCATAATTTTTCCTTAGTGGTATTTGATTCACTCTTAGGACAACAGAGCATAAATTTATCCATATGTTTACTTAACAGCAAAAGTAAGAAAGTAAAAATCATCACATGTCAACTTTAAGATGGTGGTACATTCTAGAAGCATGAGTGGATTTCCAGGCATCTTCCCTGCTGGCTTAGTCTTAGTGGTATTTGATTCACTCTTAGGACAACAGAGCATAAATTTATCCATATGTTTACTTAACAGCAAAAGTAAGAAAGTAAAAATCATCACATGTCAACTTTAAGATGGTGGTACATTCTAGAAGCATGAGTGGATTTCCAGGCATCTTCCCTGCTGGCTTAGAGGGTAAAGTGTCTGCCTGCAATGTGGGAGACCTGGGTTCAATCCCTGAGTGGGGAAGATCCCCTGGAGAAGGAAATGGCAACCCACTCCATTATTCCTGCCTGGAAAATCCCATGGACGGAGGAGGCTGGGAGGCTGCAATCGGTGGGGTCGTGAAGAGTTGGACATGACTGAGCGACTTCACTTCACTTCAGCATGTTGTGCGCTCTCCTGTGAATATACTCAGTCTGGCCAGGGCTGGAAGCAATGCTCCGTGAGTAGACAGAACACTGTTGAGGATGACTTTCTGTTGTTCCTGACACTACAAGTCTGTTAACATACTAAAGGACTAATAAGTGTTACAGTTGGTGATAATAGAACGCTGCACTTTCTGAGATATTCAAAGTATAAAAAAGCAGTGCAGGAAGCAGTGTGCCATAACAGAAAGATGTCTCAGTCCAGAGCCTGAAGATCTGGATGGCAGATCTTATTCGAATATTCATCTTGGCATGACCTCAATATACAGAGAAATATCTAACGGCCTTGAGGCATTCTTTGTGAAATTAGAAGCTATCTCCACAAAAATTCCACTCCCCTACTCCTTCACACTCTCCAGTGAAACGGGTAAAAAAATTTAAGGACAAGTATAATGGTTTAATTGACATGTTATTAAATGACAGCTGGTGACATTCATTACTGAGCTGTTCAATAGGGTAGATATTATCATCTGATTATGAGCGTTTTCCAAGAATTCTTGGATATTTCTATGCTCTAACAAGGTATGATATTTTTCAGTTTCATTCTTATCCCTTAGTTTGATGGAAGCAAAACTATAAATGAATCTAGACTAGGAAATCATCTTAGCTCTTAACTGAATTGGAATATTTAGAGAGTACATCATGAGAAATGCTGGGCTGGAAGAAGCACAAGCNGAGGGTCAAAAGGAAGGGGACATATATATATGTATATATATATATATATACCTATGGTGATTCATGTTGAGGTTTGACAGAAAACAGCAAAATTCTGTAAAGAAATTATCCTTCAATTAAAAAAAAAAAAAAAAACTGGAAAAAAAAAGAAAAACAAACACCAGAAAGAGTAGAAAGCAGAAATTATCAGAGATGATCTCATATTGTACAAAGACTGTATCAGCTCTGCATTTTATTGTGAATGTAGCTGCTGCTGCTGCTAAGTCGCTTCAGTCGTGTCCTACTCTCTGTGCAACCATACAGATGGCAGCCCACCAGGCTCCCCGTCCCTGGGAAACTCCAGGCAAGAACACTGGAGTGGGCTGCCAGTTCCTTCTCCAATGCATGAAAGTAAAAAGTTTTAGTGAAGTCACTCAGTCGTGTCCAACTGTTCCTGACCCCATGGACTGCAGCCTACCAGGCTCCTCCATCCATGGGATTTTTCAGGCAAGAGTACTGGAGTGGGTCGCCATTGTTTTCTCTGATTGTGAATGTAGAGAAATGTCTTAAATAGATACAATCCAAAGAATATACTTCACTTAAGTGTTCACCTTGTTCTAGCTCTTAAACAGCTTCAGTCAGGGTTCAGTACAGTTCAGTAGCTCAGTCCTGTCCGACTCTTTGCGACCCCATGAATCACAGCACGCCAGGCCTCCCTGTCCATCACCAATGCCCGGAGTTCACTCAGACTCACGTCTATCGAGTCAGTGTATCAAAATAATTATATCAATAGATATCATTTAAATGAAATAGCTATATCTAAGAACAAGCATACAATATATCATTTCTTTGAGCATTAGACCAGTGTGGTAAGAAATGTAAACTGATTTGGAGTCATTGATATAAATATTAATAATATTGTTGACATAAATGACAATTTTTTAGCATGGAGGTTACTATCAGCAGGAGGTTCAGAAGAGCTTTTTGTATAATTAAAATTTTATTTACCAATTCTCACATAATATTTTCTGCATGTGTATTTTTTTTGTTTTATTTTGTTTTGGGTGTTCATTGGAAGGACTGATGCTAAAGCTGAAACTACAGTACTTTGGACACCTCATGCGAAGAATTGACTCATTGGAAAAGACTCTAATGCTGGGAGGCATTGGGGACAGAAGGAGAAGGGGATGACAGAGGATGAGACGGCTGGATGGCATCACCAACTCGATGGACATGAGTTTGAGTGAACTCTGGGAGATGGTAATGAACAGGGAGGCCTGGCATGCTGCAATTCATGGGGTCACAAAGATTCGGACACGACTGAGTGACTGAACTGAACTGAAAAGCTGAATTTTGTCACTATGTCATTTCTCTGGAGCAGTTATATAAGTCTGATTACAGTGGTAGTCTTGAAATATACCCCCCCCAAAAAAAACAAACAAAAACAAAACAAAAGTAATCAGGAGAAAAACATTAAAAAAAAATTCCTGAGATATATTGGTAATAAACTTTCAATTAACACAGGTCTATTCAAGGTTGTATTTCCTCAATATCTCAAAAATACAGTGGCTTTAAGATTTACTCTACTATTAGAAGAATAAAATGTATCTGTATTTCAAAGTACACAATAAAATATATGTAAGGAAAGTTTATCTTTATAGTGATATTCATTTATCTCATACTTATTTATATGTAATCAAAGAAAATTGTTTGATTTTAATTTAAAAATAACTGCAGAAGCAACTTAGACTTTTGCATTAAATTTATGAAATTGAAGCTAAAGTGTGGTGCCAGAAAAGTCTTTCATAAAGTACTCTATTTGAAAGAAGGAAATACATTTTGATAATCATAGTATTGAATCATGACACACTTTCAACTTCTCCTACATTATATCCTCCCTTATGAACATAAATATTAAAAAATCAGCAACAATTAATTTCATTGAGATAAACTTATTACAGAAAAAGAAAGGATTTGGACAAGAAATTATTATTTTTTTAAATTTTAGCTAGTTTTGACTTCTTGTAGTATGTTTATCAGTTCAGTTCAGTTCAGTAGCTAAGTTGTGTCTGACTCTTTGTGACCCCATGGACACAGGACTCTTTGTGACCCCATGGATGCATGACAGGCTCCCCTGTCCATCACCAACTCCCAGAGCTTGCTCAAATTCATTCCCATCAAGTCGGTGATGCCATCCAACCATCTTATCCTCTGTTGTCCCCTTCTCCTACTTTCGTTCTTTTCCAGCATCAGAGTCACTTCCAATGAGTCAGTTCTTTGCAACAAGTGGCCAAAGTATTGGAGATTCAGCTTCAGCATCAGTTCTTCCAATTAATATTCAGACTGATCTCTTTTAAGATTGACTGATTGCATCTTCTTGCAGTCCAAGAGTTTTCTCCAACACCACAGTTAAAAAGCATCAATTATTCAGTACTCAGCATTCTTTATGGTTCAACTCTCACATCCACACATGACTACTGGAAAAACCATAGCTTTGATTAGACAGACCTCTGTTGGCAAAGTAATGCCTCTATCTAGCTTTTCTCCCACGGAACAAGTATCTTTTAATTTCACGGCTGCAGTCAACATCTGCAGTGATTTTGGGGCCCCAAAAAATAATTCTGTCACTGTTTCCATTGTTTCCCCATCTATTTGCCATGAAGTGATGGGACCAGATCTTAGTTTCCTGAGTGTGGAGTTGTAAGCAAACTTTTTCACTCTCCTCTTTCACTTTTATCAAGAGGCTTTTTAGCTCCTCTTTGCTTTCTGCCATAAGTATGGTGTCACCTGCATACCTGAGGTTATTGATATTTCTTCCAGCAATCTTGATTCCAGTATGTGCTTACCAGCCCGGCATTTCCCATGATGTATTTTAAATAAGCAGGTGACAATATACAGTCTTGATGTATACTTTTCCTGATTTAGAACCAGTAATTCTCGATTTCAACCATGTCCAGTTCCAACTGCTGCTTCTTGACCTGCATACAGATTACTCAGGAGTCAAGTAAGTGTGTTTATGTCATCCTCCAAATAATCAAAAATTTATTTCCATTAAATTTTGAATTATAATTTTTGTTTCATATTTTTGCTTCATCACTGCTATTTTGTTAAATGGGAAAAAGTTTGTAGTTTAGGGTCAAAAGGCAAGACTCTAAGAATATGAAAAGAATATACAACACCTGAAGGTCTGAACCTATTTATTGTTTAGAGAAATGAAATAATGTCAGTAAGATGAAGAAATGCCATGTTTGTTTATGTCTGAGTATATGTATACTGGGCTGGAAATGGGATTTGAGAAAATAAATTTGAAGAGAAGCTAGGGCCATGCTATGGGAAACATTGCATACTATGCTGAGGAACTGGAACTTTGACCCCAAAGCCTTCAGGAAATAATAAATGGTTCTGAACACCAAATGAATATATTAATGTGGTAAGATTTTCTTTTCTAGTTTTTAAAAAAATATATATTTTTGCTCTTTATATAACTTGAAGGAAGACAAAACATAAAATAGAATAAAATTTGCCTTGATTATTTCTTGGGTATGATTTTGTTAGAAAAGGAAATAGCTAAATAAATTGCAGTGGGGCAGTTAAAATGATTTACACCTGGCCTTGAGTAACACATATTTGGTACCGAAGAAAGTTTCACTTCAGATTCTAATCTACTTCAGACTACATATTCCCTTATAATTGTTAAACAGTTCCCTTCAAAACTGAAATTTTTATTAAAGGTTCTGTACTGAATCAAATATTATTAGCAACAATTAAAACTAGAATACAATAATTATAACTATGTTTTATTTGCTTCAGTTCAGTTCACTCAGTCATGTCTGACTTTTTGTGATCCCTTGGACTGCAAAAGGTCAGTCCTCCCTGTCCAGCACCAGCTACCAAAATTTACTCAACTTATGTCCATCTAGTCGATGATGCAATTCAACCATCTCATCCTTTGTAGTCCCCTTCTCCTCCTGCCTTCAAGCTTTCCAAGAATCAGGGTTTTATCAAATGAGTTAACTCTTCACATCAGGTGGCCAAAATATTGGAGTTTCAGCATCAGCATCAATCCTTCCAATGAGTATTCAGGACTGACTTCCCATAGGATGGACTGGTTGGATCTCCTTGCAGTCCAAGGGATTCAGACTCTTAAAAGTCTTCTTCCACACCACAGTTCAAAAGCATCAATTTATCAGCACTCAGCTTTCTTTATAGTCCAACTCTCACATCCATACATGGCTACTGGAAAAACCAAAGCTTTGATTAGACAGGTCTTTGCTGGCAAAACAATGTCTCGGCTTTTTAGTATGCTGTCTAGGTTGGTCACAATTTTTCTTCCAAGAAGCAGAAGAGCTCAGTTAAGTCACTCAGTCATGTCTGACTCTGCACCTCTGAAGACAGCATGCTAGGCCTCCCTGTCCATCACCAGTTGCCGGAGTCTACCTAAATCCATGTCCATTGAGTCAGTGATGCCATCCAACCATCTCATCCTCTGTCATCCCCTTCATCTCCTGCCCTCAATCTTTACCAGCATCAGAGTCTTTTCAAATGAGTCAGCTATTTGCATCAGGTGGCTGAAGAATTGGAGTTTCAGCTTCAACATCAGTCCTTCCAATGAACACCCAGGACTTGTCTTCTTTAGGATAGACTGGTTGGATCTCCTTGCAGTCCAAGGGACACCACAGTTCAAAAGCGTCAATTTTTCAGTGCTCAGCTTTCTTTATAATCCAACTCTCACATCCATACATGATTACTGGAAAAACGATAGCTTTGACTAGACAGACCTTCATTGACAAAGTAATGTCTCTGCTTTTAATATGCTGTCTAGGTTGGTCATAATTTTTCTTTCAAGGAGTAAGTGTCTTTAAATTTCATGGCTGCAGTCACCACCTGCAGTGATTTTGGGGCCCCACAAAATAAAATCAGCCACTGTTTCCACTGTTTCCCCATCCATTTGCCATGAAGTGATGGGACCAGATGCCATGATCTTAGTATTCCAAATGTTGAGCTTTAAGTCAACTTTTCACTCTCCTCTTTCACTTTCATCAAGAGACTCTTTANTGATTTTGGGGCCCCACAAAATAAAATCAGCCACTGTTTCCACTGTTTCCCCATCCATTTGCCATGAAGTGATGGGACCAGATGCCATGATCTTAGTATTCCAAATGTTGAGCTTTAAGTCAACTTTTCACTCTCCTCTTTCACTTTCATCAAGAGACTCTTTAGTTCCTCTTCACTTTCTGCTGTAAGGATGGTGTCATTTGCATATTTGAGGTTGTTGATATTTCTCCCCTCAATCTTGATTCCAGCTTGTGCTTCGTCCAGCTGAGCATTTCTCATGATGTGCTCTGCATATAAGTTAAATAAGCCGGGTGACAATATACAGCCTTGACCTGCTCCTTTCCCTATTTGGAATCAGTCTGTTGTTCCATGCCCAGTTTTAACTGTTACTTCCTTACCTGCATACAGATTTTTTAAGAGGCAGGTCAAGTGGTCTGGTATTCATATCTCTTGAAGAATTTTCCACAGTTTGTTGTAATCCACACAGTCAAAGGCTTTGGTATAGTCAATATAGCAGAAATAGATGTTTTTCTGGAACTGTTTTGCTTTTTCAATGATCCAATAGATGTTGGCAATTTGATCTCTGGTTCCTTTGTTGCTGGTGCCAAGTCATTTCATTCATGTCTGACTCCGTGCAACCTTATAGACAGCAGCCCACCAGGCTCCTCTGTCCCTAGGATTCTCCAGGCAAGAATACTGGAGTGGGTTGCCATTTCCTTCTCCAATGCATGAAAGTGAAAAGTGAAAGTGAAGTCGCTCAGTCATGTCTGACTCTTCATGACCACATGGGCTGTAGCCTACCAGGCTTCTCCGTCCATGGGATTTTCCGGGCAAGAGTACTGGAGTGGGTTGCTATTTCCTTCTCCACTCTGGTTTCTTTGCCTTTTCTAAATCCAGCTTGAACTTCTGGAATTTCAAGGTTGACGTACTGTTGAAGCCTGGCTTGAAGAGTTTTGAACATTACTAGCATGTGAGATGAGTGCAACTGTGTGGTAGTTTAAGCATTCTTGGCATTGCCTTTCTCTGGAATTGGAATGAAAACTGACATTTTCCAGTCCTGTAACCACTGCTGAGTTTTCCAAATTTGGTGGCATATTGAGTGTGGCACTTTCACAGCATCATCTTTTAGTATTTGAAATAGCTCAACTGGTATTCCATCACCTCTACTAGCTTTGTTTGTAGTAAGCTTCCTAACGTACACTTGGATTCAAATTCTAGGATGTCTGGCTCAAGATGGGTGATTATATCATCATGATTATCTGGGTCCTGAATATCATTTTTGTGTAGTTTTTTATGTGTATTCTTGCCATCTCTTCTTAGTATCTTCTGCTTCTATTTGGTCCATACAATTTCTGTCCTTTATTATGCCCTTCTTTGCATGAAATATTCCCCTGGTATCTCTAATTTTCTTGAAGAGAACTCTAGCCTTTCTCATTCTATTGTTTTCCTCTATTTTTACACTGATTACTGAAGAAGGCTTTCTTATCTCTCCTTCCTATTCATTTAAACTCTGCATTCAAGTGGGTATATATACATATATATATATATATATTTTTTTTCCTCCTTTGCCTTTCACTTCTCTTCTTTTCACAGCTATTTGTAATGCCTCCTCAGACAACTATTTTGCCTTTTTTTTTTTTCTTTTTCTTGGGGATGGTCTTGATCCCTGCCTCCTGTACAATATCACAAACCTCCGTCCATAGTTCTTAAGGCACTCTATCGAATCTAATCCCTTGAACATATTTGTCACTTTCACTGTATAATTGTAGGAGATTTGATTCAGGTCATACCTGAATGGTCTAGTGGTTTTCCCTACTTTCTTCAGTTTATGTCAGAATTTGGCAATAAGGAGTTCATGATATTTGTAATGCCTCCTCAGACAACTATTTTGCCTTTTTTTTTTTTCTTTTTCTTGGGGATGGTCTTGATCCCTGCCTCCTGTACAATATCACAAACCTCCGTCCATAGTTCTTAAGGCACTCTATCGAATCTAATCCCTTGAACATATTTGTCACTTTCACTGTATAATTGTAGGAGATTTGATTCAGGTCATACCTGAATGGTCTAGTGGTTTTCCCTACTTTCTTCAGTTTATGTCAGAATTTGGCAATAAGGAGTTCATGATCTGAGCCACAATCAGCTCCCAGTCTTCTTTTTGCTGACTGTATAGAGCTTCTCCATCTTTGGCTGCAAAAAGAAAAATCTATCTGAATTGGGTATTGTCTGTCAGGTATTGTCCATGTGTAGAGTCTTCTCTTGTGTTGAGGGTATTTGCTATGACCATTGTGTTCTCTTGACAAAAATGTTAGCCTTTGCTGTGCACCATTCTGTACTCCAAAGCCAAATTTGCCTGTTATTCAAGATATTTCTTGACTTCCTACTTTTGCATCCCAGTTTCCTATAATGAAAAGGAAATTTTTGTGGGGTGTTAGTTCTAGAAAGTCTGTAGGTCCTCATAGAACCATTCAACTTCAGTTTCTTCAGCAATAATAGTCTGGGCATAGACTTGGATTACTGTGATATTGAGTGGTTTGCCTTGGAAATAAATAGAGATTTCTCTGTCATTTTTGAGATTGTATTCTGGACTGTTTTGTTGACTATGATGACTACTCCATTTCTTCTAAGGGATTCTTGCGCAAAGTAATAGATGTAATGATTATCTGCATTAAATTCACTCACTCCAGTGCATTTTAGTTCATTGATTCCTAAAATGTAGACTTTCTCTCTTGCCATCTCCTGTTTGACCTCTTCCAATTACCTTGATTCATGGACCTAACATTCCAGGTTCCTATGCAATATTGTTCTTTACAGCATCAGGCTTTTCTTCCATCACAAGTTATACCCACAACTCGGTGTTGTTTTTGCTTTGGCTCTGTCTCTTCATTCTCTCTGAAGTTATTTCTACACTGATCTCCAGTAACATGTTGGGCACCTACCGACCTGGGGAATTCATCTTTCAGTGTTCTATCTTTTTGCTTTTTCATAGTCTTCATGGAATTCTCAAGGCAAGAATACTGATGTGGGAGTGGCAGCTGTGTAGTGCTGGAGTGGTGGTTGTAGCAAGGGAGCAACTTTGAGGAGATATCCCATGTCCAAGGACAGAGAAGCACCTGAAAGATGGTAGGAGGGGTGAAATCACGTTTAGAATCAAACCCCATACCTGCCAGAGATGTTCAGAGTGCTCAAACAAACCTGATGTGCCCCAGGACCTAGAGATCCCTGAGAGACTGAGACAGAACTATGTTTGAGAGTCTCCTGTGCAGGTAGGGGTCAGCAACGTGCTGCTTCAGGGGAGGGGCTCTGATGGCACCAGATATGACATAAGCCCTCCTGGAGGAGGTCATCATTAACCCCACATTAGAGCTTCCAGAACTTACACAGCACTGGAGACTCGGAGAGCACAACAGAACCTCGTGCTCCCCAGGACCCAGGAGAAAGGAGCAGTGATCCCACAAGAGACTGACCCAGACTTGCCCGTAAGTGTCTAGCAGTCTCTGGAGGAGGGGTCTGTCAAATACCAGGGTAAGTGCTTTTTATCAATTTATATTCTTGCAGTTATTAGTACCACCCTGAAAATAAGCTCTTAGAGCTTTAGTTTTCCCTGTATATGGAAACATAAACTTTTCTCAAGATTAATGCATTTCTGTATAGTTGGACATTCTGTAAAATATAACCACCACATTTATATATTAGTTGACTTTTTGTTCATCATTCAGTCTCACTGAACCATTCAGTTCCAGCCCATTTTATTTTTAATAATACAGACTGCTAAGGGAGCCATATGAGAGTATTTACTTCACTGCTACTTAGATGAAAGAAAAAAAAAAAAAAGGAAGGCCAAAAGATAAAATGAATCACCTCTCTTTCAAGAAGAATAATAAATTTTGTATTCTCATCACCTAGACCAGATTGGTGCTAATACCTGGATCTTTCTCCATCTTACTTTTTATCTCATTTAGTTTAGATTTGTGATATTATGTTAATTCAATATTAATGTGTTAAATTGTTACTTAAACATTAATTAATACAACACAACCATTTACTTTTTATATTTTTCTATAATATCCAACTCTAAAGACAGATGCTCAATGTTAGTGGAGTAGGAGGAAGCAATGGTCTATGGAAACATTATCTTCAAGCTTGCACATGGAAGTCGGAAATATGCCTTTAAAACTGCCTCAGCAGTTCTTGTTATGGTTATACTTTTCATTTTCCTAAAGTTAAAGTCATTCTAAGCTGTCTTCATTTGTGATTTATTCTTGTAGATTCTTTTTTCAACCCAAATCTGGCTATCCAAGTACCTACTCTGAATCAGCTCCAAGAAATTGGAAAGTTTTTTTCTTTCTTTCTTTTTTTTTGTAGGGGAGTAATTAATTATTTACTCCTGATAGTTTTTATTTGTGCATAAAGATTAAATAGCAGAAAAACTCATGACCTCCTTCCCCAGTTTGCTCCATCACAAAGAAAACAAAACAATTTATTTGACTAGTAAACCAGGGAAGAATAAACTGTGATGTATAGGTCAGATCCAGCTTTCTTCCTGTTGGAATTAAAGATTCATTAGGGAACATGTTTTGCCCCACACCTAGTCCTTCATTGTGTTCTCTTTTCATTTCCACACAATGATATAGAGGATAAAGTTTAAATGTATATATAATGATAGAATAGAAAAATATTTATGCTACAATTTGCTTTAAGATATAAGCAATCATAGTAAACACATTTTAAGATCCTGCAGACCTTAGTAATCAACATGATTTAACAGGCTTTATAAAATGACGCATTTTGCTTTCAAAAGGTTAATTCTTTAGGCTGTGAAATAGACATGAAATTGATTAAATGAGGATAAACTGAGCTAAATTAAAAGTTCACCCTTAACTGTGATATTAAATACTGCTCAACCTGAACTATCTATTCAATTCTCATTTCTGTAAAATATGCTCTCAAAAGTAGGGGATACATATCCAAAGTTAGCTTTAACAAGGGTCAGACTTCTGTTCTAAACATTTTAAAACCACAAGGATACAAAAGTATTTCAAGGGCATTAGATTCCCCCCAGGGGATCTAATTAGTTGCTTGTGGTCATTCTAAGCATTCTGCTGCATAGATCTGTCCTCATAGATGTCCAATGTCCCTCCATCTGCTTTGTCAGCTGTTTTCTTAAGGGCACAATGTGCAATATTGAAATTAGCAAATTAAAAGCTTAGGTCTTAAACAGAAAATTCAGAGAACAGAATGAAACAGGATGAAAGGATGATAAAGAGCTCTAATCAATGAGGTATTAAAAAGAATATGAGTCGACCATCGAAAGTATAACTGAATACATTTGAAAATTATTAATACCAAATAAAGACTGAAGCTCCATAAATCATCACAGGGTGTGAAGAGTTGTTGAGTGGTAATCTTTTATTTTAAAACAACAACAACAATAAATGAATGAAATGGGACAGTCCTGTATCACTGGTTTGATGACTATAATTCTAGTCTTACTATTTTAGTTCCACTAGAAATTAAGTTCTGATCCAAGGCCATATTCTATTGGTAGTGCAGAAGAGAAAACAATTGTGCCAAATTCTTGTACAGTACATGAAATCTCTTTCTCCTATAGTTCATCCTTCCAAGAGAACACTCTATTCAATCAATAAATAACTCCAGGAAAAAAACAGTTGAAAATGAAATGAAACAGAGTTAAAGTGTAGAGAACAAAAATAAATCTTTTCACAATTCTTAGAGCTTTCTGCATTATTTTAATCATAGAATGCACCTGCATATAACTCACTTAAAACTGTGACATCTGTGAATTATAGATCTTTCACATATGTGAAATACTGATAAAAAATTCACATACTTTATTTCACTCTCCATTTACGAGTTCTTTAAAAAAAATAATTGGAAGTGCCTGAATATTCTGCTTTTTAAAAAATTAGTTAGCAAAGACATTACACAATGTCTATAACAAATGAAGTTGAGAATGCATAGTTTTTTGGATGCTTTGTAAAATTCCTTGAAGGTATAATGAAACCTGGTGAAAGGATCATACTAATCACAGTTGAAAGTCTTAACCAAGTGAAAAATGATGTATTCCTCTGATGAAGAGCCCACATGTTTTAGGAGAGAAAGAGCAAGAAAGGAGAAAACAAATTTTTCTTCATTTTATCAAAGTTTTCCTAATTTAATAACTGGCTTTAGTAGGAGACTTTATCAAAGGCCTATTCAGAAATAGACTAAATGGTAGAAATCTAAAAAGAACATAAATGAGTTGAATTGGGTACTATATAAAAATATGACTTAATAGTCTGTAAAAAATACAGAGATATTTCCTGGAGATTTTGAGTTACATATTGTATTGCTGATACTGCTTGTGACACCAATTGTCTCATTGTATCTCACTGTGTGCACTATTTGCTGAACCCCAAGTGGGCAAGGCATGAGCTAAGAGGCAGGAAAAAAATGTGAGGAGCCATAGGAAATGCAGACATGTTTATTCTCTCCTGGCTGGAACAGCATTCATAGTTACAAATGTAACATGGTTCACTTCAGTCACTTGGTAATGTCTGACTATTTCAGACCTCATGGACTGCAGCATGCCAGGCCTCTCTGTCCATCACCAACTCCTGGAGCTTGCTAAGACTCATGTCCATCGAGTCAGTGATGCCATCCAACCATCTCATCTTCTGTCATCCCCTTCTCCTCCCACCTTCAATCTTTCCCAGCATCAGGGTCTTTTCAAATGAGTCAGCTCCTTACATCAGGTGGCCAAAGAATTGGAGTTTCAGCTTCAAAATCAGTCCTTCCAATGAACACCAAGGACTGATCTCCTTTAGGATGGACTGGTTGGATCTCCTTGCAGTCCAAGGGACTCTCAAGAGTCTTCTCAAACACCACAGTTCAAAAGCATCAATTTTTTGGTGCTCAGCTTTCTTTATAGTACAAATCTCACATCCATACAGGACCACTGGTAAAACCATAGCCTTGGCTAAACAGACCTTTGCTGGCAAAGTAATGTCTCTGCTTTTTAATATACTTTCTAGGTTGGTCATAACTTTCCTTGCAAAGATTAAGTGTCTTTAAATTTCATGGCTACAATCACCATCTGCAGTGATTTTGGAGCCCAAAATATAAAGTCTGACACTGTTTCCCCACCTATTTCTCATGAAGTGATGGGACCAGATGCCATGATCTTAGTTTTCTGAATAATGAGAGTCAATTCTTAGGCAGGTTTATAAGAAGTCCAGGATCACTGAAAAGGGGGTAGGGAAGGAAGGAGGAGGAGAAGGGGGAGGAGTTTAGAAGGAGGAGGAGGGTAGGGGGAAGGGGAGGCGAAAAGGGTTTTTGTCTCTCAGGAGGAGAAAAAGACACATTGTTCTCTCTCTCTCTTTTTTTTTTCCTGTATTTCTTAGTGACATGAAACGTTTTTCTTTAACCCTAGAGCTGATAATTCAGAGAAGGCAACGGCACCCCACTGCAGTACTCTTGCCTGGAAAATCTCATGGATGGAGGAACCTGGTAGGCTGCAGTTCATGGGGTCGCTAAGAGTCAGGCACGACTGAGCAACTTCACTTTCACTTTTCATTTTTATGCATTGGAGAAGGAAATGGCAACTCATTCCAGTGTTCTTGCCTGGAGAATCCCAGGGACAGGGGAGCCTGATGGGCTGCGCTCTATGGGGTTGCACAGAGTCTGACACGACTGAAGAGACTTAACAGCAGCAGCAGCAGCAGAGCTGATGATTACACAACAAAACAATTCATCTTAAATGCTGTACCAGTGATTATATAACAACAATGTATCCTGCTTAAGGACATGTTTCTCCTTCTTAGAAGAATCTTCTGACTAGTGCTGTCATCTTAAAATGTATATGTTGGGAGTGGGTCTGGTAGGATCAACAGAATGGGAAAGACTAGAGATTTCTTCAAGAAAATTAGAGACATCAAGGGAATATTTCATGCAAAGCTGGGCTAGATAAAGGACAGAAATGGAATGGAACTAACAGAAGCAGAAGATATTCAGAAGAGGTGGCAAGAATACACAGAAGAACTATACAAAAAAGATCATCACTACCAAGATAATCATGATGGTGTGATCACTCACCTAGAGCCAGACATCCTGGAATGTGAAGTCAAGCAGGCCTTAGAAAGCATCACTACAAACAAAGCTAGTGGAGGTGATGGAATTCCAGTGGAGCTATTTCAAATCCTGAAAGATGAGCCTGTGAAAGTAATGCCCTCAATATACCAGCAAATTTGGAAAACTCAGTGGTGGCCACAGGACAGGAAAAGGTCAGTTCTCATTCCAATCCCAAAGAAAGGTAATTCCAAAGAATGCTCAAACTACCGCACATTGCACTCATCTCACACACTAGTAAAGTAATGCTCAAAATTCTCCAAGCCAGGCTTCAGCAACATTTGAATCATGAACTCCCAGATGTTCAAGCTGGTTTTAGAACAGGTGGAGGAATCAGAGATCAAATTGCCAACATCTTCTGGATCATGGAAAAAGCAAGAGAGTTCCAGAAAAACATCTATTTCTGCTTTATTGACTATGCCAAAGCCTTTGACTGTGTGGATCACAATAAACTGTGGAAAATTCTGAAAGAGATGGGAATACCAGACCACCTGACCTGCCTCTTGAGAAAACTTTATGCAGGCCAGGAAGCAACAGTTAGGACTGGACATGGAACAGCAGACTGGTTCCAAATAGGAAAAGGAGTACATCAGGCTGTATATTGTCACCCTACTGATTTAACTTATATGCAGAGTACATCATGAGAAAGGCTGGGCTGGAAGAAGCACAAGCTGGAATCAAGATTGCCAGAAGAGATATCAGTAACCTCAGATATGCAGATAACACCACCCTTATGACAGAAAGTGAAGAGGAACTAAAAAGCCTCTTGATGGAAGTGAAAGAGGAGACTGAAAAAGGTGGCTTAAAGCTCAACATTCAGAAAATGAAGATCATGGCATCTGGCCCCATCACTTCATAGGAAATAGATGGGGAAACAGTGGAAACAGTGTCAGACTTTATTTTTTGGGCTCCAAAATCACTGCAGATGGTGATTGTAGCCATGAAATTAAAAGACACTTACTCCTTGGAAGGAAAGTTATGACCAACCTAGATAGTATATTGAAAAGCATAGTTATTACTTTGCCGACAAAGGTTTGTATAGTCAAGGCTATGGTTTTTCCAGTGGTCATGTATGGATGTGAGAGCTGGACTGTGAAGAAAGCTGAGTGCTGAAGAACTCATGCTTTTGAACTGTGGTGTTGGATAAGACTCTTGAGAGTCCCTTAGACTGCAAGAAGATCCAACCAGTCCATTCTTAATATCAGTCCTGGGTGTTCGTTTGAAGGACTGATGATGAAGCTAAAACTCCAATACTTTGGCCACCTCATTTGAAGTGCTGACTCACTGGAAAAGACTCTGATGCTGGGAGGGATTTGGGGGCAGGAGGAGATGGGGACAACAGAGGATGAGATGGCTGGATGACATCACCAACTCGATGGACATCAGTCTGGATGAACTCCAGGAGTTAGTGATGGACAGGGATGCCTGGCATGCTGTGGTTCATGGGGTCACAAAGAGTGGCATACCACTGAGTGACTGAACTGAACTGACACTTGAGGGAAAAAAAAATGGTGACCATTAATCTTAAACCCATACATCTGGTCTTTGGTAAAATGCCCAGAGAGCATGAAAAAGGGTGTGATTTAATCCAAAGACCAAGAGAAGCTATAAAGATGTGAAGTATCTTCAGCTTTAAATTGATTGATTGATTAGAAATAATGTGATTTAAGGAAGGGTATAAAAACTGCTCTAAGTCCACCTTGAGGGGACTGTTTACCCCTTCTCGGGGTCTATGCTGGGAGCATTGTACTNTGATTTAATCCAAAGATCAAGAGAAGCTATAAAGATGTGAAGTATCTTCAGCTTTAAATTGATTGATTGATTAGAAATAATGTGATTTAAGGAAGGGTATAAAAACTGCTCTAAGTCCACCTTGAGGGGACTGTTTACCCCTTCTCGGGGTCTATGCTGGGAGCATTGTACTGTCCTCCTCTTTATAAATCTTATTCCCATATTTTAACTACAGTTCAGTTCAGTTGCTCAGTCCTGTCTGACTCTTTGCTACCCCATGAATCTCAGCACGCCAGGCCTCTCTGTTCATCACCAACACCCGGAGTTCGATCAAACTCACATCAACTGAGTCGGTGATGCCATCCAGCCATCTCATCCTCTGTTGTCCCCTTCTTCTCCTGCCCCCAATCCCTCCCAGCATCACAGTTAGTCAATAAAGCAGAAATAGATGTTTTTCTGGAACTCTCTTGCTTTTTCCATGATCCAGCAGATGTTGGCAATTTGATCTCTGGTTCCTCTGCCTTTTATAAAACCAGTTTGAACATCTGGAAATTCACGGTTCATGTATTGCTGAAGCCTGGCTTGGATAATTTTGAGCATTACTTTACTAGTGTGTGAGATGAGTGCAATTGTGTGGTAGTTTGAGCATTCTTTGGTATTTTCTTTCTTTGGGATTGGAATGAAAGCTGACCATTTCCAGTCCTGTGGCCACTGCTTATTTACTTTAATGAATCCTATTCGATTTACAGGGAAACCTTATTGCAGTCCATTGGGTTGCAAAGAGCAAATGAACTGAACTGAACTGATTCACTTGCGTTTTGCTGGATTCCATTCTTTGGTTCCATGGAGAAGAACTCGGATACCCATCTCACTGTGACTAAGGGATGCACATTTGCTGTGCTACAAATGATATCAGCCATTACACAACCGTGTGAAGTTACTGTTTATAGAACAGTGTGGGGAGGGCATGAGAACATGAGGTGAGAGAGCCTGAGTGGCCTCATCTTGTTAATTTACTCACACATATCTACATAAGCATGATAGGAAATTGTAATCTAGGTACCAGCCAGAATATCTACATGAGATTTCGAAAGAAGTGCAAGTTGTAATAGATTCATCTATTTTTTTCAATATGTTTTTCTTAAGACATGATTATGTAGGAAAACACAGTTTGCTAGCCCACAATGTCTCTTTGGCATACTGATTATTTAAAGCTGAAAGCAATCAAGGCCCAAAAGATTCAGGAAGAAATTTTGCCCTTTCCTTTTAGCTGCCTAAATGATGTAGACTGCGGACCTATTAAAGTGATAAGAATCCACCTTACGGTGGTGAAGAATCTGTCTGCCAGTATGGGAGATGTAGCTTCAATCCCTGGATCAAGAAAATCTCCTGAAGAAGGAAATGGCAATCCACTCCAGTATTCTTACCTGGAAAATCTCACAGACAGAGGAGCTTGGTGGGATATAGTCCATTGCATCACAAAAGAGCTAAACACGACTCAATAACTAAACAACAACTATTACAGAAAAAGAAAGATCACCATAGATAGTTATAGTAAGAACTAGGTGTGGTTGATAGGGCAGAACCTAGCAAAGTATTCTTAACCAAATATTTCCTTTTTGTCTTCATGTGAATTTCCTTTGTCTCCTCTAGAAGTTTCAGACCTCCAACATCCTCTTTTGTCTCTAATTGAAGATAGCATTTAAGAGAGGGTTTCTACCATTTTGGGGAGTTAATCAGTGTTTCTGGGTCTTTTCCATGTATACATGTTATTAAACTTTGTTTGATTTTTCTTTTGTTAATCTGTCTCATGGTAATTGTTAGGTCAGCAAGAAGCTAGATAGATAGAAAAATTTTCTCCCATCAATTACTGCAAATAGATTAGAACAAAGTTGGTGATGTTAACTAGGGGGAAGAAAACACACACACACACATAAAATTATTAAAACAACTGAAAAATAATAATAAAACAAAACAGGAAACTTAGAGAATTCTATTATTTTATTCTTTACCATAAATATGCTATACTTCTATTATTATAGCATCTAAAATATTCTTAGTAATTAAAAGATATATTTATGTATGAAGCTGAACAGGGCCCTATGGGGTCCTTCCAGTTACCAAAGTCCCTCTGAATCCCAGTTTCCTGTTTGCAGAAAAATATTTCAGCCTCCTTGAATCTTTTCTGAATTCTAAATGGCAGATTCAGCTACCAGTTGGGGAAGTGAGGGAATGCAGAAACAAAGATAAAACAGTCAAAAAACAATAGTGCAGTGATAAAGCAAAGTTCTAGTTCATCCTCAAGGGATATACAGAACAGTCTTATGTATATCTCTGAGTCCTTCTTTAAAAATGTACATTTCTTTATTTCTTTATTTATTTTTATTTTTGGCTGTGCTGGGTTTTTGTTGCTGCATGGGTTTTTCTCTAGTTGTGGCAAGTTGGAGCAACTCTCTAGTTGCCAGGCACAGGCTTCTCATTGTGGTGGCTTCTTGTGGAGCATGGAATCTAGAGCATCCCAGCTTCAGTAGTTGTGGCTCAAGGGCCCTGGGGCACAGGCTCAGTAGTTATGGTACACAGGCTATTAGTTACTCCATGGTATGTGGGATCTTCCCAGATCAGGGATCAAACCTGTGTCTTCTGCAATCACAGGTGGCCCTTTACCACTGAGCCACCAAGGAAGCCCTCTGAGTTCTTTAGGAGCTGGGACCTGAGCCAGTTAGGGGATGGTAACTTCAGGCTGAACACAAACACTGAATCCCAGACTGATTAGAGCGATCAAGCCTCGTCTCTGGCCCCAGATTGAATTCTTCTCCTCCGGGGGCCAAGAATCCCGGCGTCATAATTCAACAACAACGTTTCACTCTCACCCAGCTTCTGTTTTTAAAAATTTGTCCTTGAAAAACCACTGGGGGAGTTTTGGTCTTTTGAGCATAAGCCACTTGTTTTCTCTGACTGGCCCTTGCAATAAATCTCTTCATCTCCAGACACTGATGTTTTAGGCTTTTTGCCTTCACTGTATGTTGAGCACATGAACTTGAGTTCAATGACATAGACATTCAACAGATAAAAATCTAGTAATATTATCCTTCAAATTGATGAATCATTTTGTGGAAAATTAATAATTTATACAGGCATTAAACTGTAGCATTCAGTTGTAACACAGTTGTTATTTAATAGTTTACATTTTTAATATCAAATTTCTTAGGGGAAATATAGACTGAAACTGCCCACCCTGGTCAAGCAAGATAGTAGCCTCTTACATAACTGTCTTAACAACAGGAGACCCTGGTAGCAAACACAGAATTAACAAAACACCACCATGCATAAAAATTTGAGAAAGGTCTAAAGCAGACCTCAGTCCATATGTCCTACCAGGACCCAGAATCCTTCTTGCTGGATCCATCTTGACTAAGAAATGCATGTGCCACCAAGAAGGACCCTGAGTCAGAAGGACTGAACAAAGACCTCCAGGAACTAATCTCATCATTGTAAAAACCAAGATAGCCTTGTGGCCAAGCAGCTCTTGTAAGTTACCTTACCCACCTGCTCTCCTCCCGGGTGCCTCTCTCCAATAAATTATCTTGCTTTGTCAGAACAAGTGTTTCCTCAGATAATTCAAGGACCCACTGTTGTGCTATAGAAAGGACTCCCATTCCTGAAACAATTTCAAGTTAATATTTTTCCTAAGGTTCAATTTTTGCTTATTATAATATGATTTCAAATATACCAATTGTTGGAACTCTCAAGATTTATTCCAATTTTATACTCAGATATCAAATTAAAAATATTTTTAAAAATTTTTAAGTGCTATCTTTTCTTAATTCCTGCTTTTGAACTTATGTATATCTTTAATACTCCTCCATTTTCATTAAAAATAACTGAAGAATAGATAGCAACTACTGATTTCAATTTCTATCTTTCCCTGCATAATGAAAGTGAAAGGGAAATTCACCATCTTGTCTGACTCTTTGAGAACCTGTGTACTATACAGCCCATGGAATTCTCTAGTCCAGAATACTGGAGTGGGTAGCCTAGGCTTTCTCTAGAGGATCTTCCTGACCCAGGAATCAAACCTGGGTTTCCTGCATTGAAGGTGGATTCTTTACCAGCTAATTTACCAGGGAAGGCTCCACCTGCATAATATCTTCATAATACCTGCATAATGCCTGCATAATAGCCAAAGTTGGATTTTAAATCCTATAAAATAATTTTGATGAATTAATGTTTTTTTCTACACTTCCAGTGAATTGAAGCAAACCTAGAGTAATCACTGATCAAGTCAAACTTTGTAAAAGAGTGACGAGAAAGGCTTTCAGTGGTGTTTGTTGCCGTATGCCAATGTGAAAAATTGTGTGTATGTATATGCACTTTAAAATCTGTATTTAACCATATAAAAATAAATTTAGTGGAATTCTTGCTATGCATGTGTTTAATACTTCAGTACAAGATATATCTGAGCTTAAACCTATTTTTCATCCTGTTTTCTTTATTTTATCTGAAGAAAATTTAAGATATCCATTTATGTGTGTGTGTGTATATATATATATATGCAAAAGTGTGTGTGTAGCGTGATAACTAGAATTGAGAATTTGCTTGAGGGCATTAGTTTGAATAAATATTTATTAAGGGTAAACTACTTCAACTGATACTTGTTTGCATAAGTTATTCCTTAGGGGTTAGGTGCTTAAAGTCCCCTTCAGGGATATTGCTTTGCATAAGCTTTTTGCATTTAGATTCCCTTTAGGAGATGTTAATTGCTTGAGCTGTCATTAAAGAGTGGAGATTTAAATTCTGTTAAAGTAATACCCTGGAGTGTGACTAAGAGGAACTGCTGAGGTGAATTTGAATAGATTTGAATCCTAGAGGTTTGCTTTAGAATTGATAAAGCCTCTAAGAAGTGAACTGTCTTACTAAGTGCCATCAGAAAGTAAGCTCCATGCAAGCAGGCATAGAGGAGACATTACCTGAGAAAAAGTATTTTTGCCACCCATTTTTATTCCCATACTCCTCACTGAGCCTTATAATAAAGATAGCATCCCTTCTTTGGGAAATAAGATGAAGTTGCTATGTGCCTCAACTGATCGGAACTATTTGTCATTTCATTTTAAACAGTATCCTGTTAGTCATACCAGTTTCTTATAATTTACTAAAACCTGAAATAATCCAGATGATGTAAGATTCTACTTTTTTCTATAATATAGTTTCCTCAAATATATTAACTTAGGAATAGAGTTTATCTCTTGATTCACCATAATCTAAAAATCTGTTCCACTACACTTGCACCCACTTATAACATTCAGACTTTCAGTTCTGTCAAGTGCTCTCCATTGTAAAATTAATGTTGAATATTTTTCTATCTACATATCNAACCTTGACGTACTCCTTTTCCTATTTGGAACCAGCCTGTTGTTCCATGTCCAGTTCTAACTGTTGCTTCCTGACCTGCATACAGATTTCTCAAGAGGCATGTCAGGTGGTCTGGTATTCCCATCTCTTTCAGAATTGTCCACAGTTTATTGTGATCCACACAGTCAAAGGCTTTGGCATAGTCAATAAAGCAGAAATAGATGTTTTTCTGGAACTCTCTTGCTTTATCCATGATCCAGAGGATGTTGGCAATTTGATCTCTGGTTCCTCTGCCTTTTCTAAAACCAGCTTGAACATCCGGGAGTTCATGGTTCACGTATTGTTGAAGCCTTGTTTGGAGAATTTTGAGCATTACTTTACTAGCGTGTGAGATGAGTGCAATTGTGAGGAAGTTTGAGCATTGTTTGGCATTGCTTTTCTTTGGGATGGGAATGAAAACTGACTTTTTCCATTCCTGTGGCCACTGCTGAGTTTTCCAAATGTGTTGGCATATTGACTGCAGCACTTTCACAGCATCATCTTTTAGGATTTGAAATAGCTCAACTGGAATTCCATCACCTCCGCTAGCTTTGTTCATAGTGATGGTTTCTAAGGCCCACATGACTTCCCATTCCAGGATGTCTGGCTCTAGATGAGTGATCACACCATCGTGATTATCCGGGTCATGAAGATCTCTTTTTTAGGTGGCCAAAGTATTGGAGTTTCAGCTTCAACATCACTCCTGCCAATGAATATTCAGGGCTGATTTCTTTTAGGATGGACTGGTTGGATCTCCTTGCATTCCAGGGGACTCTCAAGCATTTTCTCTAACACCACAGTTCAAAAGAGTCATTTCTTCAGCATTTAGTTGTCTTTACAGTCTAATTCTCACATCCATACATGTCTACAGGAAAAACCACAGTTTCGACTAGACAGCCTTTTGTTGGTAAGGTAATGTCTCTACTTTTTAATACGCTGTCTAGATTGGTCATAGCTTTTCTTCCATGGAACAAGAATATTTTCGTTTCATGGATGCAGTTACCAGCTGCAGTGATTTTGGAACCCCCCAAAATAAAGTCTCTCACTGTTTCCATTGTTTCACCACCTAATGGCCCCATTGTTTCCCCACCTAATTGCCATGAAGTGGTGGGACCAGATGCCATGATCTTAGTTTTCTGAATGTTGAACTTTAAGCCAACTTTTTCACTCTTCTCTTTCACTTTCATCAGAAGGCTCTTTAGTTCTTCGCTTTCTGCCATAAGGATAGTGTCATCTGCATATCTGAGGTTATTGATATTTCTCCCAGCAATCTTGATTTCAGCTTGTGCTTCATTCAGCCTCGCATTTCACATGATGTACTCTGCATAGAAGTTAAATAAGCAGGGTGACAATATACAGCCTTGACGTACTACCTTCCTGATTTGGAACCAGTCTGTTGTTCCATGTCCAGTTCTGACTGTTGCTTCTTGTCATAGTGATGTTTATTTTCTGAGTTGTGCTGTGCTTAATCACTCATTTGTGTCTGACTCTTTGCTTCCCCATGGACTGTAGCCCCCTAGGCTGTCCATGTGTTGCCATACCCTCCCCCAGGGGTTCTTCCCAAACCAGGCAATTGAACCTCAAATCTCCTGCATTGTAGGTGGATTCTTTACTCTGTGAGCAACCAGGGAAGTTTTATTTTACACAGGAAAATTAATTTTAAATTTATATTATGAAGTTTTATGTCAATATTTTATGGTGTAATACAAGAAAATTAAAAAAAAAAAAGGACAAGCTAACATTCATAATTCATTATCCAGTGTACTACCTGGATCTGTCTTAGATTCACTGGGGTTATAAGGTGAAATCACATCTGTACTAATCCCAGCCAAGCGTCTTGGAATCAGTGCCAATAAACAGGGCCAACATTTCCTCTTGGTGCCTNTAAAAAAAAAAAGGACAAGCTAACATTCATAATTCATTATCCAGTGTACTACCTGGATCTGTCTTAGATTCACTGGGGTTATAAGGTGAAATCACATCTGTACTAATCCCAGCCAAGCGTCTTGGAATCAGTGCCAATAAACAGGGCCAACATTTCCTCTTGGTGCCTCCCTTCACCACTATATAGCATTGCTCATAGTCATTTCAATTTTCATGAATAAACAAAGCACCACCTCTGTGCCCTGGGAAGTATCTACATAACACTGATAAAGTGTGTGTGTGTATGCATGAGCATGTGTGCATGTGTGTGACAGAGAAGGAAGAGAAAGAGAAAGACAAGAGGGGTGTGTTGAATAAAAATCTGATAATTTTATTGTCATCCTTTCTTAGAAAATATATAAAAATCGATTTTTTTGGTCAATTTTTTCAGCAAACAATTTTAATGGAAGAGTGTAATTTTTAAGAAAGAGCCCCTACTTCTTTATCAGTGATTTTATAATTTGGGTGTTTGTAGCAATTGGCAAGAAACCAAAAGGAGATTTATCTATAGTTACCAGCTGATGCCTAAGCAAGGCTTCACAGGATACTGTTCTGCTGGTGGCCATGATGGTTTAGGGACTGAATGATCGCTTTTAAATTCAGAAACATGATTTGGTTGCTGCAGCCAAATGTAATGAGTTACTCCTAACATTCTTATTAAATCATAAATAATTCTCTGGGAAAATTCAAATATTTATAGTTTCTGCTAACTCAGGCATTCATTCCTTCTCATAAACTGGACTACCATCTCTTAAGTGTTCTCCTGACAAACTTTAATCCTTCCAGCCTCAGCTCAAATACTAGCTTAAAGGAAAATGATTCCTTGACTTTGGAGTTTCTCCTATGTGCCAAACTGCCATCTAGACAAAATTCTCTTACAATGATCAACTCATGCAATTATTTATTTGTTTGTCTGTTATGTCACCCTCTTCTATAATGTAAGCTTGCTCATGTATAGGGGTAATATATCTGTGACCTTTCATTTCTGTGTCACTGATATCTGACAAAATTTCTGGAGAGTCAATAGCCAAAAAATATTTTAATGGAATTATATACAAAATTATTTCTGTAGAGTGTGGAATCAGCATTGTCTGTGAACTCAGTAGGACACAGAGAGAGCAACATATTTGTTTTGTGGGTGGAGAAAGGAGGGTCAAGTCTTCCATAGGTTTTAACCACTTTACCTTCCCTTCTATTTATCCTTCTATTCCCTACTTATCTTTTTGTCACAGTAACACTGTTGTTTAAGATACATATTGATTATATGCAGAGTTTCCTTTCATATTTTTAAACCTAGATTGGGATTCAATTTTATTGTAGGTTTAATGATATAATATTTAAAAGTAGTACCATATCTGCCCCCTAACAAACACTACATGCTGCTAATAGATAAAATATAGTCATATCAACTTTCAGGTGATTTATTGATCTAATGTATTATCTATGTAGCATGTTAATTTTTATAGGGTCATTGAGTCATCATTAGTGATCAATATCTCTTTATCTTATTGTAAGCTGATGTTACCAGAAATGTAATATTTACAAGGGAAAATATCAATGTGTTCAGAATTAATCTTTTGTACAGAGTTGGACTATGAAGAAAGCTGAGCACGTGCTGCAATTCATGGGGTTGCAAAGAGTCGGACATGACTGAGCAACTGAACTGAACTGAGCTGAACTGAATGTATTTTAACCCACTTCATTGTTTCTTGTTTGATGAACCTACAAATTCAAAAAACAGTATTGATGTTGGGTATTCAATAAAAGTTGGAATAAGTTCTATAAATAGACTATGATGCAATAACATTCAATTCAGTGAATTCCATCATTTTATATCTATTTTAAATTATTCAGTATTTCAGAAATTGTTGTGAGATAAAAATTATATTCAAGTGTGTGTGTGTGAAGAATGACACACTACTTTCAGCTTTGCGATTAAGAAATTCTGTGATGCTGGCCAGCAAAGATAATCCCTGAATTTGTTCTCTCTTCTGTGGAACAAGTGAATTTAATGAATTGATCTCTGAATTTTCTCCCAGATGTAAGAATCTATTGTTTTATTCTGTGACACCATGTTATCAATGATACATGAGACTTCAGAGTTACCATAAAATATCCATAACAAAACAGCAAAAACTTTTCAGGTAATTTCCCCCCTGATAGATACTCTCTACTATAGCAACATTAACCATTTAAATTGATACCTGAAAGCTCAAAGCTCAATTAAAAGTGATTAGAAGCACATTAGGCAAAAATATAAGGCCATATATAGATATATTTGAAAAAAAAATCCTTCAACACTGGATTAAGTCTGCATTGCAAATGTCTGTGTACTTTTCTATACATCTCATAGGAATTAGAATATTCTGAGGCAGGGGAACACATATTATTTTTTGTTTCTTCAGTGTCTCATAAATAGCATGAACATAATACCTGTTCAGTGAATAATAAATAGAAAGTTTATATACTTCACACATATACTTCTTCTTGCTATCACTTGGTAATGTATAGGCATATTCTATTATTATAATATTCCATATATGAGTACCAAAGTATAAATGACTCTGAGAACATTTGTAAAGTAGGCCAAAACAGCATTTAGTATCTCTGGGACCATTTTAGTCCTGAATTGCTTGTTTACATTCCCAGATACCATTGCTATATTTCTGACATAGCTTCTCTATCCCACTTATGGTTAACGTCACTCAAAACTTTGTGTGTGTGTATGAGCATGCACTTGCAGTGTGTTGAGTATGATGGATGGATAGGAACACGGTCCAGTAAAGAATGCATCAATTTGTTTTACTCAATTAAATATGTACTTTTGAGTATTTCAAACTACACATAATAATATGTTAGGTACTGTAAGAATTAGTGACCCACTGTCCCTCAGACTTGGACTGTATGTTTTAATAGGAGAGTTCACATAATTGTAAACATACTGGCATGTGGGTGACAATGTTAAATCCTGCCACCTCAGTGGCTGTCTACTCAGCTTTCATCTATTACTGAGTCTCATTTGGTTGTCCAGTTTCCCCCTCCTTAGGTGAATTAGGGCTTCCCGGTGACTCAGTGGTAAAGAACCTCCATCAGTGCAGGCGTAGCAGGAGATACAGGTTCCAAATCCACTCCAGTATTCATGCCTGGAGAATCCCATGGACAGAGGAGCTTGGTGGGCTACAGTCCATAGGGTCGCAAAGAGTTGGATAGGAGTGAAGTGACTTAGCACGCATGCCAGTGAACGCAGGTTGCCTCATTGCATTTCTTTTTTTTTTAATTAAATTATTTAAATTGGAGGCTAATTACAATATTGTAGTGGCATNAAATCCACTCCAGTATTCATGCCTGGAGAATCCCATGGACAGAGGAGCTTGGTGGGCTACAGTCCATAGGGTCGCAAAGAGTTGGATAGGAGTGAAGTGACTTAGCACGCATGCCAGTGAACGCAGGTTGCCTCATTGCATTTCTTTTTTTTTTAATTAAATTATTTAAATTGGAGGCTAATTACAATATTGTAGTGGCATAGCAAAATCAACACAAGACTACTAGTTTTGCTGCTTCTGCCAGTTCTTGCAGATACCATAAAGATTTCAGACAACAAAATGGCCATTGCTATCAAGATGTTTGAATCATAACAGTGAGGCAAATGCTGATTTCTTCAGAAAATTATTTATTCTCTTTTCAACTGCAGATTTATTTTAAATTAGACAAAAGTAGTAGATATTTGCAAATCTTATCAAACCAGTGAAATAATCTATATACCTTTTGGAGGTTTCTAATATAATAGTGTTATAAAGCTATCCTTATGAATCAATTTGTTTCAGATTCTGAAAAATAATAGAGGTCCATTAAAGAAAAAATGTAAACTGTGTTCATAATTTCAATTTCAAAAGAGCTGCTAAGTTTCTCATACTAGAACAAGCCACTATTATTTTAATATGGCATTGTCCTAGTAGTCAACTGCACGTTTCTAAAAGCAAAATAGGGACCAACCCCGCTCCTACACACAATCTTCTTTATTTTCCTGTTCTCCTCTCCCCTCACCAAAGAAGTATTCATTAGTAGTGACTGTCTTGAAGTTGGACCTACTATTATATGCAGAATCTAATTTAGGAATGAAATAAAAACCTTATAGCCTCCAGCAATTGCTTTTGATGGTGCTCTCTAACTCTTCCTTTGCCAATCTGGAAGGACCTATAGTTCACAATTTTTGTTTTCTTTCTTTTGCTCTGAGACTACCTATAACCCTTGTAAGGCAGAAGTCAGGCCAAGGGAACATCTGTGAAAATGCAGATCAGGTTTGCTGTGTTCAAAGAAATGAGCTGCTTTAAAATAAGAATTTTCTCATCAGTATTCTGTACCATCATCTTTCTCTTTCCATGAAGGAGAAAAATACAATAGTGAACTGAAGAAGAAGAGATGATAAAAGATGATTCAGGGTATGTGTGTGCTGTCTCTTATACACATCTAGATGTGTATAAGAGACAGTTTTGGAACCCCCCAAAATAAAGTCTCTCACTGTTTCCACTGTTTCCCCATCTATTTGCCATTAAGTGATGGGACCAGATGCCATGATCTTTTTTTTCTGAATGTTGAGATTTAAGCCAACTTTTTCACTCTCCTCTTTTACTTTCATCAAGAGGCTTTTTAGCTCCTCTTCACTTTCTGTCATAAGGCCATAAGGATGGTGTCATCTGCGTATCTGAGGTTATTGATATTTCCCCTGGCAACCTTGATTCCAGCTTGTGTTTCTTCCAGTCCAGCATTTCTCATGATATACACTGCATATAAGTTAAATAAGCAGGGTGAC